>CM075806.1:17757407-18357407 GCA_037975025.1 Excoecaria agallocha | reverse complement strand
ACTCAATTCAAAATGAAACTCTAAGCAAACCTATATTTAAGAACAATAAAGTCACACCAATTCATGCATATTAATCTCAGCAAGCAAATTGAAGTTTTGAGCAGATCAAAAATAAATAAAAATTGCCCCTAAAACATCAAACTAAAAATTGAAAGATTAAACATTGTTTTTAGGGCCCGAAACAAGCTGTTACATAGGGAAAAGCTTATTTATGAATGTTTATCTCTAAATGAGCTTTCCGAAAATATATTATAATAGTCAATCGGACACCTGTAGCAAAAGTTATGATAAAAACAGTACTTGTCGTAATAAAAATTGAAACAAATGAAAATGTGCAGGTGAGTGCAATGCTTAAGTGTGTTAAAGTGAGTGTTTGATTGTGCCTATGTGCTTAAGTGAGTGAGATATATGTATTTAAGGGGTGAGTGCATGATTTAGTGAACGTATGAGTGAGTGTGTGAGTAAGGGCGAGCAATGATGTGAAAAGAGACCAGAAGCCAAATGCACGGCCAAGTATGGGGCAAGGAAAGAAGTTGTGTGGCCAAGAATTATGCATGCCCATGCGAGGCAAGGCTGCTGGACTCCGTAAAAAAATTTTTCTTGCCTTTCTATTGCTCTTTAAAATTTCTAGTTTCCTACATAACAAAACAATAATGAAAACATAAGTTTCAATTTAATCACTCCCCTTAATAATATGATTTCTAAAGTAAACTGGCATTTATGTAAATCCCAGCTGATCCAATTTTTGCTGAAATTCTACCAAATTTGATTTTTGAACCCTATAAACCAATTACAGCTCTATGTGAATAAAACATTCCTCAAACATACTCAATTGCCCTTTTCTTCTAAATTCTCCAATTAATTATGCCAAATAATATGCACATCTATCAATTTCCATTTTAAGTCCACTTTTATATGCATAACTCTCTCTTTTAGTTCCAAAGCATTTAGCACTATAGTCACACTCTCATCTAAACAATTCAAGAAATATAAACCCATATTAAGTTCAATTAAGTTGTGATTTACTTACAACAAAAATCTTATTGTCTCACTAATTACCTAAGAAGTAGTTACTAATTCAAATTTAATCATAAAGCATAAAATAATTAAAAGTAACTTCTTTTTCAAACCCAAATCTTAAGATCATGAATTAAAAGACACAAACCAATAACAAACATGCATTAAACTTTAAACTAAAAAAACAATGGTAAAACAATTTATTGAAAATAGAATGCAAAACATAAATCATATAAACAAAATTGATGAAAGTTTAAAAAGAAAATTTAGAGAAGAAGTTCTGGTTTATTGAGTCTCAGCTTGACTCATGTTACTCTCGGGAGGTTGACCTTGTGACCTAAATATAGGTCTTTCCAAATTTTGCTCTTCATTTTCTCCCATAAGTAGAAGAAACCTATCATAGTTCACCACAACTAGAAATTCCATGTCTTCAATGAAGTACGATTCCTCCTTTAGTTCATTAAGAACGAACTCTACCGGCTCCTCTAGCCTAAATAAATTCTTTAAGTGGACTGAATCCAGTATCTCCACTTGAAAGTCCTTTCTTTCTTGCTCCTTTGGTGATAAATTCTCTACAAGAGATCCTTCATCCTCTAAATAAACACATGACTTATCTTCAAAAATGAATTGTTCCTCTTGTTCCTTATCCTCCATTAATGAATGATTTATTTCCTTACCACCATCACCTTGAAATTTCACATAAATTATTAAAAGTTCTAGTTTAGATTCCAACTTTTCAATTCCTTCATCTCTATCCCTTATTAAATTTTCCCGACTCTTAATTGTCTCCTCTTGAGTCCTTATCTTTTCTTCTTGAATTCTAAACATTTCCTCTTAAGCCCTTAATGTAGCCTCCCACTTCTCTGATAAGTAAATCACAAACATCTTTAGTTTCAGAGATAATAGCCTCTTATGTGGCCCTCAATTTTTCTTTTGCAGCCCAAAATTGCTTGTCCTTACATATAAGCAGGTTATAAAGACATTGATTTTTGGAGCTACAAGCTTCTTTTGAATATCGCTATTCTTGATTCTCTCTCCTCAATTCTTCCAATTGTGCTCTCAAAGCCCAAAGAGAATAAAAATCTTTAGCAACAGATGGTGATGAATAAGAATTTTATGAGTGTGCATATAGATAAGAATACATACATAAGCATGATCATGTGATTAACTAGCCAAAGGGAGCTTATGTCATGTAGAAGGATGCATGCAGAAGTTGGATGCCACAAAAAAAAGAGACAAGGCCATTAGAGGTGAAAATTGTAACTGGCTCTCTAAGCAAAAGTTAGGCCAAAGGATAGGGTGAAAACTTAAAAACAAAGTCTTTCCTACACAAAGGAGAAGACAAACAAAAGCCTCTAGATTGGGTTGGGTCCATTTCAACCAAAATAAGGTATGGAGTTATGTGAAAATACCCTAAAAAGCATTTCCTACCACGAAAAGCTAGTGTGAAAGCCCCTTCTTCAAATAATGACTACAAGTATTTGGAGAAGTAAGAGGTTGTTAATTGGGAAAAAATCTATGAGGCTTCCATTTAGACAAATAACTTGCCATTAGAAGCTTACAGCAGGGTCTCAGGGGGCATAAGGTGCACAAATTCTTCAAGCAAGGGGGCTTGATTCTTCCCATATGAAAAGGCAATGATAGAACCATACACCATGCAACTAGTAAAAAAGCCCTAAGAAATGGGAGCAGAAACTAAGCCAACATTCTCTCAGACTCTTTTAAGAGGCATTAAGTGGTACGGAAAGCTTAGAAATCACTCAAAGCAAAAAACCTTTAATGGAGCACCTGTGAGAGAACATTAACCGAGCCATGCCCTCAACAGGCCTTTAAACTTCTTGGAGTGTAGTCTATGGATTCATATGAATCAATCATAAAATGCATGCCACACATACCTAAGGTTCTTAAATGCCTGCAACTTGCTTCCAACTATACATACACATATATATAGTTTCACACATGCACACAATGTTTTGTATATATATCCTGTTGCAACACAAGAAAGGAGAGAAGAGAACCTTTGGACGAAGATGCCAAGTGTCATTCTCGCTAGGTGGATGGGAAGCAAGCTATAAAGCACTGTGAACTTGACATTTCTTTGTTGTTAAGTCTTAATAGTAACCATAAAAGAAGAATCCTATACCAAGATCAAAAGCATCCTTAGCAACCTATTAGTTCTCCACACCAAACAAAAATCTAAAATCTTCCTATAGATAACCAAAATTTTTCCATAAATGACCAATATCTTCTTACAGATGACCAAAATCCAAAGCTATTTCTATAAAACACCTAAAGTCTTTGTATACACAATCCAAAATCTTTCCCTATAGACTACCTATGGTTGTAATCTAGCCTACCTACGGTGGAAATCTAAGCCTCTCTTAGGTTTCCTACGGTTGAAATCTAAGCCTACCTATGATTGAAATCCAAGCCTCCCTACAGTCTTCCTACGATTGAAATCCAAACCTCCCTACAGCTTAAATCTAAGCCTACCTATGGTTAAAATCCAACCTTTTCTACAGCTTCCCTACGGTTGAAATCCAAGCCTCTCTACAACTTCTGTATGGTTGGAATCCAACCCTACATATGATTGAAATCATAGCCTCCTTATAGTTGAAATCCAAACCTACCTATGATTGAAATCCAAACCTACCTATGGTTGAAATCCAAGCCTACCTACCTATGATTGAAATCAAAAGAAGACTTTCTCATAGGTCACCAAATGAAGATTTTCTCATGGGTCATCAAAAGAAGAATTTCTCACTGGTGTGAAGCGTATTGGAGCCTATTCATGTCTGATTGGTTCTCAAAGGCCCGCTTTTGGTGTCTAAGACCAGATAAGGCTCGTTAAAACTCATAAATTGTCCACTTTACAATAAAATGGGGTTTAGGCCCAATTTATTATTGATGGTCAACCCATGAAGGCATCTAATATGGGCTCAAAGAGGTAGGTTTCATAGAGTTGCCACCCAAAAGAACATTGGGAAATGAATCTCAATATTTTGATGCTCAAACAAAGATCGGTGTTGGGGACATCACTCTTACTTAGCATCTCGACTAGGTATTTCTTATAATTAGGTTTTAATTATTAATCCACTATCTCCCTTCTCTCATGATGCAGTATAATAAATTAAATAAACATATCAATCAATTAAAGAAATTGGTAAATAAAAGCATTAAATAAATAAAATAATTCTACTTGAATTATTACAAAAGCAAATCGTCCATCTAAAAATATAAAATAGATATATAGATTGGACTATTTATTAGATTTGGGAACATCGGTTCCCTCATACATATTTACAAAAAAGTCTTTTATTATATTGTGTGCATTTGGGTTAAAATTTGGACATTGGTCAATTTTATTACAGAAAGCTAATTAATTAAATACAAAACATTTTAAATGACTTTTTAATTAATTAATGTGCTAAAAATCCCTTTTTACTACCTATTACATTCCAAAAATAAAATACATCCAAAATAATAAACAATATACAAAAATAAATAAATATATAAAACAAAACAACCATAAAACATAATGTATGAATTAAATGCAATAAAAATAAAAGGGAAGGAAGAAAGAGGAACCATTTGAAGGATAACCTCTAAAGTATGTTAATCTCCCAAAAATACTCCACAAGTGCATACAAAATAATAGCTTAAAGGAATACACAAAAAGGCACATTAATTAGCATATAAATCAAGATAAATCAAATAATAAAATAAAATAACATAAAAATATACTGGAATAAAAATATTAAAGAACATAATGCAAATCATGTAAAACAGAAGCAAAAATAAAATTAAAATACATCTAAGCATGCAAAATGGATTAAACATGCAAAATACATTGAAAACAATGCCTAAAAAACAGTTATAGAGGCCCCAAAATAATGACAGACGGCCTAAAGAAGGGATAGAGATGGGATGAGGAGAAGGCACCCACTAAAAAAAACTGCTAATTAGTGACAAAATCCATCGCTAATTACCAGAATTTTGTTGCTAAAGTAATTTAGAAAAGTCACGATGAACAGTCGCAAATATATTAGCGATGAAAATCCAAATCAATCGCTAAATTAGCGACGAAAAATTTCATCGCTAATTTTTTTTCATAATTAGTCGCTGAATTATAATAATAATATTTAGCGACTACATTTTTCGTCGCTAATTCCGTCGCTAATTATTATTGTATCAATAACGACAGGTTGCCACTAATAACTCCCATCCCTAAATTTGTCGCTAATTATTTATGAAATTCTTATTTTTACATATTAGCAACAGATATGTTGTCACGAATTCGTCACTAAATTATAGCAAAATTTAATTTTTTTTCAGTATTTATTAATTTTCATCCTATACACAATAATGATCACACATATACATACACATATATATTTATTCCAAAACACATATATAAAAGTAATTGAAATTGTACATAATGTTTGATAAAAGTAATTGAAATCATACATAATGTCATCAAACAATCTCTTAAAACAATACAACAAAATACTAATAATATCCTCCTAAATAACATCAACAATTATTCCTTCTCCTGCTTCTCATCTTCACTTTCAATCAATTTTCAGACTTTCCTTTGTTGCATAGATGAGCTTGTTTTCCCTCAAATTCACAATCTATAGGAGAATCTACAGTAGTAATTGACAAAATAACTAAATCTATAAAAAAAATCATGAATAATATTTCAATAGATATAATAGAACTCTTCAGCATTTGGAATATTCACCATAAATTTGTTTTGCACTAGAGTTTGTCAAGCCTGTTGACAAACAACATGGTGGTAATAAGGAGAAGAATTCAATAATATATTTGTCTCATGTCATGATGATGATACACACAAATATCAATGCACCATTTATATGTTGATTAAAGTTTTTTTTAAGGATGCAAAATATAATTGATGATTAGTAATATATATATATATATATATATATATATATATATATATATATCATTGTGAGAAGCTTTACTATCCACAATATAAATCAATATAGATTTAAAATTGAAAATATTTATTAGCATATTAACATCAAACACATGAACAATTACTATAGGTTTTGTCCATTGTAGTATAAGAAATGCGACTTAAACCTTTATGAACATCAGACACATGAACAATTACTATAGGTTTTGTTCTTAAAAATTGTCTATACAACAATGAAACCCACAATCATAAACATCACTAATTAACTAAATTCAAGACATGAATGAAAACACATATTTGCATGTAAAATTCAATAAAAGCCAAGAAAGCTAAAAAATAAGGAATCTATTAAATGCTCAAGAACCTAACAATTAGAGACCATATAGCTTGTAGAATTCCATAGATCCTCTACCCTTTATTTATGCAGTCATACTTATGGTACTGGGAATAAGAGTTTTGAAAGAATACCTTATGCTCACATATCATCTTAACATGTAAACAACAATACAAAAAAATTATCCTTGCAAAATTTTTCACAACATTAAACATAAAAAAGGACAAAAAAGAGGCCCCTCATATAGAGAAATATCTTGTAGGGATGATGCATATTCCTTTCTTTGCATGCATAAGAAAGTACATGATCACTAAGATAAATAATGACTATTTAGTTAGTCAATTTATTGAGCTCATAAATCTGCATTTCCACAGGTGCATATATTTGTACTGAATTCCTAATTTATGTGCACAATACAAGCGATTTATATATCAGCAAATAGGTAAACTAGCCTACTGTTCAGGAATTGAAACATTAATGCAATGAAAGGCAATAGTACACACACTCACTTGAAACTTTGCTTTCGTTTCTAGCCAGAGCCCTCACCATTGTTACAAAATCAGTACCCCTACAATAGAGAAAGTCAAATATTTATGAGCTCACTATTAATGAGGATGATTATGAAGATAAGTCATATATTATATGATTTGAATAAAAGGAAAATTTATTTAGAAAGCTTGTTACCCTACCATATTTATGAAAAGAGGGAATGAAGAAGAAAAATGAAGTATCTAAAACTCAAAAAGCAATTATGAATGATGTCAAAAGCAGCATAATGATTACTTTTAAATTTCCAGTTTTTTCTTGTTATGTTCAGAGTTTCATTTATAATTTCAAAATAGTGCTAGCTTTCTTTTTTTGCCAGTTGCTTCTTGTTATGTTCAGAGTTTCATTTCTAGTTTTTTTCTTGTTATAATTCTACTTGCTATAAATCATTACTACAGGTTGAACCCCACAAACAAAACAATTTCAAGGATTGAGGCAAGAACAACAGAATGCATAAGCTATAACAGAGGGGACAAACCTGACATCAGCAGGATTGGAAGAATTAAAAATAGAATTCCTCTAGAATAGATGATAACCAGCTTGAAGACCTGCTCATTCTCCCTTCTTTTAATTTTTTGCCTTGACCTTCCAGTTAAACACAGAAATTCCCTTCAATTAATAGCCAAAATCATCTCTAGTTTCTAATATGTAGATTTACAAAATAGAGAAAACATAATCAACAGAATTTTACCTTACCTACAACTCCATCTAGTCTACTTCTTAAATGAAGATGGGAACATTTCACTGCAGTAACTACATTAGCAAGCCAGGAAGATATAATATATATACATAGTATGTCTATCGATAAAGTTCTTTCATGGGCCTCATCCACCATCACTATACTAACAAATTACCAGATCAAGTAAGTGACCCAGTGAAACTCATAGAAACATGACCATTAACAAGCTAGAATAGTATGTTCACCTGTACCTTGCCAAATCTAGCTCACCCAAAAATTCTTGCAGGAGCATTCCATCCGTCATATATTTCAGAACAATCTTTTCTGATGTGCAGTCTTTAAAATGAATGGAGTAGCCAACCTAAAGAAATAATGGATAGAGTTATTGTTGCTCGTTTTGTAGAAGAAAAATGGCATGTAGCTCTTAAATGCAACAAAAACCACAAAACTGTAAATATATATATATATATATATATTTCCTCTTAACTATTTTCATTCTAAATGTATCCAACCATCAATTACAATTAAATAGTCAAATTCTATGCCTAAAATTGGCTTTATAGGATGTGTAAAGCCACAGAGCTAAAATGATCCAATGATTCCCCAGTGGCTTCCTCACATGGATAACTACCAATTATAAGATGATCCTTATTAGAAACAAATGTCAACAATAGAGAGAGTGACATCTAGAAAGTAAAGTCATATGAAGAAGTATAAGAAGCCTAATCTCATTAGAGTAAGTTGAATGTGATAAAATGGAAAAGCAAAATGATTCATGTTTATGAGACTCTTACATGTAGCACCAGCAATCCATGGTAAAAGAATCAATGGAAGAAAAATATAAGATCTAATTAGGGGTAATCGTCTCCTGTAAATCAATATCAAATAGTTAGAACAAATTTTAATATGCTGTTGGAAAAGTCAAGAAAGAATTTGAAAAATGGACAATAAATTTTAACAACCAAGAAATAACTGAACATTAGTTTTAAGATTGGATGTGGAGCTTGGAGATGGAAGGAAACAAACAAGGAAAAACTTACTCAAATAAAAATATAAAGTTGTAAGAAAAGAGCACAACGACATCAAATGAAACTATTGAATTATATATTTGCAGATAAAGAATTTAGGATGCCATGTATAACATATTTGAATATGATACTGCCGCTTTGCAACTTCTTATTAACTGAGTTCAAGGTTCACCTATGGACACACGCACAAACACCTATATAACAGGCTAGTTACTCTTTTAAGAACAACCCTTGTGGTGACAAATCTCCATTTGTCAACAAACTCTACTCTTCAAATTTAATTTCAAAAGTGAGTAGCTACTCACTTGACAAATATGTAATACAGCTGAAAAGCCTGTGTTATGCAACAGCTAAGCAGCAAACCGAATCCAAGCGAAGCTTCAAACCAAATTGGAAGAAAATTTATCAAAAATAAAAGATTATCAATGCTTTTATAGAATATATGCATTCATTAAATATGATGCCAGGAACAAATTCAAAAGGTCTACAAGATACTAAAGAGTAGAGGCTAACCTGCCCAAACATAGAAGATTGCCACCAATATCTCTTTGTTAATTTCAGTCTACATGATTGTATAGTGTTTCCTACTACCTCATTAGCCAGAAAGTTTAACGTTTGAGAAAGCAACAAAGGATAAAAGTAAATCTAATGTTTCAATAAGGAATGTGTCCATTGTGAAGAACTTCCTACTATCAATGAAATAACAAAAAACTTTTAATCAAACTAGCAAAAAGGAAAAGGCAAACGAACTAAAAAAAATTAAAACTTCTCAGTTCATTAAGGCATAACATCAAATGGATAATATCATCCAAACAAAATTAGAACAAAACCAACAAACCACCAGAATCTCAATCTTCTTGGTAAAACATCATAATTCTAGTAGGATAGGAATAAAAATCATCACTCTACTTATAAATAAACAGCCAAGATTTACGGGGGAAAGATTATAGAAACCAATTAATACTAAACATGCAAATACAAAGGCAAACAAGGATTCAGCTAAATCACTCTGAAAAAAGAACAAACTTGAATATTAGGAAAAAAATAACGAGAGAGATTTCCTGCGAAAGGGGAGGAAGGGACCTACCCTATTTCGGCAAGAGGGGAGGAATTGAAGACATCGGGATGATCGCCTCACCCTTAGGGTCTCATCGGTGCTACTCATGTAATCATCGCAAGCTAGAGGAGCTCGAAATCTCAAGCATAAGCTTTAGGTGAAAGAGAACCCGAAGCTTCCTCATCTCTCTGCCTCCCTCCTCTCATTTTCTTATTATTACTATTATCGATTTCACAAGGAGGAGGAGGCAAGGAGAGAAGGATAGTTAGGGTTTTTTAAAAGACAAAACTATGCCTGGAAACTCTGTGTCCATCGCTATATAAGGATAATCATCCATAAACTCACGGATAAGTGCAAATTCTTCTTCTAGATTGTCATTCCACACCTCACGAATCTAGATAGAATCCCCTTTTAGAAGAAGAGACATTCCTTGTATAGAAAATCCAGATCTAAACCACAATAAAATTGCTCAATCTTAGGACTTTAATCAATGAAAATATTAAAAAATAATTATTAAATTTTGGTTCAAATTTTTTAATTATATAATTTTGAAATTAAATGTGAATTTTATTGAAATTAGAAAAAGTATTAAATTTCCAAATATTTTCATTGTAAAGCAAAATTATGATCGGCATCGAGGGCAACGGTGGTAAAACGGCGGCAAGAGCGGTGCCACCTTCTTTCCCTTATGTTCTTACTCTACTCTCTCTATTTAGGTCCCTTTTTGGTTCGTTTCTTTTTTTTAAAGGTTACTTTCTTTTATAAACTTTTATGGTCACACAAATTCTCTTGGTCCCAAAATTTTCATCTCTTTTCATTTTTTTTTATATATAAATATCCAATAAATATCTCACTCCAAGCTTCTAGAATCTAAAGGTCTTCTTAAATTATTATTATTATTATCCAATGATAAAATTAAATCTTATTATTATTATTTTAATAATTATTATACATTTATTTGTTTTAAATCCTTTGTCATTAGTTCTTAAATTTTTGCTTTAAATTTAAATTATCACTTTAAAATTTTGAAACTATGCAAATAAATCAATCCTAAAACCAGTATCAAATATTGTACACCCGTATTAAAAGTGCTCTCACACGATTTCAAATTTTTGGAACATTACAATTATTTTTTAATTAATTTGCAATAGATTGGCGACTAAACATTTCCGTTGCTAACTATTTCACTGTAACAAATTACTATTAACGACATACCAATTTTCGTCGCTAAACCGTCATAAAAAAGGCTCTATATTTTTCCTCTAAAATTAGAGACTAAAACTTTCGTCGCTAAATTTTCTGGAAGTAATTTGATGAATAAAAAATTATAAAATTTAGCAACAAAAAAATTAGTCGCTAATTCTATCGCAAAACATGGCACGTACAATTCCCGCTAAAAATTAGAAAATATCCTCCTCACGACAGAATTGTAAAATAGTCGCGAATCCATTGCAAAATTTGCAACGAAAATAATGTCGTCTCTAATTCGCAGTTTTTTTGTAGTGATCGAGACGTCTTATCGGTCACATTGACCGATAGCCGTTTGTCAGTCCTTCTTCCCATCTATCACTCGAGGAATAGATAAAGCACAAAATTTTTAACCAAAAAAGGAGAAAACTAAGCCCAACTCTTAAACATGCAATTTCTAAGGTGCTAAAACATGCCAAATCTATAAAAAAAATAAAACATAATTTAAATCATGCTAACACAATAAGAATAATGCAATCATAGAAATTAAATTAAGTTACTTTAATCAAAATGGAAAAACACAAAAATTCATAGCATGCCATTCTAACATAATAACATGAAACATGGTATCATAATTGATGAATAAACATGTATAATGACACGTGCAGAATATAAACTTAGAGAGAGAAAATGGTTGAGGCGTAGAATATTACTGTCAGGAATTTGATTCTATGACTCTGGAACTACACTCATAAGCTTCTGACCTTAATTTCCCACATTCAAAATAAAAAAAAAACTTTTTATTTGGTGTAAAAGAACGTTATTTAGAAGCTATGGACCTCCAAGAATAGAGAATTGAATTTCTCACTCTCAAAAGTCTGCCTCTCTTTTTCCAAAAGTGAGAATCCCTTTTGAAAACCCTAGTTTTTCTTTAAATACCTAGAGAAGAGTTAGAGATTAACCCTCACTCTAAACCCCCAAAATTAAAAGTTTTAATCTCTTAAAATTATCCCCAGATTAGTTCTCTCAAATACTACCAATATAAGGGTGTCTGTTAGTAGATGCCCTAAAGCAGATAGCTGCAGACGACCGTCTCTTAGTGACAGATGACCATTTGTCATTGTTAGAGGCCAAAATTTAAGATTTTTAAAATCTTTTCAAAACATTAGCAAGATCAAAGTTAAAACCCACAAAAATACTTTATAAAATTATGAAAATCAAGGTCGAAACTCGAAATTTGTGCTTTCTATAAAAAGTATAAATGGTTCTTCATCATTAAATAAACTTGATTTAGGTTGTCTCGAGTCATGATGTCTACAATGAGTGGTCAAAAAAAGACTTTCTTAGGGGTTATCAAAAAAAGACTTTCACATGGTGTGACACGCTTCGAACCCTATAGGCATTCAGTATAACCTTAAAAATCCACTTTTAGGGCTCGAGATCGAATCAAGGTTCATTTGACTCATGAAAGCCAGTCACTTTGCAATAGATGGGATTTCATTCTTATTTATTACTGATGATCAATCTATGAGGGAATTTGCTAAGCACCATAAGGTAGGTATCATAGAGTCGCCACCCAACAGTACATTAAGAAAGTAAGTTATAACCTTATGAAGCTAAAACCTGAGATAGTTTGGACTTTACTCCTATTTATCACTTGGTTGATGCTTAAATAACTGACTCTTTGTAGTCAATTATTCTAATCCTCTTTTCAAGCATTACAAGGTAAAGAATTTAATAGCACATTGCAAGCATATAGAAATCGATAAATCGTATAAAATAAATCATACACAAATTGTTGAATTGATTAATCTCATTACCTATGAGAACATTTGTCCTCGCATGCGTATTTAAAAAAGCAAGGTTTTGGATGTATTTTGGATAAAAATGAGGATATTAGGCTCACGCAGTTCAATAAAAAAGAAGGAATCGAGTTAATTAATTAATTTGAGGTAGAAAATGTTTGACGAGGTTTTTAATTAATGTTCAAAAAATAATTTATGTGCAATAATAAAAAAATTAAAGAACAAAAATAAAGCAAGAAGAAGACATACATAAATTAGGTTATTAGTTAATTCGGGAACATTGGTTCTCTCATGCATATTTATAAAAATTTTTATATGACTTTTAAGGTTAAAGAAGCAAACATTGGTAGTCACCCTGAATGTACCAGGGAGGCAGCGATCCTCGAGTTAGCATTTAGGAAAAGGATAATGCCATGGTCATTTTAGATGCATCAAGGAGGCGGTGATCTTCGAATTGTATTCAAGAAATAGACAATGTCGCGGTCACTTAGAATGCATCAGGGTGGCATTGATCTCTAAATCTATAAATTAAAATAATTATGTTAAGATCAGGATAAATTGGCAATAGGATGGCGTTACAATGATCATTGTATTGATATGAGAAATCCTGAAAACTCCAGGTCTTGAAATTAGTGTGTGCATTTAATGGCCTAGAAGAATTTCCTTAAGTCAAATTAGGGCGAAGATATAAACTCTTCCTTTCCATTACCTATAAGGCATTACAATAACAAAATATACGAAAGATCTTGTTTGCATAAGGAATTAGGTGTGAAGAAACATGCACTAAATTGTATATAAACATTTATAAAATTCACACAAAAGGGAACATGTGTGCAAACACATGCAAGAAATTATAAAGATCAAAATAATCATGTTAAAGAGAATATGTGTAGAAATGCTAGAAAATGCATGCAAAAACATAAAAATATAAGAATGTATAAAGAAAAGGCAAAAACACACGAATGTATGCATGAGATGCAAGCATGAAAGAATGCATACAGAGATGTAAGGAATGTACACATGTAATGTGTAGCCTATACCATAGCTAGTTAGGGGAATCTTGTCTTAGATGCGAGTCGGCTGATGGCCCATGTGGCTTTTTTCAGACTTCCTGGTTTTTAGGCAAGCTTCCTTCAACTATCCCCCTTAGTTTTTTTTTACTTTCCCTTTTTTCTGGGTTTTCTTATTATTTTCAGGGCAATCAATCTATTACTACTGCACTTTTGGCAAAAGAAAATCCATTTCCCCTAAACTATAATGCATTCATCCTATTGGGTGCAATGCCATACTGGGCTTGTAATCCCATACTTTTACTTAGAAGCCGTACCCCCTGCCTGAAGGGTTTGTGGTACCTAAGGACATATTCTTGTCCCTAAATCTTTGGCTTATGTCTCAAGCTGTGTGTAAAAGTTCCAATAGGAAGTGACTTGAGCATTGGGAACTTCTATCAATGGTTGTCATATTGGTGCCTCGATATGGGTTATTCTTCCTGAGACCTGGCCAACATACTAGATGACCCCTAGTTGACATACCCATTTTTTATAATGGTATTATTCTACTAATCTGTCTTGCTTTGTATTTAACATTGAGCTCAAAGGGACCAAATGGTGACTATCGGTTGCTCAGCATCATTAAAAACATTCAAAATAGACTGACCCTGTTTCTACTTCATGTTCCCTGACTGAGATTTCCTTCTTACCATCTCAAATGGGCAAGTTATATGCCTATTCTTACACATTATACTAGACAATTTGAGAAGCCAATAGTTAGTGTGAGAAATCCTTGCCCTTTAGAGGTAGTCTTCTATCAATTGCATCATGTCAAGCTATCATCTCCTTTGAATAGAGCCACCTGAAGGTTTGGCGTATAAAGACTTAAGGAGTGTGACATTATCATCTTGTTTAGGTGTAAAGTATGGGTGATTAGCCATAAAGTTAATCAGAGCAACTTGGCTTGAATGCTTAAGGTTTCTTGTAACTTTCAGCCTTATCCTGAAAGCGTCTGATTCCCATCAAGAACTGAGGTTCAACTTTTACTAACCATCCTATTCCTAATCATGTACCAAGAAGGATTTAAGTTAAAGTACTAGTGCATGCTTCACAACCCTAGAATGCATATGATGACATTTTAGCCCAAACCTCAAAGGTCTGTACCTTTCCAAAGGGCATCTTCTTCACCTTGTTACCTTTTACCTTGATTACTCCTTTACCCTAAAGAATACTCATGGTGTTGAGTATCTTTTCATTTCTTGCCTTGAACCAGGCATAGTTATAGGAGTCCATGTCTGAAAATCAAATTTCATTTCAATAATCTTGGCTAGTTCTCAAGAACTTGATTGCTTGAGGGATTTAATTTTTACACACCTTGTGACAACAATATAGAACTCTGAACCTTTTGACACTGTCAGGTGTGCTTCCTCATGATATCTACTCCTTAAATTAGAAAATTTTATGTCTATGGAAAGCCAAAAGAACCTTTTGACAAATAAAGTGTCGAGTTATTCATGTAAGCAGCATAGAGGACATCATGAGTTTCTCCTATAACCTTTATGGATTCTTACTCATTTGCACACCTCAAGTGATTACCATTGGGACTGCCTCCCTGATACAAAAGATAGTGCCATTCGTTATATGAAAATATGAATGATCGTAGGGTGTCACACAGAACCCTGTCTATACGAACAAACTGTGCAGAGAGTTTATATATCCTTTTTTATCTTTTCCAAAACATTCTCTGAGGGTAACAACTTTTCCTAAACAATTTTGACTATTGTAATGTTGTGGTCTCTCATCAACAGCTTGAACATACATCAGATGTGAAACTTCAAAGCACAATCTATCTAAAATAATTATCTTTATGATCATCTCGACTGGAAGCACTTCTCAAAAGATAACAGATACTTCTTTCTGGTGGAGCATTCACCATAAGCGTGGTAACTACCAATAATGAGTCCCTAGACACCTTTATTGTCTTTTTCCCCAAGGCTAATAGCACTTTTAACCTATATATACAAGGTTCATGTATAACCTTACTATTCATGGTTTTGGGTAATTTTCATCATCAAATGAGACAATGACTACTCTCTATTTTATCGAAGTGTGTGCAATGATGCTATTACCATCTCAAGTGCTTTCTCTTTAGTTTTTTTCTATCTTGCCATCTTCTTGAGCATTTTTATTACTTTCAAGATAGGCAATCTATCTCTAGTGTGCTTTTACCAAAAATAACCTCTTCCTTAACATACTGTATATACCATCTAATACCCTTAACAACATGGAAAGAAACTATATCTTGGCCTTTGTACCCATTCAGTACTGCCCAAAGAGATTTAACTATTATACATCTTCTTTAGCAGCTATTAGGGCTCACAGTTTTGCATTTTCACTTTGCCCATTCAAAGTTGTGCCCCCTACTTTAAGAACTTTTAGCCATCAGAGGAGTTTCCTCTTGCTTCTAAGACTCTGCCTTGCATCTTAAGTTGCAAATTGAGTCTCAAATAGGAGGTTACTTGAGCTTTGTTTTTAACAACAACCCTTTATTTCTCTAGGTGCTTGAATTGCAAAAATATTTCTACTTCATCTAGTTTAAGTGGCATAACTTTAGCTCTATCGACCCATATTGGATTCCATTTATGACATTGATTAAGAGTAAACTTCTAAACACCAAGAGGTCATTCTCCTCTATAGTGCATAATTATTGATGAAACATCTTGGTGAGGATGATAAGAACATAAAAAAAAACATCTGACATATGAAGTGTTGCCTTTATCACTTGTGAATTTAACCTCGATAGATGCCCTTACGTATGCAATAAGTTTCTTTCTGTAAGTTAATCATATTTGTTCCTAGCTTATGGATGCATTTTTATTTACATGCATCACAAACAACAATAGTAGCAACCATACCTAGATATATAGTGCAACAACATATGTTCCATTCAACCTCAAAGAGGTGACACCCTGTGTGCATTCGACTCTTGTTATCAATCAGCCCTTGCAGGTTTTCTTGATTGAACATTTTCTCTCAACCCCTAATTTTTGTCTAGATCACCTTTTTCGATTTTCACCCTAGCAGGGTGTCCAATTTTAGTAAGGCTACCTCTTTTTTATTTTTAACTTGTAAGGCTATATTTTCTGTCTCTTTTGATTTTTTTATGATTTTTTTATTTCTAATTGATTTTTTTGTCTTTGCCATGGAACCCTTTTTAGTCCATTGGCATTGCTTGATTCATTAAATCCTTTTTTATCTTTCTAATGAGAGTTGATTACCCCTTTTAACCGTAGCTTTTTTAGTATAAAAGTTTGACTGTCTCTATAATCTATAACACTTGATTTAAGTTGTTTTTTTTTCCAAACAATAGCCTTTGACCCAAACTTAAGAAGGTTAAATAAGCCTTCATCTTCCCTACGAAGCTGACCAGGATGTTTTCCTTTGAATTACAGAAGGCCATGTTCTACTCATCTGACTTTAATGGTTGAACTCTTGAATTAACATTTAATGGTTGACGCCGAATCTTGATTGGTTGCATTGTGCTTGTCCCCAGATGTTAAGAAGAGAGGAACAATCTTTAAAAATTTACTTGTTATTTTATTTCTCTGTTCATATTAGCCATGGAAGCTTCTATATAAGATTTTTCCTTTTCTTCTCTCTTTGTCTTGATTGGCTCATGTCAACCTATTTCTCGCATAATGCTCCATTTAAAATAATGAGCTGAGGTGACAGGTTGTAGATCATTTTCCAATCCTTTTTTGGGGCATCCTCAAGAAACTTGGCTCTTTTAAGCAATGAGGCTATAATTTCCCATTAATGTCCTTAACATTTATCACTTGGAATTTTTATCTCATTTTTGACACCTTTTGGTCCGAGCCTTTGAATTTACTGCTTAAATATTCTATCATTTAGATAGGCTTAAGCAGCATGTCTTACAACATCTCTATCAATTCTCGTCATGTTGCCTCAAGTCCAGGCAAACTCTTTTTTTTTTCTTCTTTCATTTAATTTTTTATTCTCTCAACCCATCTCACTTTATGAGTCATTTTGAATGCAATCAAGATGTTATTTTTCCTTGAGATTAAATGGAGTAGTGTTTATTGAATTAATGTCTTATATAAATGCCATGATTATTGCCTTGCATGATGCAATAAAATAGGACATAACATACATAAGAAAAGCTTATATTATTAACATGATTAAAGAAACATATGCATATTTTACATTGGCAAAAAGTGGTTTATATTGCATCTTTTCTTACTACAAGTGCAGGCAGCAAAAAGTCTTTAAACTGTTAGAGAGTATGCCCTAGAGCCCATGTAATAGGGATGTTTTTCATATGTATGAAATTTATATTCTTAATAAAAGGCATCATTCATTTATTAATGCTGTGTTTGAATACATGAGTTTGTAAATCTTAAATTAATAAATGAAGTCCTAGATATTATAAACACAGTGCAAAGGCAATCATGAAGGTGTTCATGATGTGAGATGTCTATTGCATGCAAATATGTTAATATCTAAATATCCCTAGTCATAGAATTAACAAGATAGGACATTGTTAATTCGGACAGACTAGCACATGTTATACTTCTTGAATGGTTCAAGCAATGGTTCTCATAATTGTGATTATGGATGATAATCAAAGTTAACATGTGGATGCTTGTTAGAGGAACAAGTTCATTGGAGACCTGCAAAGAGAATCCTCATATGGATATTAAATCTATGTCAGTGAGGAATCTCTTCATAGCAGTTGTGCAAGTATCCTTAGACTTGAGATCACCAAAGTTATCTTAAGTAGCAAGTGGTATACTTTGACTCCATAACTGATTACTTCCAACTGGGAGTGAACATTGTTAGGAGATTGGGTATATCATGACCTACTTGAAGATAGTTGAGTGATTGACAAAGCATTCACCATCCCAGATTTAACAAGGGAAGTTATCTCACATGATTCTATAATTACCTTGTTCAGTGAATCTCTGGCCAGAGTAATATGCCGAGATGGATGGAGATCCATGAAGGGCATTTTAGGAACAATGGTTAAATTAATAGAACATACATAATTAGATTTATATGAGTTGACAGAAATCCATACTCAGAATCTAATTGAGATAAGAGTGGTGAAAGGAGTAATTGCACGATAACTGTTTCTATGAAAGGGTACAGTCAAACCACATGACTTTCCTGACATTTGGGTAGTCATGATACCTAGCTAGAGGCCAATCATGAATTTTATAATGATGTATCAAAATATCAATAGCGATTGATAAAATGATTTAAAGGAGTTTAAATCATGTGAGTTTTGAATAGAACTCACAATTACATATTATACTGCCAACATGGACAGGAACCCAATAGGTCACACACATATAGATTTGATATTATTATAAAATGATAAAATGACAAGGATATAATAATTAATAGGACCATTGGAGAAATTATAAAGGGCTAAAGGAATGAAGAAGTTGGAGGAAGCCCTCCAGAAGAGGGCCACACGCCAACTCCATACAGAAGGGCTTAGAGGGCTTTTTCTTGGACCAAATTAATTTATATATGTTACATAAGTGTTATGGAACTCACATATTTAATTTGGTTGGATTTGGAATCCATTTGGATATTTAAATCCAATTAGATGCACAAAGTGCCTAGTTTGTGGATTTTGTGCATGGTCTTTTATGAAAAGATTTAATTTGGATTTAATTAAGCCCAAATAATTATAATTAATTCCAGAAGCCCAATTAATAATTCTCCAGCAATTTTAAAGAGCCCAATCTCATTAAGGAGTTGGAATTTTAACCTAACTATAAAAGGCCAACTAATGAGAATTAGGGTTAAGTGATTAAAATAAAAGGAAAGTCTTTTTCTCTTAATTCTCTCTCCCTTTTTGCACCACTTCCATTGCTAGCCTCTTGGATTTCGGCCAGCCCTAGTTGAACACCAATTTATTGGTTCAATTTACCCCTCTCTAGTGTGGATTACTCATTGGAGGTGTTCGATTTTGGACACTGTGGTTTGCGACAACCCGGTGCGAAGTAAAATCAACTGTTCAACAAAAATCAAAGGTGATTTTTCTTATTCTCATATAGTTATATTGTGTATTCATGGCAAGATCAGATCTAATGGTTAAAAAAATTTAAAATTCCGCTCATGTATGTGATGCATGTAACCATTAAATTCCAACATGGTATCAGAGCCACGGTTTTGCCATGGATATACAATTCTATATTTTTCTGCGGAATAAGTTTTGTTTTGTTTTGAGTTATTTATTTCATGAACTTTAAAATATTAGATTTGATTATTCATGAATGAGAAATATTGATTTCTGATTGTATGTGTGATCAATTAAATATGGTAGAATCAAAAACGATTTTTTTGAATGATTAAGATTAGGGTTTGGCGTGAAACTCATTAGGGTTTGGCGTGAAACCCTAGGTAATGTAGGGGCTGTTCTAATTTAATTTCTTATGGATCCATTTAAAAATCATTTAGATGATATTTTATGTGTTTAATATGTGATATTAAGCCGTAGGATCGAACGGAATTAAAATCGAACAAGTTTTGCATGAAAACTAGTTTTGTCGAAAAGTTCGATAAATTGGTTTTCTTCGTGTGTTCTTGATGTGTTCATGATTAGAACGACTTTTGATCTTTTAAATCTGATATATATGACATATTAAAGTGTTTTTAATTAATTGGATTAATTAAAATGGGCCTTAAATTAATTTGATTAATTTTAATTCATTAAAACCACTTAATGGGCTTAATTATGTTTACGGACTTGGTTTAAATTAGTGAATGACTTGGTGGGCCCAAGGAGCTGATTTAAATTAAACATTATAAACATTAATTAAGTTTATTAATTGGTTTTAGGGGCTGGAGTGGGCTTGGCTCATTCCAAAAGGCCCAAATGGTCCAAAAGACACAAAACTAGTTTGTGTGTGAACACACTTAGGGTTTTTCTTCTGTGGGTTTCGGCCTACACTTATTTTAAGCCCAAAATTGATTCTTTTAATTATTTAATATGATTAATTAATTAAATAATCAATTTATAATTAATTAATAATCAATTTGATTGATTATTAAGGCAAGAACACATTCATGCAAAAGGTTTCCTAAAATGAAAGTTTCCAAAATGGAAAAAGTTTCCTAATTTGATCACATCATTAAATAACTCAAAATATAGTTTCAAAGGTTGAAACAAAGTTAGTAATCCATTTATTTATGCATTATAGAGGCATATAAGGGTGAATGATTGGCATGATGGTTAGTTATGGACAAAGCCCAATGTGATTGAGCATAATGCATGTTTTGGCCCAATGAGGACTTTCATGTTCCGGCCACTTATTTTTGGTTTGTATTTCATTTCAAATTGTAATATGTAATTAGATTACTTAGATTAGAATTAGAAATAGAGATGGAGACCAATATCAAGGAGCAAGATGGGCCGGATGGAGATCCAACAAGCTTGAAGATAATGTAATTATTTTCTTGTTTGAATCATGCATACTACCTAGGTGTGACCTTTTGATTTCCCTCTTGGCTCAGGGAAATCAATATAGTGAAGTCCATAACTATACCATATTTGTATACTTATATTTATGTGATAGATATAGGATGCATACCAATGTATGCCAACCATGTATGATGAGACTTAATTAACTAAAACCCTCAAACAAATACTAAGGTATATAAGCCTTCCATTAATTTGAAGAGAACCAGAGTTCTTTATAGTGTGGGTTGTTGACCACAGTCAAGCTCACATTATATCGAATATGTTCAAATCTAATTAAATGGGTCATCTTAGCTAGCCCATTAGTTTGTTGACCACAGTCAAGGCTATTGGTTCTAGAGGCAAGATTAGGGAATGCATATATGATATGCATGCATCAAGAGTTGATAACCTAATGATCCAATAGTTGCGTAGAGACACAATTGGTATAGAGATACCTACCTTTCAAGGGTATGGAATTTGGCTTGTTGACCACAGTCAAGGTCAAATTACATATCAAGGATTGGATATTGGCCCACTAAGAAAACCATCGGGTTTTCTCGAATTATATAGTGAGGGCTATTAATTCGCAATAAAATAGTGGGAGTAAATGGATTAATTAAAGACCTTATTAATGCATGCATATATGAACATACTCTCATATCTTTTCTTTTTCACATCTATGTCATCATCATGAGCACATCAAATATACGATCAATCTTGGATAACAAACTGGTTGGAAGCAACTATTCTAACTAGATCAAGCAAGTGAGAATTGTTCTTAGAGCTGAAAAGATCCATTATGTCTTGGATAAAGATCTTCCACCACTTCCATCAGATGATGCCATTGATGAGATCAAAGGCACTTATCGAAAATACATAGAGGATAGTGAAGCAGCAGCATGTCTGATGCTGGGTGCTATGTCCTCAAAGCTTCAGAAGCAATATGAGATAAAGGATGGTGGGGTTTCCAAGAAGAAGGTTGCCAAGAAAGAGAATCCCAAAGGAACTTGCTTCCATTGTGGAAAGGATGGTCATTGAAAGCGTAACTGCAAGGCCTATCTATATTCTCTCAAGGAGAAAAAGCATGCTGATGCTTTTACCTCAGGTATTCATATGATTGAAATTAATACTTATTCTATTGCTTCAAAACAATCTTGGGTATTAGATACCAGATGTGGATCTCACTTATGTAAGGATCTACAGGGACTTAGAAGCATTAGAAGAGTGGAAAAGTCAAAGATTTGTTTGCAGTCAGCTACTGGACAAAACATCTCTACAACTATTGTGGGGACTTATCATTTGCCTCTTCCGAATGGATTAGTACTGGAATTAAATAATTGTTATTATGTTCCAGCTTTATCCAAAAGTATTATTTCTTTCAGTTATTTGTTGAACGATTATATTTCTTTAAAGAACAAGTGTTGTTTTATTTTTAAGAACAATATGTTTTATGTAAAAGCTATCATTGAGAATGGTATATTTGTTCTTGATTTAATTAAAGAAGTTCATAATGTGGATACCAAGAGAATGAAACATGATAATCTAAATACCTCATACTTATGGCATTGTCGTTTAGGCCACATAAATGAAAAACGCATGACCAAATTGCACAAGTCAGGTGATTTGGGATCATTTGATTATGAATCATTTGATACATGCGAATCTTGTTTATTGGGAAAAATGACAAAAGCTCCCTTTGTTGGTAAAGGAGAACGAGCTAAAATGGTTTTGGACTTAGTACATTCAGATGTATGTGGTACAATGACTACACATGCTAGAGGAGGTTACTCCTACTTCATTACTTTCATAGATGATTATTCCAGGTTTGGATACATCTATCTAATGAAATATAAGTCTGAAGCATTTGAAAAGTTCAAAGAATTCAGAAATGAAGTAGAGAAACAACTTGGCAAAAGTATTAAAACACTTAGATCAGATCGAGGTGGAGAATACTTAAGTCAAGAGTTTCAGGATTATCTTAGAGATAATGGGATTTTATCTCAATGGACTCCTCCATATACACCACAACATAATGGTGTATCCGAAAGGAGGAATCGAACACTATTAGATATGGTTCGATCAATGATGAGCCGAGCGGACTTGCCTAAGTCCTTTTGGGGATATGCACTAGAAACTGCTGTTTATGTGTTAAATAGAGTTCCTAGTAAATCGGTTGATGTTACTCCATATGAGATGTGGAATAACAAGAAACCCACGCTTTCTCATATGAAAGTATGGGGTTGTCCTACTTATGTGAAGAGGACAATGTCAGACAAACTGGATGTTAAGTCTAACAAATGTTTATTTGTGGGATATCCAAAAGAAACGTTTGGATATTAATTCTATCATCCCTTAGAACAAAAGGTGTTTGTTTCAAGGCATGCTGTCTTCTTTGAAAGAGAATTTCTCCTACGAGAGGACAGTGGGAGTAAAATTGAGCTTGGTGAAGTTCAAGACCCACAAATAGAAGATGATCAATCGATTGAACCCGAAACTGAATTTCATAATGATGAAATCACAGTTGAACCTGATTATACACAAAATCCTAGAAGATCTACTAGGATGCGTTCTATCCCTGTGACATATGGATTTCACATTGATTCGGATAGAGGCATAACTGTCGTAGAGGACAATGAGCCTACAAGCTATCAAGAAGTTTTGAACAGTTCAGAACGTGATTTATGGCTTAAGGCTATGCAGTCCGAAATGGACTCCATGTATGAGAATAAAGTATGGACTTTAACTCAACCACCTGAAGGGATAAAACCCATAGGGTGCAAATGGGTCTTCAAAAAGAAGACTGACATGGAAGGTAATATAGTTACCTATAAAGCTCGCTTAGTAGCAAAAGGTTATCGTCAAAAAGAAGGTATTGACTATGACAAAACTTTTTCTCCTGTAGCGATGCTTAAGTCTATAAGAATACTTTTAGCCATTGCAGCTCATTATGATTATGAGATTTGGCAGATGGATGTGAAGACAGCTTTCCTTAATGGAAATCTTACCGAGGATGTGTATATGACACAACCAGAAGGATTCACATCAGGAAATGGCGAAAAGGTATGCAAGCTTCAAAGATCCATTTATGGATTGAAGCAAGCCTCTAGGAGCTGGAACATACGATTCAATGAGACAATAAAAGAGTTTGGTTTCTCACAGAATAAAGATGAACCTTGTGTGTATAAAAGGGTCAGTGGGAGTGCAATTGTCTTCCTAGTTCTATATGTAGATGACATATTGATCATGGGAAATGACATTTCTCTTCTCCAATCTATTAAAATATGGTTATCCAAGCAATTCTCCATGAAAGACCTTGGAGAAGCATCCTATATTCTTGGAATAAGGATCTATAGAGATAGATCCAATAGGTTGCTAGGTCTTTCTCATAGTATATATATAGATAAAGTATTGAAGAGGTTCAATATGGATCTCTTTAAGAAAGGGTTTATACCTATGGTGCATGGGAAACACCTTTCTAAGTCTATGTGTCCACAGACAATGGAGGATAGAGAGAGCATGAATAGAATACCATATGCATCTGCAATTGGTTCTATCATGTATGCTATGTTATGTACACATCCAGATGTAGCATTTGCTTTGAGTGTCACAAGCAGATTCCAATCTAATTTTGGAGAGGAACATTGGGCAGCTGTCAAGAATATTCTTAAGTACTTGAGAAGGACTAAGGATATATTCTTGGTATATGGAGAGGGCAGTTTGGAAGTAAACGGGTATACAGATGCCAGCTTCCAATCTGACAAAGATGATTGTAAATCACAATCTGGTTATGTGTTCATAATAGGAGGAGGAGCAGTTAGTTGGAAAAGTTCCAAACAAGAAACAACTGCTGATTCCACGACGGAAGCTGAGTACATTGCTACTTCAGAAGTAGCCAAAGAAGCAGTTTGGATCAAAAAAAGTTCATAACCAAACTAGGAGTGGTGCCTAGCATTGTTGATCCGATTCCTTTATATTGTGACAACAATGGAGCCATTGCGCAAGCAAAGGAACCACGGTCTCATCAGCGATCCAAGCATGTTCTCAGATGCTACCATCTCATAAGGGAAATAGTAGCTAGAAATGATGTGAAAATAGAAAGGGTTCCCACAGATGACAATGTGGCGGATCCCCTCACTAAAGCACTTTCACAGATAAAGCATGATCACCATATAAATAGCATGGGTCTGAGACATATGAGTGATTGGCTCTAGTGCAAGAGGGAGATTGTTAGAGAGTATGCCCTAGAGTCCATGTAATAGGGATGTTTTTCATATGTATGAAATTTATATTCTTAATAAAAGGCATCATTCATTTATTAATGCTGTGTTTGAATACATGAGTTTGTAAATCTTAAATTAATAAATGAAGTCCTAGATATTATAAACACAGTGCAAAGGCAATCATGAAGGTGTTCATGATGTGAGATGTCTATTGCATGCAAATATGTTAATATCTAAATATCCCTAGTCATAGAATTAACAAGATAGGACATTGTTAATTCGGACAGACTAGCACATGTTATACTTCTTGAATGGTTCAAGCAATGGTTCTCATAATTGTGATTATGGATGATAATCAAAGCTAACATGTGGATGCTTGTTAGAGGAACAAGTTCATTGGAGACCTGCAAAGAGAATCCTCATATGGATATTAAATCTATGTCAGTGAGGAATCTCTTCATAGCAGTTGTGCAAGTATCCTTAGACTTGAGATCACCAAAGTTATGTTAAGTAGCAAGTGGTATACTTTGACTCCATAACTGATTACTTCCAACTGGGAGTGAACATAGTTAGGAGATTGGGTATATCATGACCTACTTGAAGATAGTTGAGTGATTGACAAAGGATTCACCATCCTAGATTTAACAAGGGAAGTTATCTCACATGATTCTATAATTACCTTGTTCAGTGAATCTCTGGCCAGAGTAATATGCCGAGATGGATGGAGATCCATGAAGGGCATTTTAGGAACAATGGTTAAATTAATAGAACATACATAATTAGATTTATATGAGTTGACAGAAATCCATACTCAGAATCTAATTGAGATAAGAGTGGTGAAAGGAGTAATTGCACAGTAACTGTTTCTATGGAAGGGTACAGTCAAACCACATGACTTTCCTGACATTTGGGTAGTCATGATGCCTAGCTAGAGGCCAATCATGACTTGTATAATGAAGTATCAAAATATCAATAGCGATTGATAAAATGATTTAAAGGAGTTTAAATCATGTGAGTTTTGAATAGAACTCACAATTACATATTATACTGCCAACATGGACAGGAACCCAATAGGTCACATACATATAGAGAAAAGGGTAAAATGGTAAAATGACAAGGATAATAATATTTGATATTATTATAAAGGTAGAGAGGAGAATATGATAATAATTAATTAAAGAGTTTAATTAATTATGATCAAATAAAATTGTCCGCGAAACTTTTGAGAAACGTTCTGTAAATTAGACCTAAATGAAATAATATATTTCATGATTAATTATTATTATCTTATATGTGTTATAAGACTACTATAAGTGTTATAGGACTGATATAATAATTAATAGGACCATTGGAGAAATTATAAAGGGCCAAAGGAATGAAGAAGTTGGAGGAAGCCCTCCAGAAGAGGGCCATACGCCAACTCCATACAGAAGGGCTTAGAAGGCTTTTTCTTGGACCAAATTAATTTATATATGTTACATAAGCATTATGGAACTCACATATTTAATTTGGTTGGATTTGGAATTCATTTGGATATTTAAATCCAATTAGATGCACAAAGGGCCTAGTTTGTGGATTTTGTGCATGGTCTTTTATGAAAAGATTTAATTTGGATTTAATTAAGCCCAAATGATTATAATTAATTCCAGAAGCCCAATTAATAATTCTCCAGCAATTTTAAAGAGCCCAATCTCATTAAGGAGTTGGAATTTTAACCTAACTATAAAAGGCCAACTAATGAGAATTAGGGTTAAGTGATTAAAATAAAAGGAAAGTCTTTTTCTCTTAATTCTCTCTCCCTTTTTGCGCCACTTCCATTGCTAGCCTCTTGGATTTCGGCCAGCCCTAGTTGAACACCAATTTGTTGGTTCAATTTACCCCTCTCTAGTGTGGATTACTCATTGGAGGTGTTTGATTTTGGACATTGTGGTTTGCGACAACCCGGTGCGAAGTAAAATCAACTGTTCAACAAAAATCAAAGGTGATTTTTCCTATTCTCATATAGTTATATTATGTATTCATGGAAAGATCAGATCTAATGGTTAAAAAAATTTAAAATTCTGCTCATGTATGTGATGCATGTAACCATTAAATTCCAACATAAACATCTTAGGCTCTTCCCTCTCTAGATAATGCCCCTAAGATTAGTGGTTATATTTACATCCGTAGCTCTCTAAATTGCTTTTCACTAGAATTGAGAGGGTGACAACTATCTACATGCCATATACTTCCCAAAACACATACCATTTTGGCAAGCTTAAGTCAGACATAAAAACTGGTGGCAAAACAATTCATCTCTTCCTTTTGCCCTCTATGTTTATAATTTGCTTGGAATTAATAAGGTCCTGGATTTCAAACTTTAAGAAGTTTGACAATTGTCCATCAAGTGGCCAGTGTACTGGTGAAAAGCACAAAACTAATCAGCTGGATGACTTGGCAAGCCCTGTGCCCTGGCTGGTTTCGATGGTAAGTGTTGCAATTACCCCATTTTAATTAGTCATTAAAGAACCCAAAATAGAGGCTTACCCAAATCAAAGTACCTTCTTTGAGCTACTTTTGTGACTGATACCCTTGTTGTCTTTTGAGCATTACTGCTACTTTCTGAAGCAAGCATTTTATTGGTCCCAACACTATCATAGCTTTGATGACCACTGCTATGATTTATACCTCTTTAATTAAGGGAATGGATCCTTTCTGCTTGGATAAATGTATACCTAAAGGACTTATGATCATCCATTGGTTTTTTTTCTGGCCAATGACACTAATCGATTAAGGTATTACCTCATTTGGTATCAGGGGCTAAGTGCCAAAAATTAAAGCTAAATTAGTAGTTATCCCAGCAATAATTTTCCTTTTAAGGTCATCGATCCTTTTATATAGTGCAGTTGCAAGTTCAATTACTGTTGACATGACTTTGCTTTCAAGGTCTTTAAATCTTTTATTTAGATTGTAGGGATCAAACGTGCCAACTTTTTACTAAGCGTTTGCCATTGCCGTTTCTACTAAGTACTCAGTTGACTAGTCTAATGCTCTATCTATTTCCGAATCTGACTTTAAACTCAACTCTAACTTGTTAGACTTTGACAATTCCAAAAAAGTTCCTCATAGAGCAGATGCTAGATCCCTTAAACAACCTAGGTTAGCAGTCTAAAATGGCATTCTGGTAAGCTTGAACCAATCATTAACACTGGCACTGAGATTGCAATGGAATTCCCTTTCTTCTTTTCCCTTTTTTTTTGGATCAGTAATTTGTTTGCTATAATGAGATCTTGGATCTTATCCCTCAGAGTCCTGTAGTGATCAATGAGATGTCTTGTATGTTGATGATAGGCATGATATTGATAGGTCCAATGATTGGGCTAACCCTAACTTCTAGCAAGCTTAGCTTGTAATGGCTGCAATTTCCATCCCTTTATCAACCGATCAAGTAGCCATGATAAAGAGCTGCCAAGGTTTGAATAATGCCATTGAGCGATTTCAATGGTAGACACCTTAACTGCCTTTCTAATAGTACCTATGCCACCAATATGTTGCATTTCAAAATAATAAATCAAAAAAATTACAGTGGAAAATAGAAACCCACCATGGATCCATGTGATCTAATTGATTCAATAGAAAGAGTGTAATGATTACCAACCTCTCTAAACATAGACAAATTGACTTTGTAGGTGCGGCCTCACATGAAACAACACCCTCAACCAGTATCCACATGCAAATGCAATGATTAAAATCGCTTGGGGTGCTAGCTCCCTTCCTTGGCAGCTAGGGTATATTTTCTCTCATTCTCAAAGTTATAGAAGAAAAATGAATTTTTTCTTTCTAAGTGACGGTTACCACTCTTAATTTAGTATACTTACAAAATTAGGGTTTAACCACATATATCACTATATATATAGTTGGCCTTACCCTAATTTAGAGAGATAAAATTTCAGGCCCACATGTCTTATCAAAATAAGAATAATAACATTAATCTTACTATATATATATATATTTCAAATTTTAATTTTTCATAAAATAAAATTTGAAATGCCCGAATTAACCCTTAGTCCATTCATCACATCCTATGTGTATGACCCAATAGGTTCATGTTACATTGGCAGTAGGCCCTAATACCATCATAGGCCTACAAGTCATAAGTGGCCTCTAGCAAAACATTATGACTATCCAAATAATATGAATATCGATAATTTGATTTTAATCTAATAGAACATGTTATATTCCTTTTGTCACATGATATCTTGTTTTAACATAAGTCATAGTCCATGTCAAACTTATATAGTCTAAACATATAATTTCTCGATCACTAAGTAGATTGATAATATAAAATGATAGTAATCACTCCATCAATTCATTTGAGCATGACCAAGCATTTGCAGTCCTACTTATCGAGGGGCCCAATAGATATCTCTCTCATAAGAGGGACAAATCCTTCTTGTTTATTCACTATCCTTTGCATCATTCTCATCATGTCCATTCATAACCTTTATGATTATCCGATTAAAGATAATATTTTCTTATGTCAAAACTTAATGTTCATCATGTAAGATACTATGATAATCTTAGGTTTAAGGATCAATAACATAATTATTATAAGATCACTAATGACATTAACCTATGTAGTATCTCATAGTGGATATATCCAGTACTCTATTCTCTAACAAGTACCTATAAGTTTAATTCATATCACTAGATATAATTATCCCATGATTATTAATCAAACTCATACTAGTCTTTATTTATCATTACTTCTTTAATTGATAAATGACTAGGGATAGTCAAAATAACATCAGATTATTATTTATAAACATTATTATAATGTAACATGCCAACAATATAATAACATAAAGAAAACCCAATTTTATAAAATGAAATGTGACACTACATAAAGGACCAAATGTTTGGCCTAGGGCATAACCACTAACATAGCATTACTAACCATGCTTCTATACCCTCGGTGACCAAAACTAAAACTTGCACTACCTACGGAGCTTGCTTTCTTTGCCAAGTACTCACCCTTGGCTTCAATGGCAATATCCTTTAGTGATTCCCAATCTTTTAACCCCTTCTTTTTTAGACCATCTCTTAGGTGCGATCTAACATTTCTAATAAAAAGCCTGATCTGATTAGCTGTGTTAGGCTTTCTTTTCATTTCCATCGCTGATGGAAGGATTCATCCTACTTTTGTTGTAGCAACTCGAGATCTTTTAGAGTAACTTCCATTCGTGTGCTACAATCATACTATCTAAAAAATTCCTTTATCAATCTATCCCAATCTTCCTTGGTATGTCTATCTAGGCCATGATATTCGTTAATCGTAGGCTTATAAGAATGAGGATGAAATACTCAACCTTTTGTCTTTTGTTAAGAGTGGTACCCTTCATGACCAAGGTATATGCTTGATATAAGCAAACAGATCAGAAGTGCCATTGAACTTAGGCAGATCAAGAATTTTAAACCATTGAGGAAGCATATCTTCAATTTCTAGATCCTTATCCTCTGGACTGACCCCTTTTTCAGCTGACAAAACCAGCGCCATCACCTCTATCTTTTGTTCCATTTTCCTCAGGACTAGATCTGCCATTCTAGGTGGCTTACTCCTTAGGACTTATGTCACTACTGGTTCTTCCTTCTCTTTAGGAATGAAATCTTCCTTAAGAGCTACTCCCCTATCCTTTCATTGTTTAACAAATAGAGCTCCCAAGATAATATCTCTTGATTTAACCATCAAAAAAGTCTTACAATGGTAGTAGCTAAAGTGCCTCTAATAACTATAGGTTCTTTATATGTAGCGGCCGCCACTAGAGTTTGCTGGCCAGTTGACTGTAGTAGGGAACTCATCATATCAGTCATCACGACCTTTATTCTTATATTAAACTAATTAAGCCTGCTATCTAGTTTTTGATAGTTAATAGCCTCGATTTGTGTTGGATCTACCATTGCTGCACTTTTTGAAGCTAGCTCAAAGACTTCATCCAAACCCAAATTAGTTTTTGATGTTGATTCCAATGACTCTGATAAGGATATCCTAACCAGACATCCGTCCGAACTCCTAAACCACCCTATTAAATCTATAGGGACTCCAACAATCTAAAACAATCCTTTAGCAGGACTCAAGTCTTCTAGTTCAGCCAAATAGATTCACCTCCCGCAAGTATATTTCAAGGAGTGCTATTATAGATTCACTCAAACACCCAAAGAAACTGAGGCTCGAAGCTTGTCTAATGAACACTCATCTTTCATGAGTTAAAGCGTGAATAATACATAGTGAAAAATTGGCAGTATAACCTCTTTATATTTAAAGCGTAGGCAAATGCATTTTTTATTACTATATATTTAGGTAATTCAGATAAACAAAGATGGGCCACCTGGGCATAACAGCCTTTGATTAGAACCTACCTTAATTCATCAAAATTTGGTGGAATATATCGATATCCATATGGCAAGCACAGAATTATTGTACATGATGCCTATGAAAAATATCTATGACCATTACATAAGGCTTTGGTCTGGTAGTACAACTTTAAGGCTACCCAAGCATGGTTCTTGCCAAAAGATCTAGCTTATCATGAGTATAACAACCGATCGGGTCATCATTTAATATACTAAAGAGTATGAGGCTTAGGCTTGTGATTATTCCCTAACACTTCCCTACATTGAGTGAAGATAAGGTTCTATTTTGAGAACGCACCGTTGGTCAAATAGGGATACCTAACCTAATTATAAGGTCGTAGTATGTTCTAATGCAACCTAAGTTAGAAGACAATCAAAATAATTAACCATAAACACTCATTTATGCCAAATCAACCAAGTTGCTTTTAGAGACAAATCTTGTGGTCCCTAGTGGAGTCACCATTGCGATGCACACCAAACCCCGTAGCATCTGGTATAACCTTGAAAACCCATATTTAGGGCTCAAGACTTAATTAAGGTTCATTAACTTGTGAAGGCCGGCAGCTTCATAATATAGGCTCACATATCAAAATCAACTTGGCTATAAATCTGCTAATGTATTGAAGTCTCCCTATGAACCCTCTAACCTCCATTTCCTTCTGGGGTACCAGTATCTCCCTGATGGCCCTTACTTTATTAAGATCTACCTCTATACCTTTATGGCTCACCATATGCCCTAAAAGCTTACTTGAAGTGATCCAAAAAATGTATTTCTTCGGGTTAAAGTGAAGGTTGTACTTGTCAATCCTTTGGAAGAACTTTTCCAGTGGCTCAAAATGACCTTTTTGAGTAACTAACTTGATCATCCTATCATCCATGTATACCTCCATTTTCTTATGAATCAAGTCATCTAGTATCTTAGTCGCCATCCTCTAATAGGTAGCACCTACATTTTTAAGTCCAAAAGCCACGATCTGGTAGGCATATGTACCCCATTTATTTATGAAGGCTATTTTAATTCGATCTACTATCTTGTTCAAAATCTAGTTATAAACTGCATATCCATCCAGAAAACTGGACACGACACATGCGGCTGATTATCACCCATAACATTTATGTGAGGTAAAAGGAAATTTTTCTTAGGGCAAGCTTTATTTAAATCCGTGTGATTCACATAAACCCTAACTCTTCCATCATTTTTTGCTATAAGAACTACATTCGCCAACCACGTAGGGTACTAGATTTGTACTAAGAATTTATCATCAATCTATTTCTTAACTCCATCTTTAACTTTTTTTGCTCATTCTAGTTTAAGCCTTTTAAGCTTCTGCTTAACTGGTTTCTAATGCTGATTCCAATGACTGATAAGGATATCCTAACCAGACATCCGTTTGAACTCCTAAACCACCCTATTAACTCTATAAGGACTCCAACAATCTAAACCAATCCTTTAGCAGGACTCAAGTCTTCTAGTTCAGCCAAAAGATTCACCTCCTGCAAGTATATTTCAAGGAGTGCTATTATAGATTCACTCAAAGTAAACACCTAGAGAAATTGAGGCTCGAAGCTTGTCTAATGAACACTCATCTTTCATGATAGGTTAAAATCCTAAACCACCTAGGTGACTCTATAATGGCTAGAAAGGAGAATTTGTTAGCATGATACATGATTATGGATGAGCACATTGTGGATCACTTTCAAAACTACATGTGTAAGTAAAAAAAAAACCTTCCAACCTTATTTCTGCCACATAGGCTATCATGTGGTCTCTTTCTTAGGCAGGATTAGCTCATGGGTTAATAGGGAACCCGATAAGCATGAATAATACATGATGAAAAATTGGCAATATAACCTTTTTATATTTAAAGCGTAGGCAAATGCATTTTGTATTACTATATATTTAGGTAATTTAGATAAACAAAGATGGGCCACGGGGGCATAACAACCTTTGATTAGTACCTACATTAATTCATCAAAATTTGGCTAAATATATCAATATCCATATGGCAAGCACGGTATTATTGTACATGATACCTAGGGAAAATATCTATGACCATTACATAAGGCTTTGGTCTGGTAGTACAACTTTAGGGCTACCTAAGCATGGTTCTTGCCAAAAGGTCTAGCTTATCATGAGCTTAACAACCGATCGGGTCACCATTTAATATACCAAAGGGTATGAGGCTTAGGCTTGTGATTATTTCCTAACACTTCCCTAAATTAAGTGAACATAGGGGTTTGTTTTGAGAACACACAGTTGGTCAAATAGGGATGCCAAACCTAATTATAAAGTCGTAGTACGTTCTAATGCAACCTAAGTTAGAAGACAATCAAAATAATTAACCATAAACACTTATTTATGCCAAATCAACCAAGTTGCTTTTAGAGAAAAATCTTATGGTCCCTAGTGGAGTCACCACTGCGATGCACACCAAACCCCATAGCATCCGGTATAACATTGAAAACCCATGTTTAGTGCTCAAGACTTAATTAAGGTTCATTAACTTTGTGAAGGCCAGTAGCTTCATAATATAGGCTCACAGATCAAAATCAACTTGGCTATGAACCTGCTAACGTATTGAATTCTCCCTAAGAACCCTCTAACCTCCATTTCCTTTTGGGGTATCAGTATCTCCTTGTTGGACCTCACTTTATTAAGATCTACCTCTATACCTTTCTAGCGCACCACATGCTCTAAAAGCTTACCTGAAGTGATCCCAAAAATGCACTTCTTCGGGTTAAAGTAAAGGTTGTACTTGTCGATCCTTTTGAAGAACTTTTCCAATGCCTCAAAATGACCTTCTTGAGTAACTAACTTGATCATCATATCATCCACGTATACCTCTATTTTCTTATGAATCAAGTCATCTAGTATCTTAGTCGCCATCCTCTAATAGGTAGCACCTGCATTTTTAAGTCCAAAAGCCATGATCTGTAGGCATATGTAACCTATTTAGTTATGAAGGCTATTTTAATTCGATCTACTATATTGTTCAAAATCTTGTTATACCCTGCATATCTATCCAAAAAACTGGACATGACACATGAGGCTGATTATCAACTAGAACATTTATATGAGGTAGAAGGAAATTTTTCTTAGGGCAAGCTTTATTTAAATCCATGTGATTCACATAGACCCTAACTCTTCCATCCTTTTTTTCCATAGGAATTACATTAGCCAACCACATAGGATACTGGACTTTTACTAAGAATTTAGCCTTAATCTATTTCTTAACTCCATCTTTAACCTTTTCTACCCATTCTGGTCTAAGCCTTCTAAGTTTCTGCTTAACTAGTTTCTGATGCTGATTCCAATGACTCTGATAAGGATATCCTAAGTAGACATCCATTCGAACTCCTAAATCACCCTATTAACTCTATAGGGAATCCAACAATCTAAAACAATCCTTTAGCAGGATTCAAGTCTTCTAGTTCAGCCAAAAGATTCACCTCCTGTAAGTATATTTCAAGGAGTGCTGTTATAGATTCACTCAAAGTAAACACCCAGAGAAACTGAGGCTCAAAGCTTGTTTGATAAACACTCATCTTTCATGATAGGTTAAACTCCTAAACCACTTAGTTGACTCTATAATGGTTAAAAAGGAGAATTTGTTAGCATGATACATGATTATAGATGAGCACATTGTGCATCACTTTCAAAAATACATGTACAAGTCAAAAGAAAACCTTCCAACCTTATTTCTGTTGGATTTTAACGGTTACATGCATCACATACATGAGCGAAATTTTAAAATTTTTTAACCATTAGATCTGATCTTGCCATGTATACACAATATAACTATATGAGAATAAGAAAAATCACCTTTGATTTTTGTTGAACTGTTGATTTTACTTCGCACCGGGTTGTCGCAAACCATAATGTCCAAAATCGAACACCTCCAACGAGTAATCCACACTAGAGAGGGGTAAATTGAACCAACAAATTGGTGTTTAACTAGGGCTAGCCGAAGTTCCCAAGAGCTAGCTTAGGAGTTGGCACAAAAGGGAGAGAGAGATTAAGAGAAAAGACTTTCTTTTTGTTTTAATCACTTAACCCTAATTCTCATTAGTTGGCCTTTTATAGTTAGGTTAAAATTCCAACTCCTTAATGAGATTGGGCTCTTTAAAATTGCTGGAGAATTATTAATTGGGCCTCTGGAATTAATTATAATCATTTGAGCTTAATTAAATCCAATTTAAACCTTTTCATAAAAGTCTGTGCACAAAACCCACAAACTAGGCCGTTTTGTGCAACTAATTGGATTTAAATACCCAAATGGATTCAAAATCCAACCAAATTAAATATGTGGGTTCCACAACACTTATGTAACATATATAAATTAATTTGGTCCATTAAATAGGCCATTAAGGCCTTCTGTTCTGAGGTAGGCGTGTGGCCCTTATAGAAGGGCTTTCGCCAACTGCTTCATTCCTCTGGCCCTTAATAATTGCTCCAATGGACTTATTAATTATTATACCAGTCCTATAACACTTATAGTAGTCCTAAAATACTTATAAGACAATAATAATTAATCATGAAATACATTATTTCAATTAGGTCCAATTTTGCAGAACATTTCTCAAAAGTTCCACGGATAATTTTATTTGATCATAATTAATTAACCTCTTTAATTAATTATTATCATATTCTCTTCTCTACCTTTATAATAATATCAAATATTATTATCCTTGTCATTTTATCATTTTACCCTTTTCTCTATATGTGTGTGACCTATTGGGTTCCTGTCCATGTTGGCAGTATAATAAGTAATTGTGAGTTCTATTAAAAACTCACATGATTTAAACTCCTTTAAATCATCTTATCAATCCCTATTGATACTTTTGATACATCATTATACAAGTTATGATTGGCCTCTAGCTAGGCATCATAACTGCCCAAATGTCAGGAAAGTCATGTGGTTTGACTGTACCCTTCCATAGAAACAGTTATCGTACAATTACTCCTTTCACCACTCTTATCTCAATTAGATTCTGAGTATGGATTTCTGTCAACTCATATAAATCTAATTATGTATGTTCTATTAATTTAACCATTGTTCCTAAAATGCCCTTTATGGATCTCCATCCATCTCGGCATATTACTCTGGCCAGAGATTCTCTGAACAAGGCAATTATAGAATCATGCGAGCTAACTTCCCTTGTTAAATCTGGGATGGTGAATCCTTTGTCAATCACTCAACTATCTTCAAGTAGGTCATGATATACCCAATCTCCTAACTATGTTCACTCCCAGTTGGAAGTAATCAGTTATGGAGTCAAAGTATACCACTTGCTACTTAAGATAACTTTGGTGATCTCAAGTCTAAGGATACTTGTACAACCGCTATGAAGAGATTCCTTACTGACATAGATTTAATATCCATGTGAGGATTCTCTTTGTAGGTCTCCAATGAACTTGTTCTTTTAACAAGCATCCACATGTTAGCTTTGATTATCTTCCATAATCACAGTTATGAGAACCACTGCTTGAACCATTCAAGAAGCATAACATGTGCTAGTCTGTTCGAATTAACAATGTCCTATCTTGTTAATTCTATGACTAGGGATATTTAGATATTAACACATTTGCATGCAATAGACATCTCACATCATGAACACCTTCATGATTGCCTTTGCACTGTGTTTATAATATCTAGGACTTCATTTATTAATTTAAGATTTACAAACTCATGTATTAATAAATGAATGATGCCTTTTATTAAGAATATAAATTTCATACATATGAAAAACATCCCTATTACATGGGCTCTAGGGCATACTCTCTAACAATTTCTGCCACACAAGCGGTCATGTGGTCTCTTTCTTAGGCAGGATTAGCTCAAGGGTTAACAGGGAACCCGATAAGCATGAATAATATATGGTGAAACATTGGCAGTATAACCTCTTTATATTTAAAGCGTAGGTAAATGCATTTTTGATTGCTATATATTTAGGTAATTCAGATAAAAAAGATGGGCCACCGGGGCATAACAACCTTTGATTAGTACCTACTTTAATTCATCAAAATTTGGCTGAATATATCGATATCCATATGGTAAGCATAGTATTATTGTATATGATGCCTATGAAAAATATCTATGACCATTACATAAGGCTTTAGTCTGGTAGTACAACTTTAGGGCTACCCAAGCCTGGTTCTTGCCAAAAGTTCTAGCTTATCATCAACATAACAACCAATTGGGTCACCATTTAATATACCAAAGGGTATAAGGCTTAGGCTTTTGATTATTCTCTAACACTTCCCTACATTGAGTGAAGATAAGGTTCTGTTTCGAGAACGCACCGTTGGTAAAATTGGGATGCCTAACCTAATTAAAAGGTCATAGTATGTTCTAATGCAACGTAAGTTAGAAGACAATCAAAATAATTAACCATAAACACTCATTTATGCCAAATCAACCAAGTTGCTTTTAGAGACAAATCTTGTGGTCCCTAGTGGAGTCACCACTACGATGCACACCAAACCCTATAGCATCCGTTATAACCTTGAAAACCCATGTTTAGGGCTCAAGACTGAATTAAGGTTCATTAACTTGTGAAGGCCGGTAGCTTCATAATATAAGCTCATAGATCAAAATCAACTTGGCTATGAACCAGCTAACGTATTGAATTCTCCCTAAGAACCCTCTAACCTCCATAATTGAGAATTGTTGTCTAATTTCTAGCAGCTATTTTCAACATTTTGGAGCTAAATTAGATCATGATTACTATAAAAAAATGATTAATTTAGGAAGAAAAAGATGTAATTAAATTTATGTTTAATTTCCTTTTTATTTGATTATGTAGTTTGCCTATTCTAGTTAGGACTCTCTTTAGCTTTAATTAAAGAGGAGACTTCATTATACAAATCATTATTTTTTCTCTAAAACTTTTAGGGGGTTGTTATCTTCATCCCTGGACCTCTAATGTTGAATTTTTGTATCTAGATTTGTTTTCAAGAAAAAAGATAGCCGAATTTTAGTTTATCTACTTATAAGATCTAAATATTTTTACTGTTTTTTAATTACTTTCAGTATTTATATTATTCATGTGATTTCATGTCAATATTATTCTATTTATTGTTGCAACAATGGCTAGTTATGCAGTTGTTAGGATAATATACAATCATACAAGTTATCTAGATCCATAATTGTCTCTTTAATATGTAATTTTGTGATGGCTTAGGTTGGTTGAGTACTTAGCAGGTACTTAATTCTTTATAAGGAATATTATAATCTAGCTTAAGTGAAATCAAGCATCATGTTTTGTTGGTTAAAATAAGATCCTTTTTATATTATAATGCAATTATTGGATTAAATTATGTGGAGAGTCTCTTACGATTGTTCAATAATTAAGGCTAGAAAATGAGCATCTTTTGGGTTGTTTATAAAGTAAGGAAGGATTGATTGTTAAATGTATCTTCAACAATTAAAACTAGTTTACTAAATAATGTTTAATTATAATTTATTATATCTATGATCAAATAGTAAACTAAAATCGAGATTATACCTTTTGGTAGAATTGTTTTTTATATTGTAGTTTACTTATTTAATTTTAGGATATTTATTTTTGCAATCTAAACCCTGATTTTGTTCTTTATTTGTTTGCTTTTAAAAGAATTAAATCCTACTAGTTTCTGTGGGTTTAACACCGCTCCCACTATTAGAAATTTATTTGTTTATGTAGGTAGATATTTATATTTGGCAATTTCAATACCCATCAAATATAGCTTTTAGTTTTAAATTAAGAATAAAGATTGATGCTTAACAAGTTAGCAGCAAATTCAATATTAAGGTATGTGGACATTTTTTCCCTCTAGTTTTTTTTTTTCTTAAGGAATAAATTTTCAATTCAAATTTTACATCAAATTTATATAGGATTTGGAATTTTTTTATTATACATTTTTTGGTCAAGAGGAGAGTGAGATTCAAAATCTAGTTAATTAGAAGAATAGTCAGACTCTTAAATGTTTAAATTATGATAGAAAATGCAAAAAAACTATATATTTTTTTCAATTTTTATAGCAACTTGATTTAACTTTTTACTTTATGATAATAAAACCATCATGCAATTATTTATTGTTTATTTTTATTTCTAACAGTATTTTATCAAAATATCTATATTTTTATAAACTTATGAGAAGTCAATTATGTTTGATGTAGCAAAAGAATGTATTATTATTATTATTATTATTATTATTATTATTATTATTATTATTATTATTATTATTATTATTATTATTATTATTGTTGTTGTTGTTGTTGTTGTTGTTGTTGTTGTTGTTGTTGTTGTTGTTGTTGTTGTTGTTGTTATTGTTGTCGTCGTCATCGTCATCGTCATCGTCATCACTGTTGTTGTTGAAGTAGTAATATATTTATTTAAATTTAAATGTGATTTTATAAAAAAATATCACATGTAAGGAACATGTATAAAAAGCTAGTGTACATGTATGTATACGCATATACACACGCTTGTGAGCCTACATAATTAATATATATTTAGGTAGTCTGTCGTTTGATGTGTTTTCATCTAAGTTGTCTCTGTCTAAGGCCCTACCAAGTCTAGCTTTTAAGCTAGAAGATTATTCTTTTTCTATGAAAATATTAAACAATTAATTGTCTCTGTAGCTTTCTTTAAGCATAAACTTTAATATATCTTTGAAAATTTTGTACAAATTAGGAGAGATAGTTTATGTTGAGCTAGTAGAAAAAGTGTGATTGGGTTTTTTAGCAAGATAAATGAACCCTTTAAAATAGTAAATTGAGGGCTTTCTAAAGAATTCAATTTTATCTCATAATTTAATAGATATTCTTCTGACGAAACATGGGATAGAGTCAATAGAAAACACTTGAAATTTTTTTGGGATAAAGTCAATAGAATATTCTTTAAATTTTTTAAAACCCTTATTCAGAATTATGTAATTTTATTTAACTATCCAAGGCATTTTATAAAGGATGGTAAACATTAACCTAGAATCTTTTAAGGTCTTGTTGGTTTCAACAAGATATTCACAAATGGTTCTAATTTTAATTAAACAGGACAATTAAGAATAAAATCCTAAATAAAAAACCATCCATGGAACTAGTTAGGGAAGTTTTGATATTCTTTATCCAAATGAAATTAGATGAACTAACCGAACTTCCTTTACTTATTGTCATAACAATACATTATTACAAACATGTATATAATTAAAATTATCATATGGTTTAGGCTTTCCTTCACTTAACTCTCTTGTTTTAGAAAGAGAAGTTCCCTATTCTCTATGTGATATAACCTTTTTGATAGGATCTTTCTTCACTTGAAATTTAAACTGATCCATTTTTTATTAGAATAGCTTGATAGCATCACAAGCTTTCAGAAGATAAGGAGTTGTAGAGTGGTATTGTGTATGGAGATTAGCAACCTCATAAGATTGAAGTCTTACATGTTGATTGCTAATAATAAGCAAATATTGATAAGTAATTGGAGCATAAGGAAATATATTTTCCTTTTTTGAAGAAGTTTTAATGTTAATTTTATAAGCATCCTTTTTAAGTTTATCCACCATGGTTTTATGGGAGAGTGAAAATTCCTTATAAAGCCATTTTTAAGGGGATATGACGTTATCCTTTGAACTCATAACCTATAAGAAATTCATGGATTAAGAAATTAGGCAATGAGTTAGCTCTTCCTTTTATGCATCCAACATCAAAATCAAACATTATAAGTAGAGCTTGCCATTTAGCAAATATTTATTTAGATGCCAAATTCTTAATATCTTTCAGTAAAATTTCTTTTGCACTATTGTAGTCAATTCTAATTAAGAATTTTTGATTTAATAAATCAGATCCAAATTTTCGAACACATAAGACTAAGTAATATTTCTTTTTTGATTGATAAGTGGTTAATCCGAATTTTGACCCAAATCTGAATGTGAATCTAGTTAAAGGCTATTTTCCACTATGCTTTTGTTTTAAGATTCCTTTCATACCCTTTATTTGAAGCATTAGGTGGTTTTTTTTTTTTGTAAACAAGGGATAGTTTAAACCTTCATTTTTATTGTTTTAACTACTTTTATTTGTTTCTTTGACAATTTTAAGTGGGTTTTTTTTAATAAAACTTAAAAAATAAAGGATTTGCATCTTCATTTTCATAGATATAGACTATGGCAAATGTTGTATAAGCATTCAAGATATGATTCATTATTTTCTAAAATTCTAAGGAGGCAATCTCAAGTCCAAATGGCATTTTATACCATTCATAATGGTCAAAAGGAACTATTTTTGCAGTTTTGTACTTGTCCTCTTCTGCTATAAGAATATGCTAGAATCAAACGTTACAAATACTTTTCCTTCATATAATATGTTCACAATATCTCCTTTATTAGGCAATAGATGTCTAACCCATCTCAAAGCTTTCTTTGAAGGATTGTAATTGATGACCAATCTTATAATTCATTGCTCTAATTTTACAACATTTTCAACACAAAATGTTGAGCAACTCCATGGGCTATGACATTTCTCATAAGCCCTTTATCCTTTAAATCAATTATTTATTTCTTGAAGATTTTAATGTATACATCATATGACTATAGGTCTAGCATTCATAGGGATCATTTTCTTATTAAAGGTGGGCTTATAAGGTGCTTTAAACTCATGTCTTTTTTTATTCCAGAAAGCATTTGGACTTTTACACAAACATTGCTTATGATTTCTTACTAGATTTCTTAATCCTTTGTTATACGTTGGCTTTGTTTAAGCCTTTTTTAATTTCTTGAAATAATATCTCTTGTTTTAAGGAGTTTTATTTAAATTTTAAACTAGATCAATTCCTTTTGTTTTTGGCTTAGAAACAAATGAAAAGATTATTTTCTTACCTCTTACCATTATTGTTCTTTCTGTACCTTTTAATCAGATCTATAATATGAAAGAAGGGATTGCCTAATATAACTTGATGGGCCAATCATTTTACCATTATAAATGGGACTTCAATGTAGACTCCTTAATTATAGATGGCAACATTATTTAGCTTGTAATTCATAATCAACTTACTCCTATTTGTAGCGTTTAACTCTTCCATTATTTTGGAAGATCACTTGCAAGGTAGTAACCCTTTATGAGAGTGCCACTTAAGAGTGATCATTTGATCTACCAAATTAAGATAATGGAGATTATTAATCTCATATTTTTTAAAATTTTATTCCTTTATTTATTCTTCTTTATCAAATAGTTATATAATAAGACTATTATTTCTTTTAGTTCTGTTAACTCATTTTTAATTGAGTTTAATTCTTCTTTTAATTCTCCCTCGGTGGGTTCTCTTACCTCTTTCATGACCTTTACCCTATCAAGGACCTCTTTAAGGTCATAAAGTGTTGATCTTTTCTCAAGCTTCCTCGTAATACTCAGAGTGATTTATAATAATCACAATTGCCATCATAATTAGATTTCATATTTAAAGAATTCTCACCTTCTTCTTTTAATTCTTGTTTATATAGGTAATCTAAAACATTGAGTTTTAAATTGTCTATGTCTGACTTTGATTAATTTAGAAACAATTTCTTTAAAGAATCCTTTAATCCCTAACCATAAGTTAGGGCTTGAATTTGTTGCTTGACTCTGCATTTGTTTTCATCTTGCTTAATTGTCCACATAGATGATAAATAATTTTTTTTATTTACCTTACCCTTCTTAGGTATTTGTTTCCCTTTTCTTAAGACCTTTTAGGTCTAGAGTAATAATTCTTTGTTTCTCTTTTCTTTAAATTTTTCTTATAAGGAGAAAATAAAGAATGATAGCCTATTTACTTTTAGAAATTTTGAAGGATTTTTTTTTATTGCCTTTTCTCTCAGCATCTAGTTGTGGAGCATCATTTTAATCCATAAGGAGATACCTTTTATTATGACTTTCGATGCAAGCTCGCTATTTGTGTACATGTGATATGGTCTAATACCATTATACTTGCTCTTAATCCTTTTCCTTACCCTTTCAATGAACAAAGATGGGAGATCTAACAAAAATTTTTCTTTATAATAATCATGTTGATTTTTCTTCAATGGTTAGCACTATTGAGAAGAAGACATCCTTGTACCACTTAGAAAGAGATATTTTTTGCATCTCAAGTGTAAGAGTTATCCATGAGATATTTTTAAGTCTAAGAATGCTAAACTATAAAATGTATCCCTATGGTATATAATAAGGTATTTACATAGTCAGACACTTGCCTAGACCAATTTTTGCTGACTTTCATTTTGATAGCTATGAAGATTTGCATCTTTCCTTCAAATACAAGTCCCACCAACCTTTTAGTTACCTTGTAAAGCCTAAAATTATAGCTTTAGTAATAGCTTCATTCGAAGTTCCTTTTGCTTTAGAGGCAGTAAGGTACATAATAATATATTGAAGGATGAATTTAATATGATATTCTAATAGCCCATCGATATTCCATTCGAAAATAAAGGTAACGTCATATTAAACATAGTTGATGGTCTGCTGTAAATCAACTAGATACAGCTTAAGATAACAATGCTTTAGATATTGACTCCTTAATCATTAGTTTAAGTGATCTATTAATCTAGCTAGAAGAGTATGTTTCCTTAAATATTTTTCTCTATATTGCTCAAATATTGATTTGACTATCTAGCTTCTAGTTCTTTAAATTTATAAAAGCTTCCTTCATTGTTAATAGACTTACTATTGGTCTCAAAAAGCTTAATAGAAGGGGGATAAATTGAGTGTTTTCAATACTTAATGATTTCTACTTGAAATGGTTACACTTTGGTTTAGGATGTTTTATAGATAGGTTTATGATGTACAAATCAAACACTTAGAACAAGATGCAAATGATAAACCTTGTACTGAAGTTAAAGAACACTTATTATTGAATTTAAATGGATCTTTTGTAGGATTTCAAAATTCTTTTTTCTTCTTAAAGAACTGATATGCTTCTAAAAAATAACACTTCCATTTAGAACTACATTTTCCAAAATTATAAAAAACTTAACTTATTTTTGAAGTACTTTTCAAATTAGCTTTGCAATAGAGACAACATAGAAGCAAATATAAAGATAAAGTAGAAAAGCATTAATCTTGACCATAGTTCTAAATAGCTATAGACTAATTTCTTAGAAAATATTTTAAAGCTTTTATAAGAAGTGGACATAATGCTATAATACAGGTAAGTATATGATATTACTCAAATTTAATTTTACAAGGATGATACCCTAAGATCTTCAATGTCTTCATAGGCTTAGAATATATTCTCAAGGCTTTTTTCCATTTACGCATCATACAAGATAGTTTCTTCTATGCGTATGTTATTTCCACTTATGATATAGTTGTTTTAACAAGAAACGACAAACAAACTAGGTATCACAAAACATATTTATTATGTTCGATCATTGTTAAAATCTTAAATGTAGCCTTTGAACCAAAAAATCTCCCATTTTTATTGATGATAAAATGTAGACATCTTTGTTTTTGGAATCCTAGAGTTGTCAATAAATAATAATTATAGAACAAGCTCCCTTTTAATATATGCAGGAGGATTTATAATAAATCCAACTAACCACTTGTATAATTTATATGCATTTATAACATATAAGCATAAAAAGTGAAAAATCATATATTTGAGATTTGATATGATAGTTGTAGAAAATAATTAATACATATTTTGAGATTCAATGAGAAAACCTTGTAGTCCTACATCATTGAGACAGATTCTTAAAAGCCATATCAAAACATATAAGTATAGAGTTTATCACAACAATATGCAATATGTTAAACCATTAACCCCTAATAAATTATATAAAGCATATTAAGGCATTATTATCATAATATGCAAAAAGATGTGTAATGAAAGTTTCTCATAAGCAACATGTATTAGAACTTATATCAATATCAAATACATATATAAACATGGATAGCTTATAATCAATAAATTATTTATTATAGATTGTTGTATGTATCAAAATTCTATATGTGTCAGAGCTTGTTATAAGCTACATGATGAAAGAAACTTAGATGGATATATGATCCCAAAACTCTAGTGCATGTTTGAAAAGAACAAATTGATAAATAATCACCCCATATTACCAAACCTATAACAACTTGGTCTAGAAACATAAATAATTAGACTGAAAAGCAGAAATCAAAGAATGCCATAAAGGAAAACCTTTCATAAGTTGATTCAAAATCTTAAAGGATAAATTTTGGTAAAACCAGTGATTTTCGTGGAATTATCAATTTAGTGTATTGAATAATATTAAAATTCTTATATTGATATTAAAGAGATATAAGCCTTTAAATAGGCTAAGAAACCTAATTAAAACCCTAATTAGATTATAAAGACTAAAGACTTGTTTAGATGATTGAAACAAATTAAGCCCTTAAAAAAGCTTATTATATATTTTCCAAACAAAGCTTTAATTACTAAAAGAATACTAAAATAAATAAGATTTAAACTGATCAAAATTGCCTAATTAAGAAGAATACAAAGTAATGACCTATTAAAATCTAATTGGCATTTACAATGCCCAACAGGTATTTAGAGAACCAAATAGGCATTAACAAATACAAACTGGCATTGGAATTAGATCTTTAGCTCTTGATCAATCTAGATCATTCAATAGCCATGCAACACATTCAACAAGTATTGATGGATACTAAACGGTTATTGATAAGATCAAATGGGCATTAAATATCAATTTTTTCAATCTCGATAAACCAAAACAAGTTAATAAGCATTCTAACATGCCAATGGGCGATATACTATCAAATCTTCAACATTGAGATGTACGTTTATGGATAATCTCTTAGTTTTATGATATGAATTGCTTTATATCTTTAATGAAAACTTTATTCTATTTTTTCAAATATTTCATCCATCAGAAAAAATGAGTTTCTTTACCCATGTTCACATCCTTCCTTCATTCTTTAAAAAAAAAATTCCTTACTGAATTTTCATATAATTTAAATAATTAAATGAAGCTTTTGATTCAAAATTGTCTTCAAACTTTAACTTCTCAGTAGATGGAAATAATATTAATACATCTTCATGAAAGCAAAATCATCATTATGGGCCTACAAAACACATTCATCACAAACTCTTCAACAATTCCTTCATATGAAACATCATCATCAATGTCATATAACACATCTTGCTCTTGTTTAAAGAAACATCATCAACATATTCACCTTCAGGTCTACAAATTATCTTTTCAAATCTATAAAAACTACTTCCATCTCTTTCTCTCTTTCCATCTCTAACTCCCTCTTCTTTTTTACTTTTCTCTTGCTCAACAAACTTATGAACTTCATTATGCATCAATAAGAGTTTTCCTTACCATTTTATTTTCATGTAATTGTTACTTCTTTCCTAAGTGGCATGATGTTATATTGATGACAAAAACTTTGTGATAATACAAAGATAGTATGACACCCCTATTAAGGCTTTAAGAGAATGAATATGCATTTCAACGATAATATTATAGATGTATGTTAGGGTAGTAAGTGAATTATAGATTAAGGACATAGAGGTAATTGTTTAAAAAGATGAAAGGTAAAATGGTCTTTTTAAAATTAAGTTATGTGTGTGATTAATTTAGAGAAAAAATAAGTTAAGGGACCCAATTTAAAAGTGAAAGAGAGAATTTAGGGAAGAAACATGATAGAAAAGAAAAGTAGGGGGTTAAGAGCAATTTTTGCAAAAGTCAACTAGTGGTCTTTTGGGAGCTTGACACCCAGCCTTCTAGAATGGCCTTAAGAAAGGAAGAAGCCCAAGATTTTTCTTGGAATGGCCGGCCACTTCACTTTAAGGGACTTCAAGGCCACCATTTTCTCAAAAAAACTCAAATTCTTTAATCCCTAATTAACCCCTAAAAAAGATCCAACCATAGCTTGCAGCAAGGAGAGAGAATTTAGTGGTTAGCTTCCTTAAGGTAAGGGAACCTCTCTTCTAATCTATAAATTATTTCTTATCATTAATTTGAGGGATTAGATGAACCTTTAAGAATGATAATTTGTGATTTTCTATAAAAAGAGAGAGAAGCAAAGGCAAGGAGCAAAAAGAGGAAAAGCTTGAAGGAGGTGGTCATCAAAGATGTAAGGGAAATTTGATGTGTTTATAGGTGTTATATGTGTGTAATTAGTGGTTAGAGACATTAATTTGAGGGTTTTAAGTAAATAATTCAGAGACATTAATTTGAGGGTTTTAAGTAAATAATTCAGAGACATTAATTTGAGGGTTTTAAGTAAATAATGCATGTACATGATGGTTAGTTGAGTATAAGAAACGAAATAGAAGCATATTTCTTCTAGTTAGCAAAATCTGTTCCTAGGTTCACTAGACCTACCCGGATGGTTTTAGCTATATCTGGAGTTTGAGAGCTCCAAATTGATTAATTCTAGTTGGAATAAAAACTAGACGCATAAACCTAAGTTTCATAAGAAGACACCAACATTTGGTTCATCTTTTATGATAGTCAAAAATTAGCTTAAACCTAGACCTAGTTTATTGCCCTATCATTGGGAATAGTTTTTATTTTTTTGGTGAATATATTGAGATTTATAAGGCACAATGGAGTGATTTTAAATGAATTGGAAACTAGAAATATAGGGTAACAAGTTTGTAGAAGACTATTTTGGCTGAATCTAGCTAGATGTATAACGAAATTGCAAAATAAGATGGACTAAGGAAATTATCTCATCTCTGTCACGAGTTCTGCAGGGTCTCATAAGTCGTGTCATCTTGGTCTCTATCACAAGTCATGAAGGGTGACACGAGTCATGCATTTCCCCTTCTTTTTTCTTCTTTTTTAGCTTATTTCTTTAATGGAATTAAAGGTTTTGATCAATTTAACCATGAACAACTAACTTATAATGTGATATGAGATGTATGGAAGCCTGAGGTATATATAATTATATTTATACACCTAAGTTAAAATGAAATCAAATATAAAGAAAGCATGAGTATATGGATTTTTAGGGCCATTAGTTGGACTAACATCAACTTTATGCATGTGACCAATGGATTTAGAGAATGTAAGAGACAAAAGAAAACTTGTAAGCCAAATATGTGCATATATATATATATGTACAGAGGTGCATAATATTAATAGGTTGTGGATCTTGTATAATAAATAATAGAACATTGAGAGGTGTTATAATGAAATTTGGACATATAAGTTGAATACAAGAAATTACCAAGCTTATATATCAAATTTTATGTTGTAAACTAATATGATTAGAAAATATGAATATCAATAATGGCATAAGTATGTATATATACTTGAGGATGCATAACATGGGGATATATAAGACTAATGATACTCTAATTAGGAGAATAAGACATTATAGATGTACGAAGATGTTTATATTTTTAGGTATATGCATTCGTGCTCTAACCCCATTATTGTATACAAGTACAACTATTAATATAAGTATATGTATATGTATTTGAATACATTAGGTGTGTGTGTGTGTGTGTGTGTGTGTGTATATATAATGCATTAGACATAATATAATAGGTTTAAATATGAATATGAATAGTATATGCACAGGATGAATCATAGAGGTATGTGTGCATTCATGTATATATATATAATAGTTTCTATATGGATGTAACTCTTATGAACATGTCATATAGTCATGGTAATGATCATGCACGACTAAAGATAATACAAGTTGAGTATGTGTACTATACAAACACTTGAGATTATACATGGATGCTCTAAGATATGTTGCAATTGAGCTAAAGGCATAAAAGACAATAAGAAAGAAGTAAGATGATTAAAGTAAATAGTTATGGTGCCTACATATGTGTCTAGGTTGTGGATAGACAGTACAGTTTCGTGCCTTTGGGTGCTACAGTGAACCCATTATCAACACTTTTAGAGAAATGTGCAAGGTTATTACAAGATACAAGAAAAACAATATAAAGAGTAATTTAATAAGAGGATGTGCTAATTTACACCATGATCTAATTTCTAATTTTCTAATATCATTATTTATAAATGAACTCGTGCATAGCATAAGAAGAATATGAAAAAGAATATAGCTATGTGTATGATACAAGCATATAGTATGTTTGAGATACATGTAAGGTACCATAGAAATACATGTGCATAATCATCACCATGAATACCTAATGTTTTCATTGTTTAAGACTATTGTATTTATATGCTTGTCTACATGCACCGATGAGCACATTTAATAAGTTACTAGTTGTCATTAATTCCATATAAACTTGTTATTTTTGTAAGAAAGTCTTATATTATTATTATACAAATTTTATATTGTGACTCAATATTGTATCTGACTAATATTTTGCCTATATGTGTAAGCTTTTGATGACTACGGTAAGGGATTATTTTCAAATATTTCCTTGTTCCTTTCTAAGCCAGAAAGCTTAGCACGAGTATTTTTTTATGTAGGTACTTAAAGTTATATTTCATCCTGGTGGGACAAGATCTGCTACAGCAAGGCCAACACTAGGGATAGGAAGAGTCTAAGTATGCAGTTGTATTTTTATTTTTTTTTCATCAATGTAATCATTATATTGTCTTATGTAATATGAGGAACAAGATAATAGCCAGTGTAAGGTATCCTAAAGCTTTCTTTGTAGATCTTTCCAATGTATTGATGTATGTTATACAAGATAGTATGTATGATGGTAGGTATCAATAGAGTTTAGAATAGTCTTTACATATAGAATAAGAAGAATCCTAAATTTAGAACAAAGATAAAATTCAAAAAATAATCCTACCAAGAACGAAGTAAAATAATTTTAGAAGTAAAGATGTGAATCAAAGATGAAATAAACACATAAATGAAGGAATAGTGTGTTAAGAACAATTATTTTAACAATTAACACAATGAATTAAAAAAACATAAGTGAATCGAAAAAAGAATTTGAGGGTCAAAATACAAAATAACAAATGAAAATAACGCTAAAATTTAAAAAACATAGACAAATATGAATTTACCTATAGACTTTTTCTAATACCAAATGATGAAGGAACCTTATGTATATATGATCCTAAAATCTCAAGAAATGTTTGACAAGAACAATTTGATAAATAATCAACCCATCCTGCCAAACCCTAAATTACTGGGTTTAAAAATGTGGGTAATTGGATTGAAAAGCAAAAATTTAAGTATGCCACAAAGAAACACCTTTAATAAATAGAATCAAAATCTCAAAGAATAAATTTTGACAAAGCCAATGATGTTAGAAAGTATGCCCTAGAGCCCATGTAATAGGAATGTATTTCATATGTATGAATTCATATTCTTAATAAAAGGTATCATTCATTTATTAATTCTATGTTTAAATGCATGAGTTCGTAAATCTTAAATTAATAAATGAAGTCCTTGATATTATAAACACAGTGCAAAGGCAATCATGAAAGTGTTCATGATATGAGATGTCTATTGGATGCAAATGTGTTAATATCTAAATATCCCTAGTCATAGAATTAACAAGATAAGACATTATCAATTTAGACAAACTAGCACATGTTATGCTTCTTGAATGGTTTAAGTAGTGGTTCTCATAACTTTGATTATAGAAGTTAATCAAAGCTAACATGTGGATGCTTGTTAGAAGAACATGTATATTGGAGATCTTGAAGAGAATCCTCACATGGATATTAAATCTATGTCAGTGAGGAATCTCTTCATAGTGGTTGTGCAAGTATCCTTAGACTTGAGATCACCAAAGTTATCTTAAGTAGCAAGTGGTATACTTTGACTCCATAAATGATTACTTCCAACTGAGGGTGAACATAGTTAGGAGGTTGGGTATATCATGACCTACTTAAAGATAGTTGAGTGATTAACAAAGGATTCACCATCCCAAATTTATTAAGGGAAGTTATCTCACATAATTCTATAATTGCCTTATTCAGAGAATCTCTGGCCAGAGTAATATTCCAAGATGGATAGGGATCCATGAAGGGCATTTTGGGAACAATGGTTAAATTAATAGATCATACATAATTAGATTTATATGAGTTGATAAAAATCCATACTCAGAATCTAATTGAGATAAGAGTGGTGAAAGGAGTAATTACACGGTAACTGTTTCTATGGTAGGGTATAGTCAAACCATTTGACTTTCCTGACATTTTAGTAGTCATGATGCCTAGCTAGAGGCCGCTCATGATTTGTATAATAATGTATCATAAATATTAATAGGGATTGATAAAATGACTTAAAAAAGTTTAAATCATTTGAGTTTTGAATAGAACTCACATTACATATTATACTGCCAATATGGACATGAACCCAATAGGTCACACACATATAGAGAAAAAGATAAAATGGTAAAATGACAAAGATAATAATATTTGATATTATTATGGGAATAGAGAAGTGAATAAGAGAATAATTATTTAAAGAGTTTAATTAATTATGATCAAGTAAAATTGTTCGCAAAATTTTTTAGAAATGTTTTGTAAAATGGACCTAATTGAAATATTATATTTCATAATTAATTACTATTGGACTATAAGTGTTATAGGGATAACATAATAATTAATAAATCCATTGGAGAAATTAAAAAAAGGCCTAAAGAAATGATTCTGGCGCAAAAACCCTCTAGAGGAAGGGTTTCACGCCACCTTCTGGTAGAAGGCCTTAGAGGCCTAATTCTTGAACCAAAATAAATTAAATATATTTCATAAGTGTTATGGAGCCTACATATTTAATTTAAATGGATTTGGAATTCATTTGGGTGATTAAATCCAAGTGTATGCATGAAGGGCCTAGTTTGTGGGTTTTGTGCATAGTCTTTTATGAAAGGATTTAAATTCAATTTAATTAAGCCCAAATAAATTATTAATAATTCCAGAAGCCCATTTAATATTTATCCAGCAATTTTAAAGAGCCCAATCCCATTATGAAGTTGGATTTTTAACCTAACTATAAAAATCCAAGTGATAGGGATTTTAGGGTTAAGTGAACAATTAAGAGAAAAGAAATTCTCTCACTCTCTCAACCCTAGCCACCAAGCCCCTTGCTAGCATCAAGGGATTTTGGTCAACCCTTGTGTTCCTCCATTGTTGGTTCATTCAATCCTTCTCTAGTGTGGATTACTAATTGGAGGTGTTAAATTTTGGACATTGTGGTTTGCGATAACCCAATGAGAAGGAAAATCAATTGTTCAACAAAAATCAAAGGTGATTTTTCTTATTCTCATTAATATGTATATTGAAAATTCATGGCAAGATCAGATCTATTGGTTAAAAAATTTTAAATTTCTATTATGTATGAGATGCATGTAACTGATAATTCCCAACAAATAATTCCTAAGGAATTATCAATTAAGTGTATTGAATAATATCAAAATTCTTTTATCAAAATTATAGAGAAATAAGCATTTAAATAGGCTAAGAAAATAAACCTAATTAAAACCCTAATTAGATTATAATACCTAAAGACTTGTTTGGATGATTGAAAACAATTTAATCCCTTAAAGAATCTTATTACATGATTTCCAAATGAATCTTTAGTGACTAAAGAATCCTAAAATAAATATGTTTAAACTAATCAAAATTTGCTAATTAAAAAAAATGCAAATTGTGACTTATTGAAATCTAATTGGTGTTCATGATGCCCAACAGGCATTTAGATAACCAAATAGGCATTGACATTAACAAATGGGCTATACAATTAGGTCTTTAGCTCATGATCAATCCATAATCATTCAACAATTGTGTAACACACTCAATAGGTGTTGATGGATATTAAACAGTCATTGATAAGATCGAATGGGCATTGAAGATCAATTTATTCAATCATGATGAACTAGAACATGTTAGCGAGCATTTTAACATGGCAACGGGTATTGTACTCTCTAGTCTTTAGTACTAAGATGTAAATTTATGGATGTTATCATTATTTTTTTTTCTCTATATTGCTTTGTATCTTTAATGAAACCATCATTATAATTAGCTTCCTATTTACTTGTAAATTATTGTGTATTTTAGAGTATTCTTACATAATATGCAAAAAGATATGCAATAGATAGTTCTCATTAATAACATGTATAAGAACTTATACAAATATGAACAACATATATCACTATGGATAACTCATACTTAACATGTTTTTTATTGTAGATTGTTGTATGTACTTGAGCTCTATATATATGTCAAAGCTTGTAATAATAACTTATATAAGAGTAATTAAAGAATGTATTCCATTAATAACATATATCAATGTAGATTCTTTATAAAAATATTGCTATCTACTTGCATACTATTATGTATGGATAAGTGTGCATTTGATTATGTTTTTAAGTGTTTTTAGTTAGTTTATTAGGTTACTTTTATAGTATTTTAGTTAATCTAGATTTTAATTTGTTTAATTTGTGATTTAAGGGCTTAATTATGTTTATTTGTGTTTTTAGGTGTAAAAGTGAAAGAAAAAGGAGAATTAAGTTGAAGGATTATAAGGGTAATTTTGCAAAAACAAGAGCCAAAGTTAAAGAAATGTGTCATTTGGAGTCCAGTAAAGGACTATTCGATGGAATCACATTGTGATTCTACCGAATGGCTCTTTTAAGGTAGAGAAGAAAGCCTATTCGATGGAATCATAAAGTGATTCTACCGAATGCACTTGATTAAAGTCTAACATAGGGCTATTCGGTGGAATTTGATTCTATACTCTCCCAAATGAATTTTTGCTTAGATTTTATAAGTAATTCGGTGGTTTTAAGTCTTTTTCTACCGGTTCAAGGAAGTTCACTGAAATAAGAAGTCTTCTGTCAATTAAATTAGGAAGTTTATTGATGCTTGGTTTAGGAAGTTAAGGTGGATTAAACTTCTTATTTTGTTGCCTTTGCTTTGCCTATAAATAGAAGACTCAAGATGCAAGTTGAGGGGTTGGTTTTGGAATTTTTAGTTATTGTTTTATATGAAAATTAAAAGTTAGTTTACGTTTTCTGTAATTTTCTTTTAAACTCAGTTTTTAGCTCTTAATTATGAAGTGTGAGTAGCTTTTCTTAATTTTTGCTAAGGATACTTGAATCTTTAATCTTTTGTTGTAATGACTTAATTGAGCTTTAAGGTTAACTCAAGTTAATTATTTCTCGATTTTAAGCATATTCTTATCTTTAATTTTGTTTGGATTAATTGTTGGTTTATTGGTTTAAATAACTAAAAGTTGATTTAAGCATCATTAAGGATTTGTATGTTCTTGGATTAATCTTTTGAATCAATGTATGATTGTTTTTTTTTGTTTTGAAATTATTATGTCTTGGTAATTTTGATTAATATTAAGAGAGGAGAAATCGAGAATATACTGGAATTGAATTTTCTTAGAAAAGAGTTTAATGAAAGTACAGGAAGTTAAACCAGATTTTTATGCTAAATGTTAAATTTTTCTTAATAGGGATATTCTTGATTCAAGGTATCAGGTGTTTTATGATAAGGAATCGACCAATATTGCCTATTGACCTTGAAATTGAGAGGACATTTCATAGGATTAGAAAGTTAAAAGCTAACATAAATCTAGAAAATCAAGGAATCCTTAGAGATCTACCTCTCATAATAGACCCACCAGCTAAGGTGGAAGATCCACAACATAGGAATGAGCAAGGCAATTATCAACCTCAAGGGAATGGGTTTAGATCTAGAATAATTAGGGATTATGCCATTCCTAGGTGGAATAAAGAAATAAGACTATTAGGATCCCTCATAACCAACCATTTGAGATTAAACCTACCACCATTACTATGGTGCAAAGAAATCAAATTTCGAGTTCAGAGATAGAGGATCCTGCATAACACCTAGATATGTTCTTAGAAATAAGTGACACGATTTAAATACCAAATGTATATACTGATGCCATTAGACATAAACCATTTCCTTTTATCCTCATAGGTAAAGCAAAGGATTGGTTGTAAATGCTTCCAAACCAATCTATCCAATCATGGCAACAAATACAAGAAAAGTTATTGTGCAAATTCTTTCCACCCACCAAAACTGTCCTTATTAGGAAAAGCATCAATAAATTTCAGCAGTTATATGATGAGCCATTTCATGAGGCTTGGGAAAGATTTATGAGATTGCTGAAAAGCTATCCACACCATGAATTTGTTGTTTATCAATTGATGCATATTTTTTATGTAGTTGTAAATCAAGTTACACGATCTTTATTAGATGTAGCATCAAATGGCAGTTTCAAGAACAAAATACCCAAAGAAGCATTCCTGCTTCTTAATGAAATGAGAACTAATGATGCACAATGGGCTAGCTCAAGAGCCACTCAAAAGAAATAGGGAGTTCATAACATAGATGATTTTGGCATGATAAATGCTAAACTAGAATTATTAACTAAAGAATTGAATGGTTTGAAAATTCAAAATGTTTCTACTTTGTCTAATGGAACTGATTTTGATGTAGGAAATCAAGAAGCTATGAAGAATGGGGAAAGAGCAGTAGAGGATGTGAATGCCTTAAATCCATATAGCAATACCTATAACTTGGGATAGAAGAACCATCCAAACTTTGCATGGAGAGAAGGTAATCATGATTTTACATCGAATTCTCAACATAGACCCCCTTTTAATCAAAATTTAGCTTCTAATAGCCATCCTTCATGCTAAAATCCAACACAACCACACTACCCTTCTAACAATCAAACACTGCTCTATCAACCACCCGAATTTCAAAAACCACCACGCCCACAAGAAAAGAAAACAAACTTAGAAGAAATGCTTGACAATTTTATGTTTACCCAAATTGCCTTTATGTCTAGTCAAGATGCTAGGTGGAAATCTCAAGACATTTGGATAAGGAACCAAGATGCATCCATTAGAAATCTAGAAAATCAAGTGGGTCAACTTGCTAACTCATTTACCAATAAAACTCAAGGAATATTTCCATCTAATGTAGTATGAAATTCGAAAGAGGAAGCTAAGGCAATCAGTTTGAGAAGTGGGAAAGAGGTACAAGAAACTAAATATGGTAAGAATACTTCTAAAGTGGTGGAACCAACAATGGAGGTAAGTATTTCTAACTCAAAACTTATTGATGAAGTGCCTCATATTGTTGAGAAGAATAAGGGTAAGAAAAAGTTGGTATCTACTGTGTTTGATAAGTCCAAATTACCTTTTTCATCTTTGGCTAGAAAAGAAAAGCAAAATGAGCAATTAAATAGATTTTTAGACATGTTTAAAAAGTTGCATATAAATTTGCCATTTAATGAAGCTTTATTACACATGCCTAAATATGCTAAATTTATGACAAAATTGTGCTCTAACAAGAAAAAGCTAGAAGGTATCGGAACAATCTAATTATCTGAAAATTGTAGTGTAATCCTAATGAACAAAAACCCTTAAAAACTAGAAGATCCTGGTAGTTTCACATTACCATTCGAATTAGGAGGGAATTTTGTAGGACATGCATTGTGTGATTTGGATGCTAGCATAAATTTGATGCCTTATTCTATTTGCAGGAAATTGAATTTGGGAGACATGAATGAAACCCAAATGACATTATAATTGGCAGATAGATCATTAAAAAAACCTAAAGGAATTATTGAGGATTTATTGGTAAAAATTGGAAACTTTATATTTCCAGTCGATTTTGTGGTTATGGATATGGAAGAAGATAGAATAGTACCTTTAATAGTTGAAAGACCATTCTTGAATAGAACAAGTACTTTAATAGATGTTTATGGGCAAATAGTCACGTTGAGATTTAATGAGGAGGAAATGGTGTTCAATGTAAACAAAATAATGAAACATCCATCTTATGCTTTTGAGGAGTCAATTTGTTTTGTTGATGAAGTTCAAAAGTGTATAGAAGCAAAGAAAGAGGAAATCATTTTGGATAATGAGCTAAAGAAATGTCTAATACACCCAAAAAATGTGGATAAAGCGGAGATAAGAGAAAAAGAGATAATTTAGGATTTAGGAAGAGAACATAATGAAGAAGGACATACGGAGGATGTAGTATCCCCTCCTAAGGGAGATTCTGAACTTAAAACTCTTCCTTTTCATTTAAAATATGTATTTTTAGAGGAAAATTCAAAACTAGTAATTATATCTTTTTTGTTGATAGGTTTGGAAGAGAAGATGTTGATTGAAGTACTTAAGAAGTATAAAGGAGCTATTGGTTAGGAAACATCTGATTTAAAGGATATAAGCCCCAGTTCATATACACACCGGATACCAATGGAAGATAATTTCAAATCAGTGGTGTAACCCCAAAGGCGACTTAATCCCGCTATGCAGGAGGTGGTGAAAAATGAGGTACTTAAACTCCTTGATGCAAGTATTATCTATCCTATCTCTGATAGTAGTTAAGTTAGTCTAGTTCAATGTATGCTTAAAAAGGGGGAAATGACTGTAATCACTAATGAAAAGGATGAACTAATCCAAACCCATACTGTGACAGGATGGTGAGTGTGCATAGATTATAGGAGATTAAATAGTGCCACTAGAAAAGATTATTTTCCTTTACCATTCATTGACCAAATGTTATAGAGATTAGTGGAAAATAGATTATATTGCTTTTTAGATGGATATTTAGGGTATATACAAATACAATAGCCCCTGAGGACCAAGAAAAGACCACATTTACATGCCCTTATGGTACATTTGCATATAGGAGGATGCCTTTTGGTCTATGTAATGCACTTGTTACATTTCAAAGATGCATGATGGCCATTTTTCATGATTTTATTGAAAAATTTATGGAATTTTTTATGGATGATTTTACACTATATGGTCATGATTTTGAATCATGTTTAAATAATCTTGAATTGGTTTTAGAATGGTGTAAAGAAACTAATCTTGTTCTGGATTTCATGGTAAAATAAGGGATAGTTCTAGGGCATAAAATCTCTGAAAAAGGAATTGAAGTAGACAAAGCTAATTTGATGTTATTGATAAATTATCTCCTACATGTGTTAAAGGTATTAAAAGTTTCCTTGGTCATACGGGCTTTTATCGTCATTTTATTAAGGATTTTTCTAAGATTGCTAAACCACTTTTCAATTTGTTGATGAAAGATATTGCATTTAACTTTGATGATGAGTGTTTGTAGGGTTTTAACTTGTTGAAGCAAAAGCTAATCACAACACCTGTCATTGTATCACCCGATTGGAGCTTACTATTTTTGATCATGTGTGATGCTAGTGACTATGCTGTGGGAGTGGTTTTAGGCCAGAGGAAGGAAAAGATTTTTTATACTATCTATTGTGCAAGCCACACACTCACCGGAGCTCAAGTCAATTATACCAACACAGAGAAAGAGTTGTTAGCAATTGTATTTTCTTTTGACAAATTTTGAGCTTATCTCCTAAGTTCTAAAGTTGCAGTATGGACGGATCATGTAGTATTAAGGTACCTTTTTGCCAAAAAGGATTCCAAACAAAGACTTATCCGCTGGTATTGCTGTTATAAGATTTTGACGTTGAGATTAAAGACAAGAAAGGAGCTGAAAACTATGTGGTGGACCATCTTTCTAGACTCAATCATGCCAATATTGAAAAGGGAGAAATTGCTGATTTATTTCCTGATGAATACATTAGTGTAATATATGCTTGTAGCTTTGTGACTCATTGGTATGCTAATATAGCTAATTTTCTTACAGGAGGTTATCTTCCCAAAGATTTCACTTGGCGATAAAAGAATAATCTTTAAACAGATGCCAAAAACTACCTTTGGTATGATCCATACCTAATCCAGATTTGTTTGGATCAAGTACTTCAAAGATGTGTTCCATAAGGAGAACAAGAAGACATCATGCGACAATGTAATGGAGGAGAAGTTGGAGGACATCATGGACCTAATCGTACGGTATAAAAGATTCTCCAATCAGGTTTTTTTTTTGCCTACTCTCTTTTCGGATGTTAAATCATTCATTGAGCTTTGTGATAAATGTCAAAGAGTAGGAAATGTTTCTAAAAGAAGAGATGAAATGCCTTTGAATAACATACTCGAAGTGGAAATGTTTTATGTTTAGGGTATAGATTTTATGGCACCATTTCCAAACTCATTTGCATTTGAATATATTTTAGTTAATGTAGATTATGTGAGTAAATGGGTAGAAGCCATAGCAACTAGGACTTGTGATGCCAAGGTGGTGCTTGAATTTATTAGAAAACATATTTTACCATATTTGGAGCACCGAGAGCGATTATAAGTGATGGAGGCAAGTATTTTATCAACTATCAATTTAAAACATTGCTCAAAAAATTTGGTGTTAAGCACAAGATAACAACCCCATATCACCCTCAAGCAAATGTGCAAGTGGAAGTGTCTAACAGGGATTTAAAATCAATCTTAGAAAAGAATATCAATAGTTCTAGGAAAGATTGGTATTTTAGGTTGGATGAGGCTCTTTGGGCCTAGAGAATTGCATTTAAAACTCCTATAGGCATGTCTCCTTTTAGAATTGTCTTTGGAAAATCTTGTCATTTACCAGTGAAATTGGAACATAAAGCATATTGGACAACAAATTTTCTTAATTTTGATTTGAGATGTGCAAGAGACAAGAGAAAGCTACAGCTCAATGAACTCGATGAAATTTGGTGATGGTCATATGAAAATGCAGCAATTTATAAGGAGAAAACAAAACATTGGCATGATAAGCATTTGAAATTTAAATAATTTATTCCTGGTATGATGGTATTATTATATAATAGCAGATTGCATTTGTTTCCAGGTAAACTGAAATCTAGATGGTTAGGACCTTATCAAGTTCTATCTAGTAACGAATGTGGAATAGTAAATATAAAAAGTCCAAAAGATGGCAAGTAGTATAAAGTGAATGGATATCTATTGAAGCCATACTTGAAAGGAAGAGTGGAGGTGGTTGAAGTAGTGTTGGTATTTCAAGAATAACATCAAAGGCACAAAGTCTAATTGAGGACTTGTTAAACTCAAAACCAATTTCTTTATCCCTTGTAGTTTACTTAATGTATTTATGTCATTTGCTTTCAGTTGCTTTTTTGTTGTGTGTGTTTTGTTTTCAGTTATATTGATTGTTCTAGTATAAGTTTTAGGAAGTGCTTTGTGAAGTTAGATCAATTTCCTGAGAGAGCAAGAAAGTGATGAAGTTTTTAAAGTGTAAGATGAGTGCGAATTAGCAAGAAAACAAATCCTAAGGTAGAGCTTTTAAGCTGGAGTTGTTGCATGGAGCATAATGAATAGTTAGCAGATTAAAAGAAAAGGAAGATTGTAAACCAAGTGAAGACAAGTTAAATGTGTGCTAAAAATACTTAGAATATGGCCGAATTAATGTGATTTAGATAAGTATGTGGGCATTTGATGATGGTAATTGTTATTCCAACCATTGATGACTACCATGAGTTTTTACTTAGCTAATAGATTTTGCGTCTATTGTTGCAGCAGAGAATCATTCGGTAGAATGCCTTTTGATCCCACCGAATGGGAATGTGTCAAAATTTAGATTAATTTCATCAAATTGTGACTGTATAATCCAATGATGGACAATTTAGTAGAATCAATTTTTATTGCACTGAATGGGACATGATGATTTGGCCGGATGGTATTTCAACCCACTGAATGGTATTTCTTCATGTGTGCTTTGTTGATTTTTGAGCTCTAAAAGGCAGTAGAGGACCATTCGGTAGAATAAGAATCCTTATCCTACCGAATGGGTCTTCTCATTCCGTCGAGTCCATCATAAGTAGCCAACTTACACACACATTCCACCAAATTGCTCATTTTCTCTTGGTTTTTCACTCTCATTCTCCCTCTACTCACTTAAGCATTCTACTGAATCAAGTTTTCTTGTGTAATTTTCTTCTTGATTTAGTTGCTCACCATCTTTTTCATCACAAGTAAGTGCTTAATTGCTTTCATTTCCATCATTTGGCATTAACATTCATGGCTTACATTTATGAAATTAGGTTGTGTTCTCCATGTGATTTCACTACTATTGCATACTATTATTCTAATTTGAGATGCTAAATGTCATTGATGATAAATTATGTGTTGATGATCAATTTTTAGGTTGTTAGAGTTTTGAGATTTTATATAATTTTGGCTTATGAACCTGTGCACACAACATGTTTGATGAAATGTCTCAAAGAATAAATTCACTACTTAGGCCAAGGTTTTCAATCTCATTATTTTGATAAATCATTCTTGTATTGATACATATGGCTATTATGTTTCATTGATACATAATTTTCACCATTTTTTTGTACCAGTTTGGGCAATAATGTCCTGTGCTCATCTATTTTACCCAATGGAATTCTCTTTGTTTATATCATTTCAATGAGTTCTAGGAACGCAACAAAGGATGATACGTCTAAAAAAGCAAAGAAAGGCAAGGCAGTTAAAATTGCAACATCGGTTAAGCCATCTAAGAAGTCTAAAGAAGTTGAAGCATCAACATCCAAGAAGTCTATTCCTGCTTATATTGATTAGGACAGAGCTAAAATGTTTGAGTATTTCAAGCAACTCAAATATGTCAAGCCTCTTTACTTAAAGGAGTTTTATCTTAATATCCCAAATGGAAATCTTTGGAATGAGGTTTACCCTTTGATTTCTGGTATTAGATAGGAATGGTTTATTGACAAACACCCAGAAGTCTATCCATTTGTTGTAATTCAGTTTTTTTACTTTTTTCAAGCTATCCCGTGAAGATGAGCAAGACGTTGGCATAATAAGTTTCAAGCTAGGGAGGAAAACTTATTACATGTTGTTCCCTGAATTTGCTGCCCATTTAAGTTTTCCAGATAATGCGATAGGTGAACTACCTAATGCTACACCACATGAGAATTGGGGGTTCATTAGAGATCCTCTAAATCCAGTCCAACATAAACCTAGCAAGCTCAAGGCTTATGCTTTAGGAAGTCATCCTCTTCGGATTCTTCACAGGTTCCTATCTATTACTTTATTTAGTTGCTTAGGAAGCCTTGGGAACATTAATAATGAGGAATGTATGTTGTTGAGATGCATGGTTAATGGAATCCAAATCAATGGGGTTGTCCTTTTGTGTTAGAAAATAGAAGAGTTACAGAAAATAAGCACCAACATTAAGGCAACATCTTTGGGTTAGGTGGCAACTATTATGGCAAGAGCGGTAAATTACATGGATATGAGAAAGTCTATTAGAAAACCACCTTACATGGATTATGCCATGCTGGATCGAATGAAGATATTGATTAAGAAGCCATAAAGACATTGGTCTGATGGGGCAAAATATCTTAATGAACTTACTATTGGAAGAAACTGAGCTGAAACATCTAAATCAAAATCTGAACCTAAAAATCCAGTACCTCTACCACAAGAATCGTCTGATCAATTGCAAGTTTTTATCACTCAAATGAATACCAGGATGAATAGGCTGGAGGGACATATGGACACTTTACAGGAACACATTTTGGAAGTGAAGCATAATTTAAAAGTGTTCACTACCAATTTCTGGAAACGCTTTTCGCCGCCACCATTACCACCAGTAGAGTAATGATAGTTGTTGTGGACAGCAACATTCTAAGAGGGGGTTGAGCTTATTTAAAGCAATTTTGCATGAAGTTGAAACTTTCTTCTCTCTTTTTCATTTAAGCACTTTAGTTTTTTTTTAGTTTGGTGTGTTTTTACTGTTTTGTTAACTTTAGGTATTGTTAAATGTTGTGTAAGCACCTTGTCTTATAGCTTTCACTTAAACTTTAGTCTACCCTAGTTGTTCTCAAATTTTGAACATATTGAGCTTTAAACTTAGAATGTGCATGAGTTAAAATTCTTAGGTTAGTAGTAAAAGAAGTAAGTTGTTTAATGAATTTTAGTTGGAATAGCATTTGAACTTGATGTATATTTGTTAGTTTCCAAAATCTTGAGCACATTAGACTAATTTTTGAACTTTAAAAAAAAACCAATGCATTGAAATAGTTGAGTAAGGAATTTTAGAATACTAGAACCTTCCTCATCACCTTTTGAAGTATAGAAATAACTTTTTGCAACTTAGAAAATGATCTAGGCAAATTTTTCTTGTTAAGCCAAATATAGACTGTTTTCCTACCTTAATACATATTTTTGACCTTTGGTAACCCACTTTGAGCTTAAAAGGATATGTTTAATGTGTGTCACATTAAATTTTTTTTCTTGCTACCTCATTAAGTACCATATAACCTAAAAGCTTTTATCTTCCCTTAATAGAGTTTCCACTCTAGCTTTGGATGGATTAATGGAAATTTAATTGGTTCCTTTTTGTGAATAACAAGTAAGTGGAATTGATAGAAGAACTTTTTTTTTTAAATCATGTTTTTGCAACCCAAAAAAAGAAGAAAAAGAAGAAAAAGAAGAAGGATAAGGATAAGGAACGATTGAAAATGATACAGTTTATGGCAAGTTCTTAAGTGTGGGGTGATTGTTTTAAATATTAGTTTTCTTCTTCTATTAAAGAATTGCAGTCTTGTTCTTAACTATTCTTAACAAGTAAAGAATGTGGGAAAAGAGCTATAATTATGAAGTACTAATCTATTTAAGGCATTAAGTGGCTAACTCTTTTTGAATATCTTTTATCCTCTCTTTGTTAACCACTACCTTAGGTCCATTACAACCATTAAAAGGCCTATGTGATTTTAAGTTGCTTTTGAGCTATTTTAATGGAAATAACCTTTGGGTTTCGATGCTAAAGAAGAGGCCTATGGTGCTTCTAGAGTTTCAAGTGCGAAACCATTTGTACATTTAGGTGTACATTCATTCGGAAGCTTGGCTATGTAATTGCATTGGTGTTTTGGTTTTGAAAAGAGATTAAAATGTTTTGGTCATACACACACACAAGGAAACTAGCTTATATTGTCTTGTTTAAAGCTATTCTAATTAAAATTTTGTTAAGTGCTCTTGTTAATTGCTAAACTTAATTTTGAATTGCATATTTCTTAGTTAAAGTTTGATGAATTTGAGAATGTGGTTGGTTCAAGTTTGCTTGAGGGCAAGCAAAGGCTAAGTGCGGGGTATTTGATAAGTGTGCATTTGATTATGTTTTTAAATGTTTTTAGTGAGTTTATTAGGTTAGTTTTATAGTATTTTAGTTAATCTAGAGTTTAATTTGTGATTTAAGGGTGTAATTGTGTTTATTTGTGTGTTTAGGTGTAAAAGCGAAAGAAAAAGGAGAAGTTGAAGGATTAGAAGGGTAATTTTACAAAAACAAGAGCTAAAGTTGAAGAAATGTGTCGTTTGGAGTCAAGTGATGGACCATTCATTGGAATCATATTGTGATTCTATCGAATGGCTCTTTTAAGGTGGAGAAGAAAGCCTATTCAATGGAATCACAAAGTGATTCTACTGAATGCACTTGGTTGAAGTCTAACATAGGGCTATTCGGTGGAATTTGATTCTCTACTCTCTCAAATGAACTTTTGCTGAGATTTTAAAAGAAGTGATTCGATGGTTTCAAGTCTTATTCTACCATTTCAAGGAAGTTCATTGAAATAGGAAGTCTTTTGTCAATTAAATTAGAAAGTTTGCTGATGCTCGATTTAGGAAGTTAAGGTGGATTAAACTTCTTGTTTTGCTCCTTTGCTTTGCCTATAAATAGAAGACTCAAGACACAAGTTGAGGGGTTAGTTTTAGAATTTTTTAGTTATTATTTTACGTGAGAATTAAAAGTTAGTTTACGTTTTTTGTAATTTTCTTTTAAACTCGGTTTTTTAGCTTTTAATTATGAAGTGTGAGTAGTTTTTCTTAACTTTTGCTAAGGATAATTGAATCCTTAATCTTTTATTGTAATGACTTAATTGAGCTTTAAGGTTAAATCAAGTTACTTATTTCTCGATTTTAAGCATATTCTTATCTTTAATTTTGTTTGGATTAATTGTTGGTTTATTGGTTTAAATAACTAAAAAGTGATTTAAGCATCATTAAAGATTTACATGTTCTTAGATTAATGTTTTGAATCAATGCATGATTTTTTCTGTTTTGAGATGATTATATCTTGGTAATTTTGATTAATATTAAGAGAGGAGGAACCCAGAATATACTGGAATTGAATTTTCTTGGAAAAGAGTTTAATGAAAGTATAAGAAGTTAAACTAGATTTTTATGCTGAATGTTAAATTGTTCTTAACAGGGAGTTTAATATTCAAGAAAGATGTTCTTGATTCATGGTAGCAGGTCTTATTCATCTAGTTTTCCATAATTACTTGTGTTTCTAAGAATTGAAGTCATTGCAATAAAATGTTAAGGTGGATAGTTCCTTAGTAAAAGTTATTTTAAATATTGATTGTTACCCTGTTTTAATTACTTGGTATTTGTTTTAAGTTATTCAAAATTTGTTTTGGTTTATTATTTTAGTTTTAAATTTTCATCATAACTTTTGGTATCTCTTCTCTCTCTCTACACATAATTTCCATTCTAAAACTCAAAATCTTTTCATACAACCTCAAGTTTCCCTTGGGTTCGATATTTGGGGTCTTAATCTTTATTTTCCTATATTACTCACCGATCTAGTACACTTGGTAGACACCAGTCATGTATGTTAGAGCATTTTTATATATATTGTAGTGTATTTATATAAAACCAAATATCATGTATAAGCGCTTGTCAAAAGTTTGTGTGTGTGTGTGTGTATCACAACCTATAAACATAATACAAAGTTTACATAATCATGTACAAATCTTAACATATAAGAGCTAAGCACAGTTACTTTATAAATATCAAAAGATTACTAATCCTAATGCTGAGGCGACTCCTTTTTTTTGTCATAACAAAAAGGGTATATGACGCGTGTTCAACAAGTGCACCGAATTATCAAGTAATAAAGTGATATATAGTTAGGACCCATGAATATCATACCCAAGGGATTAAGAATACAAGCAGTGAAAATCAATTGTATACTAAAGAATTCCCAATATTTTTGTGTGTATATAACTTATCAACTAAATAGCATTCAAAAAGAATAATGATGAAATTAACTTTGCAGTAATATTCTATGGAATAAATAAGTATAAAATGAAAAAGTATAAAATTCAATGATATAATAGAGTTGCACGGGTTCACTCATCCACCTCATATTAAATGTGAACTCAATTAACCTGAAGATACATATAAATAATTCGAGATAGCCTTCTTAACCCAAGCATCCCATTTCGGAGCAAGCTACTCTAATTTCAAGGCATCCCATTTCGGAGCAAGCCCTACAATTAGCCTAAATATGGGTTTAAAATCCTAAGTCTAGGTGCTTTCCCATTCTGGAGCCAAACAACCCAAAACTCATTTATTTCACTCTACACTCTAATACTAAAATTACAAATTCTGCATATTAAAAGTCCCATTCTGAAGCAATCTAAATCCACAGCAATAATGATAAAAGAAAAAAAGAGAAATACATTCATAATGATTAACTATCCAAACATGAAATCCAAAAATGATAAGTGATGACCCATTCATCAAAACTGGAAATCAGCTCAAGATAATGAAAACTAATAAAAGAATAAATGAATCAATAGTGAAATAAACCAATAATCTATAATAGCATTCAAATCATGTTCAAGATTCACATTTAGATAGGGGATTCAAAGATACCCCAAAAAATTATGGATTACTCACTAGCCATTACAAAAATAATTAGAGAGAGTGGAAAGAATAAACCCATAATTTTTGTGGAGGAAGAAAATCCAGCTAAAACCCAAGCTTCTTCAACCTTCTTCTCCAAATCTTCAATGCAAATGAGCTCCAAAATGTGAAAGAATGAAGATCTAAGCTAAAAACTGTGTTTAATATAAGTATTTTGCTATAAATCTACCTATTTATGAGTATAATCTATGTATATATGTATATAAATGAAGTAAAGAATGAAAGAACGAAAATAGAAAACCTAGATCTAAAAAGAAAGAAGAACTCCCGAACTCCGTAGAAAAATCCACTTTATATAGACCAAAAAGGGTCACTATCAATAGGAAATTTATGCTGACCATGACTTATTAAAATTTCCTTGAATAACTAATGTGGGTCATGGTCAACACCATAAATCTATTGACCATGAGGTAATGCTTCACTAACTTTTGGACAGGGGTCACGGTCAACACCAAAAATCTGTTGACCGTGACATAGTTCTCTTTTGCATTCTGGACTAAAAGCTTGACTACTTCACGGTCAACACCAAAACTCTATTAACCGTAAGGTATTTCTTTTCTCGATTCTATACTGAGGGCTTCCTAGGTCATGGTAAACACCTCTTTAAGAACAATGGCACTAATGACCATGACATCCCTTGAAATGGTGTGTGTTTTGAAAGAAAGCAGAGGTCACAATCAATAGGTAAAACATGCTGACTTTGAGGTACCTGCAAAATTTACACGTAAGCATAAAATTCCATCAAAAGCTCTTCAATACTCATAAAAACTAGGATTAACTAAATTTAGATAGAAATTACCAAACTAAAGCAAAAATAATGTAAAATACACTAAAAAGACACTAAAATTAAACTGAAAAGGAATATAAAATAGATACTAAATTGGAGTTATCAGTATAACCTAGCACTAGCTAGGAACTAGACTATTCTCCCATATATATAAGGTTTGTTAGAGAGTATGCCCTAGAGCCCAAGTAATAGGGATGTTTTTCATATGTATGAAATTTATATTCTTAATAAAAGGCATCATTCATTTATTAATGCTATGTTTGAATGCATGAGTTTGTAAATCTTAAATTAATAAATGAAGTCCTAGATATTATAAACACAGTGCAAAGGCAATCATGAAGGTGTTCATGATGTGAGATGTCTATTGCATGCAAATGTCTTAATATCTAAATATCCCTATTCATAGAATTAACAAGATAAGACATTGTTAATTCGGACAGACTAGCATATTTTATGCTTCTTGAATGGTTCAAGCAGTGGTTCTCATAACTGTGATTATGAAAGATAATCAAAGCTAACATGTGGATGCTTGTTAGAAGAACAAGTTCATTGGAGACCTGCATAGAGAATCCTCACATGGATATTAAATCTATGTCAGTGAGGAATCTCTTCATAGCGGTTGTGCAAGTATCCTTAGACTTGAGATCACCAAAGTTATCTTAAGTAGCAAGTGGTATACTTTGACTCCATAACTGATTACTTCCAACTGGAAGTGAACATAGTTAGGAGATTGGGTATATCATGACCTACTTGAAGATAGTTGAGTGATTGACAAAGGATTCACCATCCCAGATTTAACAAGGGAAGTTATCTCACATGATTCTATAATTGCCTTGTTCAGAGAATCTCTGGCCAGAGTAATATGCCGAGATGGATGGAGATCCATGAAGGGCATTTTAGGAACAATGGTTAAATTAATAGAACATGCATAATTAGATTTATATGAGTTGACAGAAATCCATACTCAGAATCTAATTGAGATAAGAGTGGTGAAAGGAATAATTGCACGGTAACTGTTTCTATGGAAGGGTACAGTCAAACCACATGACTTTCCTGACATTTGGGTAGTCATGATGCCTAGCTAGAGGCCAATCATGACTTGTATAATGATGTATCAAAAGTATCAATAGGGATTGATAAGATGATTTAAAAGAGTTTAAATCATGTGAGTTTTGAATAGAACTCATAATTACATATTATACTGCCAACATGGACAGGAACCCAATAGGTCACACACATATAGAGAAAAGGGTAAAATGGTAAAATAACAAGGATAATAATATTTGATATTATTATGAAGGTAGAGAAGTTAATAAGATAATAATTAATTAAAGAATTTAATTAATTATGATCAAATAAAATTATCCGCGGAACTTTTGAGAAATGTTCTGCAAAATTGGACCTAATTGAAATAATGTATTTTATGATTAATTATTATTATCTTATAAGTGTTATAAGACTACTATAAGTGTTATAGGACTGATATAATAATTAATAGGTCCATTGGAGAAATTATAAAGGGCCAAAGGAATGAAGAAGTTGGAGGAAGCCCTCCAGAAGAGGGCCACACGCCAACTCCATACAGAAGGGGTTAGAGGGCTTTTTCTTGGACCAAATTTATTTATATATGTTACATAAGTGTTATGGAACTTACATATTTAATTTGGTTGGATTTGGAATCCATTTGGGTATTTAAATTCAATTAGATGCACAAAGGGCCTAGTTTGTGGATTTTGTGCATAGACTTTTATGAAAAGGTTTAAATTGGATTTAATTAAGCATAAATGATTATAATTAATTCCAGAGGCCCAATTAATAATTCTCCAGCAATTTTAAAGAGCCCAATCTCATTAAGGAGTTGGAATTTTAACCTAACTATAAAAGGCCAACTAATGAGAATTAGGGTTAAGTGATTAAAACAAAAGGAAAGTCTTTTTCTTTATTCTCTCTGCCTTTTTGTGCCAACTCCAAGCTAGCTTCTTGGAATTTCGGCCAGCCCTAGTTGAACACCAATTTTTTGGTTCAATTTACCCCTCTCTAGTGTGGATTACTCATTGGAGGTGTTCGATTTTGGACAATGTGGTTTGCGACAACCCGGTGCGAAGTAAAATCAACTGTTCAACAAAAATCAAAGGTGATTTTTCTTATTCTCATATAGTTATATTGTGTATTCATGGCAAGATCAGATCTAATGGTTAAAAATTTTAAAATTCCGCTCATGTATGTGATGCATGTAACCGTTAAATTCCAACAAGGTTTAATCCTACAAAATTATAAGATTACTCCATTTGTTTCAAAGAAGAATTTTTTAAGAAAAAAGACTTTTAGTTTCTCTTATTTTTTGAAAGATAACTTGCTTGTTTATGGTTTGGAGAGGAAAAAGGCTTTGGTACTTACAAAGAACTCTTTAAGGTTATTAAAGGATTTTAATAAGCATTTTGTGATGCTTCGGTAGTTGTAAAGAATGCTTTGGCATATTTCTCAAAGTTATTAAAACTTTTAGAGCTATGATGGCTACAACTCTAATAGCTTCTTCAACTTGTGCTACGGTATATATTTTAATACCCTAGTCTCAAGGACTTAGATAGGGTGAGAGAGGTGTCGAACTCTAGGAATAAATTTAAGGTTAAGTGTTGTCTTGTATTAACCAATTAGATACTAAGATGGATAAGCAATGATAAATTAAATAGGGTTAGTTGTATTAAATTCTTACTTACTAATCTAATTATCTAATCTAATTTATAACTTCAAACAATCAATATAAGCATTGGAATTACAAGACATCAATTGATCTTATGAAAATGCAAACAAACACATAATTATGAAATGAATGGAGAATAAGGCCTACTATCCCTAAATGCAACTCACATTGTCAAATAAAGGCATCCCCATCTAGAGTCCATAAGCACTCTCATGTCATTATAGAGATAGATGAGAACTATAAAGTTCTATGCCTATTCTCAAGCCCCCTCAAAGTGAAATCTTTGTCTCCTAAGTGATTTCTAACTTTAAGTAAGTTTAATTACCTTTCTACCAAAATGTCCTAATTTTAATTGCGAACAAATTAATAAATATATTACATATGTTGATCAAGCATATATAACAAATTAAGTACCCAATTAAACTTAAATCATTTAGACTTAAAACAAGACAATTATATTAATGAAGATCAATTCATACTTACAATTCTAACAAAATAAAGTTAGCCTAGATAGATGTTGGCAAATAAATGCACAAGGAAAAGAATTAATGTCAAGTAAAATCTAAAGAGAAAAAAGAAGAAAGAATGGTAAGAGACCCCTCAATGCTTCTTCATAAAAATACTTGAGTGTTGATTGACATCTTTTGATCTCTCTTTTTCCTTGGAGTATTCTTTTTCCTCATAATCTTTTCTAATTGATTCAAAAGTCATATGGTAGTTTTCCTATATCTAAAATATGGTTATATTCATGTATTTATAGACCTAAAGGTGTCCCAATTGGTGTCTTTTCTGAAAGGTTTGCAAATTTGAATAGGTAAGTGAAGGGTTGTAATTGTTTGCTTTATGCAAAGTTGGATAAGTCGGTATAGCCAGGCTCTATAACAAGTCATCACCAATGGAACAAGTCTGCACGCCCTCAACTACTTCATGACTCAATTCAACATGGCATGAGTCAGCATGCTGAGTCCCTGTAACGAGTTGGCACATCTTGTTACGAGTTGACATAGGCTCTTGAACTTATTAAAGACCTTTTCCTTTAATTCTTCAACAAAATTCCCTTCATTTATGCTTTATTCCATCCAATTAGGCAGATTTAGCCTACAAAACAAAGAAGACATAAATAGTAACCTAAAACATAACAAAAATACATACATTAAACTAAAGAAATGATGAAATAACAAACAAAATGGCTAAATTGCATGTCATCAAATCCCCCACACTTCAACCTTGCTTGCCCTCAAGCAAGAATACAAGAATATAATATGAGATAACTAACAAAATCATATATCTTCTAAGTTAGAAAAGAGCTTTCCTAAGAATCATATTTAACATGAGAAAATGCTTCAAATGAGATAGCCAATTAACTAGTTTCTAATGCTCAACAATGACAGAGTAGACAAGTTGTATAGCATAAGCAATAAATTTAACCTACTATCTCAAGTTATTAAAATCAAAATCAAGAACATAGAGTCAATAATCTAGCCAAACTATTTAACTAGGATGGACAATCTTCAAACTTAGAGATTTAAGAACAAACATAGCCATTGGGACAAGATTAAGCTCACACACTAACTCACAATTCTCATGGCATTTTTTAGACATTTATATATTTTCTAATAACTTAGCAATTTTTTAGGTGCATTCTATGCTCCATCCAACTCTTTTTATTTAACCAATCTTAATAGGTGCATTTTATACTCCATTGCATAAGATGATTTTGATTTTTCTTGCATTTTTCTCTTTTTCTCTTTTCTATTTTTATTTTGTCCTTTTTTATATATATGTCCTCCTCCATTATTAAAGAGTGAGCCATGCATATTATAGCTATAGTTTCCTTAAGACTATAAAGGCTCTTAAACACTAAACTTGAATCATGCCATCCTAATTTCAAATATAGCTAGAAAATTGACTAAACATCCTAAGATTTTGAAAATAACAACAAGAGATAGTAAGAAAAACTTAAAACTATACTATATGAAACTTAAGATTCTACCAATTCATCATTAAAAAAAGCTATGGGTATGGCATTAAATTGCACTTAATCATGTTAAGATAAACTTAAGAAAAAACTAGAAACTAAAAATGAAGAAGAAAAATTCATAAACATGCATCAACTTAGCATAGCATCATGTATAACAAAAATAAAATAAAACATTAAACACATACACACAAACATAAACAAAAAACAAACACAAACAAAAACATCCCTCCCCCACACTTAAGCTTCACATTGTCCCTAATGTGAACCCAAAAATAAAAAAGATAAGGAAAAGAAATGCTTCCCTTAGTTATTCAGAGGAGAAGGTGGAGGAGAACTAACAATATAGCCCACTTGAGCTATAAAAGTATCAACCTTGTACTCTATCCTTCTTTGCCTCCTTGCAAGGTTTCTTATCATAGTCTCTATTGAGCTTAATTGATGTTGAATGGCTTATTGGTTGTCTAGCACTTGGTCCCAAATCCTAGAAGACCTATTTGAAGCACCATAAGTTTGGCCATAAAAAGGATCATAAGTTGGCCTACATACACCCTAATAAGATTGGGTTGGAATAATGGCCAAGGCATCATAAGTTTCTTCCTTTTGAGGCATATCAAAATCATGCCTTCCTTCCTCTTTACTTTTTTCCTCCTCTTCCTTACTCTTTTAAGGTGGTGGTGGTGCCAATCCTCTTTAACATAAGTGAGAACGGGTAGGAATGAACCTTATGGAGGCATCAACCACTTCACCTCTAATCAATTTCTGCTTTGTAAAAAAAGTACACTTAAGCATATGGGTAACGTCATTCAAATCAATATTCAAGGCTTTAGCAATAATGGTCACAACATGATCATGAATGATAGGGTTATCCTATTAGAGAGTATACCCTAGAGCCCATGTAAAAGGGATGTATTTCATATGTATGAATTCATATTCTTAATAAAAGGCATCATTTATTTATTAATGCTATGTTTAAATACATGAATTTGTAAACGTTAAATTAATAAATGAAGTCCTAGATATTATAAACACGGTACAAAGGCAATCATAAAAAGTGTTCATGATATGAGATGTCTATTGCATGAAAATGTGTTAATATCTAAATATCCCTAGTCATAAAATTAACAAGATAGGACATTGTTAATTCAGACAGACTAGCACATGTTATGCTTCTTGAATGGTTTAAGCAGTGGTTCTCATAACTTGGAGCCAACGAGTACAAGATTAAATCTATGTATAGATCATTATCCATAACATAGCCAAGTCTACTCAAATGCTCAATATACCCATGCATCTTCAATGCATGATTATCTTCCATAATCACAATTATGAGAATCACTACTTGAACCATTCAAGAAGCATAACATGTGCTAGTTTGTCCGAATTAACAATATCCTTATCTTGTTAATTCTATGACTAGGGATATTCAGATATTAACACATTTGCATGCAATAGACATCTCATATCATGAACACTTTCATGATTGCCTTTGCACTGTGTTTATAATATCTAGGACTTCATTTATTAATTTAAGATTTACAAACTCATGTATTTAAACATAGCATTAATAAATGAATGATGCCTTTTATTAAGAATATAAATTCATACATATGAAAAACATCCCTATTACATAGGCTCTAGGGCATACTCTCTAACAATTTATTCCTTCTTTAGTGTGGATTACTAATTGGAGGTGTTCAATTTTGTACACTGTGGTTTGTAACAACCGGTGAGAAGGAAAATCAACTATTCAACAAAAATCAAAGTAGAATTAGTTATTTTCTCATTAATATTTATATTGTAAATTTATGGCAATATCAGATCTATTGGTTAAAAAATTTTAAATTTTGCTTATATATGTGATGCATGTAACCGATAATTCCCAACCTATCCTTCCTAGATGTGCATGCAAGCAATTGGTTAAAAATCCAATAAGTCCAACAAACTTGTTTATTATTATGAATGCACCACATAAGGAGTAACTCTTAATAAGTAATCCTATTTAATTCAAATTTTTTAAAAATCACACATGCAAGAACCTTATGCAAAAGCCAAAATTTTAAGTCTCTTATAAAAATTGCTTTACCCTTTTTAAGTTGGAATAGGGTTCTCAAATCAGTCAAGAATGTTCAAAATGCATAAACCTCAAAATTCTTAGGAGGATCACACATACCATCTCTCCTAAAACTAAAAACTGTATGTATAAATGAATAAGTAAGAGCATGTTTTTCCCCTAGAAAATGAAATTCCAACACCTTAGAGTCATTCTCATTTACTTCTAAAGTAGTGTGAAATTCCAAAACCAAATGAACATAAGTGGGTTCATGCATGGAAAGAAATCTAGCAAGACCACAAGAACATAAAAGAACATTAAAAGTATCAAGCATACTTAGATCTCTTAAAAGGCCAATAGAAAGATACTTATAAGACACAATTCCTTTTGGCTTAAGAGAAATTAATCTAGCACCTTCCTCATAAGAACAAATGGCAAAGGGGCCTTATATATGGAAGTGAAATATTCTTCTTGAGAAGCTTCCTCTTGAGGCCTCGATGATGTGAACCTCTTGTTTTTGGCATCTTGGAAGTTAAATAAATAAATGGTCTAAAGAAAAATGGAGAAAAACATAGTGATGTACATGTGAAACAGAAAGAAAATAAGAACTAAGAATTTGAAAATAGAAGTCTTTAGTGAAATAAGTGAGAGAAAACAAAGAAAAAGTAGGGAAAAAGAGTTATATTTATAGAGAAATTACTTTATGGGGAAATGGAAAAGGTTACAACAATAAAGAAAAATGATGACTTGAATTTATAGGGTAGGAAATTTTTTGAAAAGGGATGAGAAAAAAAGGAAAGGTATGACTTCTTATAAGAAAAGACACAACCCTTTAGGGTTTCTCACATCTTTTTAAAATAATTTGAAAAAGAAACTAAAAATAATGAAAAGAAGTAAAACTAAAAACAAAACTGAAATATGGCATTTAAAAGACATAAATTAGAGAAAAATTTGACCAGACTAGGTTCTGTGACGAGTCGGCACGGATGGGACGACTTGGCATGCCTACTCTCTATAATGAGTTAGCACATTGGTGATGACTCAACACAGATGTGAATTTTCATAAATCAACACGATGATTGATGACTTGGTATGCAACAATTCTACAATGACTCGGCACATAAGTCAGCACACGGACTCTCTATAACGAGTCAGCACAAGCATTACGACTTATCACAGCCTACCTCAAAAACTCAAAAAGACAAACTACCAAAAACTCAAAGAAAAAATATTATGCCATCAAATATAATTTGTAAATATAAAATAAAAACACAAAAACGAAGAATAAACATACTTTTAAACATACTAAAACTATATAAAAAAAACTTGTGAAAAGGAAAACTAAGGTAAACTTGTGTAAAAACCCAAAAGCATTAAGAAACCTGAGAAATGACCTCTTTAGGTGTAGAGAGATTAAGCAAATTCACCTCACCCATAGACTCACCAACAAAATATGGTTTGAGGCGATGACCATTGACCTTGAAAACTTCTCCCTTGTCATTCTCAATATCGATTACTCCAAACTCATACACTTTAACAACTTTAAAAGGACCAGGCCATTGAGACTTTAGCTTCCTGGGAAATAACCTCAATCTTGAGTTATAAAGAAGCTCTAAATTAGCTTCATGAAACTCCTTCTTAAGAATATTCTTGTCATGCCACATCTTGGTATGATCCTTATATAACTTAACATTCTCATAGGCATTCATCCTTAACTCTTCTAACTTATTTAACTAAAATAAACTCTTCCTACTGGCTTGCTTCATATCAAAATCCAAAGCCCTTATTGCCCAATAGGCCTTATGTTCAAGCTCAATCGGTAAGTGACAAGACTTGCCATAGATAAGTTAATATGGGGTAAAACCTATGGGTGTTTTAAAGGCTATCATATATGCCCAAAAAGCATCATCTAATGTCCAATCCTTTCTAGATGAAGAAACTATTTTTTCCATGATCCACTTTAATTCTCTATTACTCACTTCTACTTTCCCACTAGTTTGAGGATGATATGGAGTAGCCGCCTTGTGTGTCACTCCGTACTTCTTTAATAAACTTTCAATCACACTATTGCGAAAATGTGAACTTCAATCACTAATAATTACTCTAAGAGTGCCAAACCTAGGAAACATAACCTTCTTAAGCATCATCCTAACTACTTTGGCATCATTAGTGAGAGTAGGCATTACCTTAACCCATTTGGACACATAGTCTACCATAACCAAAATGCACTTGTGACCTAAAGAATTAGGGAAAAGACCCATGAAATCCATCCCCCAAACATCAAATATCTAAACTTCTAACACTCCCTTTATTGGCATCTCATTTTTTCTTGTTATACTACCCATTCTTCGGCATCTGTCACATCTAAGTACATATGCTCTAACATCCTTAAATAAAGTAAGCCACCAAAAACCAAATTAAAGTACCTTAAAAGCTGTCTTGGATATACCAAAATGACCACCAACCTATAGAGAATGGCAATACTTTAAAAGGTCTTCAACCTTATCTTAGGGAATACACCTTCTAATCAATCCATTTGCACACCTCTTGTAAAGCAATGGCTCTTCCCAATAATAGAACCTACAATCATACAAAAAAAATTTCCTTTGATTATAATCTAAACCATATGGACTGATATCACATACTAAGTAGTTGACAACATAAAAAAACTAAAGGATCACTTTAGAAACCACACTCAAAAGGTGTTCACCATAAAAACTCTCTTCTATACACACACCATCATCATTCATCTTCAATCCATCTTGATCCAACCTTGAAAAGTGATCCACCATAAGATTCTTACTTCCTTTCTTATCTCTAATTTCCTGATCAAATTCTTAAAGCAACAAAATCCACCTTAAAAGCCTTGGCTTTGCATCCTTTTTACTTAAAAGGTATTTGAGGGCAGTATGATCCAAATATACTATAACCTTTTACCCTACTAAATAAGCTCTAAACTTATCAAATGCATAAATAATAGCTAATAACTCTATTTCTATTATGGTATAGTTGATATGAGCTCCATATAACAACTTAGTTGCATGATATATCACATATGGTTTACTTTCCTTTCTTTGCCCCAAAATTGTCCCTATAGCAAAATTGCTTGCATCACACATAATATCAAATGGTTCATCCCAATTAGGTGGCTGCAAAATAGGTGCTAAAACTAGGGCTTTCTTCAACATCTCAAATGCATTAAGGCAACCTTTACCAAACATAAATTTTGCATCCTTTGCTAAAAGATTACATAATGGTTTTTCTATCTTTGAGAAATCCTTGGTAAACCTTCTATAGAATCCCTCATGGCTAAGGAAACTTCTAATATCTCTTACACTATTTAGAGGTAGCAAATTCGCTATCACCTTAATCTTTGCTCTATGTACCCCAATCCCTTTACTTGAGATAGAATGAACAAAAACAATACCCTTTCGAGCCGTGAAGTGACATTTTCCCGATTAAGCATCAATCCTTGCTCTATACACCTACCAAGAAGTTTAGAAATTAGTTGTTGGCTATTATTTTTAAATACTCATTCATATTAAAGATGATCTTAGGGAAACTATTTTCTAACTTAGAAGATAAAAGTTTTGTTAGCTCTTCCACTTAGAGTTTTGCATTCTTGCTTAAGGGCAAGCAAATTCTAAGTGTGGGGGAAATTTGATGTCATGAAATTTAGCACAACCATTTTATCTAATTATGCATCACTTTGTTAAGTTTTATGCATGTGTTTTGTTTATTTTATTATGTTTTATATTACCTTTTATGTTTTCCTTGTTTTATAGGCTATTTTTGTCTAAATAGATGATTTGAAGTATAATTGAGGGCTTTTTATTGAAGAATTGAAGAAAAAGACTATAAGGAGGTTTTGGAGCCTGTGCCAAGTCATGCAAACAGGTACTAACTCATTATAGAGACTGAGGATGCCGATTCGTGCCTTGTTCACAAAAAAAAAATGCGTTTTACTGACGAATTTTTACCAACAGAATTGTGCTTTTTACCAATGCAAAATTACCCTACCGATGGTTTTTTATTATTTTACCAATATAGTGTATCCATCCTTAAAATTTTTGTAGGTACCAAATTACCAATGAAATTTATCGATGGATTTATAAAAAATATTTCGTCGGTAGTTTTATCAATAGAACATTTTATCGGTAAACCATTAGTAAAATTTAATGACTAAATTATTAATTTATTTTGATATAAATAGCGAAGGATTTTTTTCATCAGTAATTTTGTCGAAAAATATGTTTAGTATAAATATTAAAACTATTAAAATTGTAGTGACGAATTTTTCCATCGGTTTTTTTGTCGAAAACATAAAATTTTTCTATTCATTTTTTAAAATTTTTTTCAAAAATTATATATTTCCTATTTACAAATCCCATATTAAATGTGATAAATTAAATATATAAATTCTAAAATTTAAATTGATATACCAAAATTAATATATACATCAAAATTATTATGCACATATATCTATATTGTTGAAAATAGATCGATTACATACATCACATACATAAGCAGAATTTAAAATTTTTTAACCAATATATCATATCTTGCCATGAATATACAATATATATATCAATGAGAATAAGGAAAATCAACTTTGAGTTTTGTTGAACAGCTGATTTTCCTTCTCACCAGGTTGTCGCAAACCAAAGTGTCTAAACTTGAACACCTGCAATCATAATCCACACTAGAGAGGAACCAAATGAACCAGATCTAATGGGAATATAAGGAGGCCAAAATTCCCTTAATGCTAGCAAGGGTTGGCAGCTTGGGAAGGAGAAATAGAAGAAGGAGTCACTTAACCCTAATCCCACTTATATTAGGATTTTATATGAAGGTTAAAAATCCACTCCTAATGGGATTAGGTCATTTAAAATTTTGTAGAAATACTAAATGGGTTGCTGGAATTTGATTAATTAGTTTGGGCCTAATTAAATCCAATTTTAGGTCCTTTCATAACAGACGTTGTATATAACCCATCAAATGGGCCCCTTATGCACATACTAAGATTTAATTACCTAAATGAACTCCAAATCCAACCAAATTAAATATGTGAACTCCATAACACTTATGAAATATACTTAATTTATTTTAGGCTAAAAATTAGGCCTATAAGGCCTTCTATATGGGTTTTACGTTAAAGCCTTCCTCTAGAGGGCTTTTGCATAGAAACCAATCTTCTAAACCAATAATTATTTCTCCAATAGACCTATTAACATTATTTTAGCCCTATAAAATTTATAGTCTAATAATATTTAATTATGAAATATAATATTTTAATTAGTTCCATTACTGCAAAAAATTTCCAAAAAGCTTCGCGAACTTTTCTACATATGCATAATTAATTAAATTCTTTAATTAATTATTTTCTTGTTTATTTTGCTTCTCCCATAATAATATCAAATATTATTATCCTTGCCATTTTACCATTTTATCTCTTACTCTATATGTGTATGACCTATTGGGTTCCTATCCATGGTGGCAGTATAATATATAATTAAGAGTTTCGCTCAAACTAGGACTCTTCACCAAGAATCCTAGTTGAACTATGACTCTTATGATTTAAACTCTTTTAAACCATTTTATCAATCTCCAATTGATATATTCATGATACACCATTATACGAGTCATGAGTGGCCTCTAGCTAGGCATCATGACCACCAAAATATTAGGAAAGTCAAGTGGTTTTGACTATACCCTTCCATAGAACAGTTACCGTGCTATTACTCCTTTCACCACACTTATCTCATTTAGGTTCTGAGTATGGATTTATGTCAACTCATATGAACCTAAATATGTATGTTCTATTAATTTAACCATTAGTCCCAAACTATCCCTTATGGATCCCTATCCACCTTGGCATCCTACTCTAGCTAGAGATTCTCTAACTAAGGCAATTATAGAATCATGCGAGATAACTTTTCTTAATAAATCTGGGATGATAAATCTTTTATCGATTACTAAACTACCTTCAAGTAGGTCATAATATACCCGACTTCCTAACTATATTCACCCCCAATTGGAGGTAAGCAGTTATGGAGTCAAAGTATATCACTTACCACTTAAGATAACTTTGGTGATCTCAAATCTAAGGATATTTGCACCACTGCTATGAAGAGATTCCTTACTGACATAGATTTTAATATCCATATGAGGATTCTCTTAGCAGGTCTCCAATAAACTTGTTCTTCTAACAAGCATCCACATGTTAGCTTTGATCACCTTCCATGATCACAGTTATAAGAACCAATGCTTAAACCTTTCAAGAAGCATAACATGTGCTAGTCTATCCATATTAATAATGTCCTATCTTGTTAATACTATGACTAGAGATATTTAGATATTATCACATTTGCATATAATAGACATCTTAAATCATAAACACTTTCATGATTGCCTTTGCACTGTGTTTATAATATCAAAGACTTCATTTATTAATTTAAGATTAAAAAAAACACATGTATTTAAACATAGTATTAATAAATGAATGATGCCTTTATAAATAAAATGAGTTCACAAACATGAAATACATCCCTTTCTACATGGGCTCTAAGGCATGCTCTCTAACATATATTATACACAATATTTTGCAATTGTATGAAAAATAACTAATTCTAACTGCTATGCAAGCAATACCAACGTTGGCATTGTACACAAAGTTTTATAGTGATATACAAAAAATTATCCAAAATAGTTCATATAAATTCACAACTACTAGAATGTACCATGACTGTCAAGGATGGTGAAAGGATCTGTGGTAGGCTACTGATCCTTATTTGATTAATGCTCCAACTTTATTTATATTGTTAGTTGGGATCCACTTCAAGAAATCTATTAAGAAAGAGTTTTCCTGCTAAAAATTTGCCAAACAAGAACAAATCTCTGACATGCAAGATCCAAACAAGCACAGAAACATGAGTAATAAAGAAAAAATATGTAGAAAAAGAAGAGAAAATGAAAAAGGGAAGACAAAGGAGAGCGATGGGGAATGAAAAGAGAAATGTGAGTACGAGAGTATGAGAGGCAACGAGGCATCAGGGACAGTGGGTTGGCAGCAATGTTAGGTGATGGCAGTGGTGGGCATCGATAAGGGCTAGGGTTTCTTTCAACTATGCAAAAAGGAAGTACCAGTAAATGAAATTTCATTAGTTAACCTAAAATAACAAAACCCGAAGAGAAATGGGTGCAAAAATAATGAAAATACTTAAATGCCCATGAACTTTTTTGCTTTTTTCTCTTTAAATGCAGGGAAATTTCAGACAATATAAATTATTAGAGCTCTTAAATTTTTAAAATTCTACACAAAAATTTTAATAAAATAAAAAATATAAAATTTATAATGATAATAATAATTATTATTATAATAATAAAATATTCATTAAAAGGTAAAACTTTTAGAATAAAATTTATTTAAAAATATGCAAATTAACCAATAAAGAGTTGTAAACTACACATAACTAACTTTTAAATAGAATAAATATTAACCATACATACTAATGTTTAACTGCATTTTTATATAAAAAAATGTTTATTAAATTTTAGTTATATAAAAATAATAATAAATCTATGATAATCTTAATAATGAAAATATCACAATAAACAATCATAGTAAATTTTAAATTAAAAATAAAATCAAAATTAATTTTTATTATGAGTTATTATAAATTAATACTTAATTTGATCTAAAATTTTATTAATTATTTTATATAAAAAAATATATAATTAAAATAGCAAAATATCTAATGTAGGATTTATTTGGGCAAAAATTATGGATATCTATGTTTTGTAAACTATTTTATTAAAAATAAAAAATTAAATTTTAAACATTTATTTTATATTAATAAAACTAATAGCGACAAATTATCGACTGAAAATACCATCGCAATAATTTATAGTTCCATTGCCGCATATTCCATCACTATATATGTCGTTCAAAGCTATGCCAAAAAATGTTGCCAGTATTTACCGATGGATGAGAAGTACCATCACTATTTTGACACTAAAACATTTAAAATAATAGCAGCATTTATATTACCGACGAAAATTCCATTGGTACATCGCCAAAATGTTTGATATTTTTACCGATGCAATATACCATCGATAAATCCATCGCTACAAAATGGCACCACTACTTCCCACCAATTTTACCGACCATTTTTTTTGTCCCATTGCTAAAAATGCAACCATTCATTAAATTTTTTATTTTTACCGACACCTTTAACATTTCATAGCTAATCCATCTGTAATATCTTATTTTTAATAATGGAATTTAAGTCCATCAGTAAATTCCATTTTTTATAGTGTTTGAACCAAGTAATGAAGAAGTTAGAAGTGTACCAACTCGTGTCTAGTGTGCCAACTTATTATAGAGTTAGCTTGTGCTGACTTACCTAAGGTGTCGAGTTGTCACCAAAGTGAACCATTGCAACCTTTCACATGCCTCTTCAAGTTTACACCCCTATCCGAAAAGGCATCATTTAGAACACCTTTGGGCCTATAAATGTAGGAAGTAACTGCATTTTAGATAAAAAAAAAACTACCGAGTAAATACCAAAACAATTGAAAAAGATTATAAGCAAAAAGAATACACCAAGGAAGAGGAAAGATCAAAAGAGGTCACTCAACATTCAAGTACTTTTTGAAGAAGCATTAAGGAGTCATCAATCATTTTTTTCTTCTCTTGCTCTTTAGATTATTGGTTGATATCATTCTCCTCTTTGTGTTTATTGCTTTAACAATATGTATTTAGGCTAATTTATTAATTAAAATTGCAAGTATGGATTGATCTTTATTAATAACAATATTTTGCTTTAATATATGAATGATTTAAGTTCAATTGGGTGTTTAACTTATTATGTATGCTTGATCCCCATATATAATGTATTAATCAACTTGTTCACAATGAGAATTAGGGCATTTTGGTGGAAAAGCAATTAAATTACTTAAAGTCTAGAAATCACTATGGAAACAAGGATTTCACTTTAAGGGATCAAAGAATAAGCATAAAGCTTTTTATTTATCTCCATAATGACATGAGAATGCTTGTGGACTCTAGATGGAAATGCCCTTATTTGACAATGAGACTTGCACTTAGGGATAATAGGCCATATTCTCTAATCATTGCATGCATATGTGTTCATTGAATCTTTATTTGATCAATTCATGTCTTGTAGTTCTAATAACTGTATTTGATTGTATTGCTAGTTATAAATTAAGGTTAGTTTACGTAATTTAATGATTTAGGACTTTAGTATAACCAATTCATTCAAAGTCACATTTGCCTATCAATCAAAGTATCTATTTTGTAAATATAAAGCAACTCTTATTAGTGATTCCCAGCGTTCGATGCCCTACTCACTCTATCTAAGTCGTAGAGACTAGGGTAATAAAATTTACACCGCTACATTAAGTAATTGGCCCATCAAGATCCATTTTATTTCTTTTTCTTTTTTACCCATTTTTACCTATACTTATTCTCTTAAGAGTTTAATGTAGTAGGGCTTTATTCTTCTTTTTTTTTAAGGTCATCTAAGTAATTCTAGATTTTTCACATTTAGGATTTTGCATGTCAACCCATGTGAGCATTTTTCCAAATTTCCAATTTGATATCTTCTATAAAGGTCATTTTTCCTCGGTTGAATTCTAACAGAACCTCAAAATTGACCTATACACTTTTTTATTTCCCCCATTTTTCCTTGTTTTTTAATTTTTTTTCTAAAGATAAGTATTAACCCATGTAGGTATTTCCCAAATTCTAACCTGACACCATTTATGAGGATCATTTTTCCTAAATTTTATTCTCCCAAAACCCTAATTTTCTTTTTCTTTTACACTTTCCTTTCCTTTTTCTTTTTTTCTTTCACTCTCCTTCCTTTTTCTTTCTTTCTCTCTTTTTTTTTCCTTTTCTTTCTTTCTTTATTGTCTTCCTTTTAACTCTAACTCCAAAATTCATACCACCATATTGCCAACATGCTTTGTCTTTTCCCTTTGGTCCAAAGCCTAATTATTCCCCCAAGTATTAATTTATATTCTCAAGTGAAAGCTCATTTCATCTTAATTTCAATTTATGACTTCAGGAATCAATTTTTATTTTTCTTCATCTCCCTTATACTCCCCAAGCATCAATTCTAACTCTATGAAAATTTTCTTTCTTATTAATCCCACTTTTGCCCCAAGGTGTTCATTTTTTGGGTGAAAAATTGACCTCTTTTATTTTCAATTTTTTTCTTTTAGCTCACTTTCAAGAATGATTATCAAGTAGTTGTGACTCTTGAACCATGATTAGATGAAATAGAAAATGCATGTTTTGGAAAAGATGACATAAAATGAATAACCTCTCATCTAAAAGAAATTAAAATCTTCTCCTTCTTTTTATTTTTCCTTTTTCCTTTTCTTACTCTATATGCTCAACCTTTCTTTTAATACTGTCGCTTCATTTTTCCATCTTTAACTTTTAGGGCCACATCATATAAATATGAAAACATCTATCGAGAAAGATATTGAAGCTTACCACTACAAGAAAAATGCAAAATAGTGAGGACAAAAGTCCTCGCTAAATGATGATTTTTCGTAGCTAAATCAGTTTAGCGAGGATTTAGCGAGGACAAAAATTTCCTAACAAAAAATCATCCTAACTGAATATAGCGAGGATTTTAGTCCTCGCTAATTTTCGCAAGGACTAAGTCCTCGCTAATTTTGTGAGGATATCAGTCCTCGCAGAATTAGCGAGGACTGATATCCTCGCTAAATTCAGTTAGGAAGACTTTTGTTACAAACATGAGATTTATCATGAGATTTAGACTTTTACTTCTAAAGAGATGGGGAGCCAACATTCTATAAAGTCTTGAAATTTGCTCCTTTTTATTTATATCCGTGAGCTCCTCTTGGAACTCCTCCAAACTAGCAAACTGTAGATATCCAAACATTAGACACCAGAATAAAGGCTCTTTCAATTTACTAACAGATTCAAGCTATATATCCTCTACTAACCACAATCAATCATGAAGCGACCATGATACTAACCATCCTAGCATCAAAGTCAATTGAGAATTTTTACATACAACATTCATTTGAGGGGCCCATGTTTGGGAGCTATTGGCATTTTTGTTCCACCATTGGCATTTTTGTGCACCCCTAGTTGTCCTACTGTCCCACTATTAGGCAACTTCCTCAAATTAGAACTAGACATTAAGCTTGCACTAGATAACATTTCATTCCTACCATTGAACACTTAAATGTACAACACATGGTTACAGAATTAAAATGTGGAAACATGAAATTGCATGCATAATCACCACTCATATTACATGAGAAAGCTAACAGACAGCAAAGCTAACTTTATCCATGAAGATCAGCTGAACGTTGTATCTCTGGAGCATCAGGCCAGTGTTCTAGCACCAATAATGCATATTCACAGCATCTGTAATACAAAAGCAGAAAAGGAATAAATGAATATTCTATTAAGAGGATAGATTTTGGATTAAATGTTTTTTCATGTGCACCATTTCATAGCCACATTGGCAAATATCAAGGTTGTGTATTATTCAACTAATATCAAGAAACATCAATTCTGAACAATAGATGTGGGAGTTAAGTTAGAGTTCCACAACTTAAAATATGAAACTCATGGAAAGACTAAAACATTCATGACCTGATGTCCTCAAATTTTAAATTTGTTGATCCCTATCTAACAACAAAATAGAATCACAATTACCTGCTTGACTATGTTAGACCTTCTATCAGATAATTGTGTGCTTAAAGGGCCAACAAGTTGCTTCAAAAGTCCTAGAAAACATGGATAATCAGTAGCACCTGACATTAATACATTATCAACATCCCTTACTTTAGAAAAATATTCAACAGTGCATTACAGTCATTAAGAATTAGCCAAGTTGGAGACAAGACAGAAAAAATGGGATACAATGAATAGAGCTAAAAAGGATGATTATTTAGACAGAAAAAGAAGCAATTGGCCAAGTTGCATAAAATAGTGTCCTACAGCCTCAGACTACTAGAATTACAGAATTTTCATATCCTCTCAAGAAGTCTTACAAACCCTACTGACCTAGATGATTTATTTTACGATTCACAATGTTTAGAGAAACATCATCATCTAGTAAACACTTCAATAATATCACAGTGACGTATTAAATATTCTATTTCTTTTTCCACAAAAAAAGAGGACTAGGATGTTTCAATATGCATTACATTATTGAATAGAACTAACAAAGATTGCAAACAAGTACAGTCAGTCACATCCACAGCTGAAATTGTAGTTATGGTCAAAGACATATGTAACATTATGCCATCAAAATGTTATTTTTTTAAGGAAGTGCTAAGTGCATCAAACACATATATTTTCTAAGAATCTGATTAAAATATTAATTAAAAAAGGCTATGTATAACCTAAATTATTTCACTCCAAGATCCTATCATTACATTCATAATAGAGCAGCTTCCCTAACACTAAGATTAGGGTCATTTAACATCTGCAAAATCTGAAAAGGAACAATTATCTTGCACTCTTTATCAGCCATGCAAAAGTAGTACCACTATGCATCAAACATAATATTGACATACAGGAGGGAGAATAGCCCGCTGAAGAGGAAGCTCAGTGGATGCAAAAAGACCAATTATTGATGCGACAGTTCTAGTAAATTCTTCTCGAGCCCTCTAGCTTCTGTGCATCCAGGCATAAGAACCAACTCTCTCAACAATGATAGTTGGAGAAGAAACCTGCAACACAAATAGTAAATTAATCAATTCCTTTGCTAGTTCTTTTATTTTCAAGTCTTTCAGTTGCATCATTAATATAAAGTGAAAAGTTGTGTTTTAATAGAAATATGATACACAGAGTTTATAAATTGTCAACTCTAACAAGCAACAGAATGCAACACCTAATAAAGGTACTCGTGGGTAACAATGCATGAAGAATGGCTTTGCAAGTTATTAACCACAATTGAGCACATGTAGGGGTAATGTCAATTTGACTTGAAAAAGAATAAAAGATATAAACAAAAAATCACAATTACACCAAAAAAATGAATAGTTAACTAGCAATTGCACACAGTCCCCAAGAGACTAAATGAGGAAAGGATTGAGCTAAATTGAACCGTGTATATTCATTGTCAAAAGGAAATAACAGCAGAGAGATCTTGACTCAATCTTTATGTAAAAATAAAATAAGCCTATAATACCTTTTTGAAGGAACCAAGCATCAAGAAGGACTGCTGGAGCAAACTATTCATCAGCAAACCTTCCATGGAGAAGCTCTTCTATAAAATCTGCCTGGACCCAATTAAAAGATTGGTTACATCAAAATTCCATACATAATTTAACACTAACACCATAAAATAAAGCTTTGAACTTTATATCATATCATGGATTTTCTTTAATTTTGCAAACTATATAGGTACATCAATCTACATGTTTGGAGGATAAACAACAATGATTTCTAGTATTATGTTGCATGTAAAATCAAGATGACCGGAACCTCAATTTTTACCAAAATTGTGAAACCATGAAAAGACTAAAACGAGTTGGGAATAACATTATAAAATCCCACCAAGCAACTGACCTTGAGATTTATATGAAGCAACAGAAGGCGAGGGAGTACATTGAATGTTCATAGTGATAGAAGAAAAATAGCATGTGAGACAAAAAAGGATGAGCGATCAAAGAAAGAAAACTTCAGAAACAACTGCACTAACTGAAATTACAAAAGTTCAATAATCACAACCAGAAACCAAATGAATATAAGCTGTTCAAAATAGAGCACTCCTAGCTAAACCAGCTTATAGACAACCTTAAATCGCAATATTACATAAAAGAAGTACGTCAAGCATCATAATTAACCCAGACATCAAAATAAAACCTAAGAGTATCAAAAACCCACCTTTATGAAGTAGACAAATTGGAATTAAAAAGAAAAAGAAAAATCAATAGAAGGGCCAAATTGTTCATACCTGCACCTACGAGGATGCCTAACTTGCTGAGAAGAAGAGCCATAGGCGGCGATTCTTATCGTAAAATTGAAAGATAAAATATCAATTGTAATTCATCATAAGAGAATCCTGAAAGAAGAAAAATTGTTGAACAAAAAAGAAGCATCGGTGCGAGTTTCTGTATCGTGATTTAGCAGTTAATGAAACCCAACTGATCCAAAGATTATGAAAAGGGCACTTTAATAGAAGGGATTGAGTGGTTGCAATCCACTAGCAAAAATCAAGAAATAAATTACTATTTGTGTGCCACTAGAGAAACATACTAACCTGGAGTGGCCACTTATGGTGCGAAACCAAAGAAAGAAATTTCAAGTGAGCGTTGTGATTGGGGAGACCAAGTGACAATGTGCTTATAAGACTATGAGGGGAAAACGAGTTAGGGCAGGAGGGTAAATGAGCAAGGTCTGTAGGGATAGCAATAGATCAAAAATGGCAATAGCAGTAGATCAAAAATCGGCAATTATTGGGAATTAGGTTTTTCTAGTTTTCACGATTTTGGGATATGGGAGTAACTGAGAAAGAAAGAGAGTGTGAGGGAAAAATAATGTTTTAAGTATAAAGAGCCATAAAAATAGGAATACCACCAAAATAATTTTGATCTCCCGCTAATATGGAAATAGAATTTTAGGAGATTGGCTACAAAACTTACCTCGTTAATTTAGCATGGAACATTTCCCAGCAACTAGTTAATCCTCACATAAAAGATGAAAATTAAGTATCAACGAGGGAATAGCGATGGATATGTCCTCGTTAAATTGGCGAGGATTACATTCCAAGCTAAATTAGTGAGGAATATATCCTCACTAAATTGGCAAGGACTACATTCCAAGCTAAATTAGCGAGGGATATGTCCTCACTAAATGCTTCATCTATGATATATCAAATGCCAATCTATTTACCCATTAGTGAGGGATTTGTTCTCGCTAATTTAGCGAGCAATTGTTCCTCACAATATTAGTGAGGATTAAGTCCTCGCTAAATGGTTAATATGTCGAATGCTAAACTATTTTACGGTTAGCGAGGGAATTATCCTTGCTAATTTAGCGAGGATTTGTTTCTCGCAAAATTAGTGAGGATTAAGTCCTCGCTAAATGGTTAATATGTCAAATACTAAACTATTTAACCGTTAGTGAGGGAATTATCCTCGCTAATTTAGCGAGGATTTGTTCCTCGCCAAATTAGCGAGGATTAAGTCCTCTCCATAAATGGTTAATATGTCAAATACTAAACTATTTAATCGTTAATGAGGGAATTATCCTCGCTAATTTAGCGAGGATTTGTTCCTAGACAAATTAGCAAGGATTAAGTCCTCGCTAAACGGTTCATTTATCATTCTAGCCGTGAATTAAGATTTAGCGAGGGGTCTTTGCTCGCAAAGTCGTCTCTATTTTTTTCCCCAAAATTTTGGCACCCAAAATTAGCTACAACAAAAAATTATTTCTCGCTAAATCGTCGCAAAATCTATTTTCCCACTCATAGCTAACAATATTTGCGACAAAAATCATTATTTGTCCCAATGTTGTCGCTAAATTGTGCATTTAGCTGCAAATTTTATTGTCCTCGCTAATTTTTATCGCTATTCTGCAATTTTCTTGTAGTGTACCGCATATGTAAGGAAGTACATTGTTCAACACCATGTGAACCTACTTTCTCTATGTCAAAACTCACTTTATTTAGGCCATCTTATTCCTCCAACTTAAAAGGAAACCTAAGAAACTTTCATCATTCTTTTGTTCATTTTCGGATCTTGTGAAGAAACCTTAATGTTAGTGTTATAGGAATACTACTCCATGAATGCCTTCACAAATTCTCTATAGTCTTATGTAACAAACTATTCTATATCATATTACCACTTGCTAAGAATTTTTATTAATGATAACAAAAATAACTTCATTACATGTTTTTTGCAAGTTTGATGGTGCTCATAATGGTGGCATATTATCATATGTGTATTTTTGGATCTTTAGTTCCGTGAAATGTTCTTATATTGGGCATTTTTAAATTGTTGTGCTACTTTTCTCCATCTCCTAAGATGAAGGACTCATAATCTTCCTACTCTTTATCTTTTTTTATTTGCATCAACTTTCCTATTTTATCTAACTTTTTCTTGGATTCGGTCTTCAATTTCACCACTGGTCCTTTTTGTTTCTGTTATTTTCTTAAAAATAAAATAGTTTTCAATATCATCAAAATTACCTATAATTTCTTTTGTTACTTTTGCCCGTTTTGCCTTTTTACTTGATTTCATATCTAGGTTCACATGAGGACCAATCTTGATGGGAGCTAAACCTTTTATTCTTTAAGAACTTTGGCTAGTTTTTTTTATTCAATTTTGTGTTTATTAAGTCTATTTTATGGTAATTAGGATTATCGATGTCATAGTCTAAATATGGTGGACATATATGCAATATATGCATGATGTAATGCATGACTATTAAGTCAAGGAAAAAATAACCTCTACCTTTATCACTCATTCGAATACTATCATGTGTACCAAAATTTACAATGCGATTTAGTCAGTTACCTAATCAAATTAATGCTTTAAGAATTAAGCGTAATGAAACTTCATTATTCCTTTGGTCGTTTACTATTCATTTGGTGAAAATTTGGATAGCATAACGGCTTGTTGTTCATGCTTCCCAAATACCTACATGGTCAAATTAACACTCCCAATTGATATTCTCCTCCTCCATGACTTCAACAATCACACAAACACTTCTAAAGTTCCATCTCAAGCACACAACCATATCACACATTATATGCATATATCGTAAATCACAAGTTACTTCAGTTTACAATTTTATACAAACTTGCTAGTTCTAAACATACAGTAACAAGTCTAATACATATATGTACATGTCATCCTTTATCCTTGATCCAAGAGCTTGCTACCTGTCCCTGCACAAAGTCATGATAAACTAACGTGCTAAGCAACATTGTTGCTTAGTAATGGATACAACTATACAGAATTTCAACAAAATAATATATATATCGCAAATTACTAAATTACCCTTACTTAGCCATTTCTTCTCCTTTATTCCTATTTTATTTATTTAGTTTCAATTACCTTATTTAATCACTCATATGTTCATGTTCCTCACCTTTCTTTTTTATTTACTTAACTAAATGGTAAATTACAATTTGGTACCTAAATCTTTTTATTTCACTATATTTGACTTAATTACATCTCTTTTGGCCATGTTTCACTTTTAACCTACCATAATTGTAAAATTTTCATTTTAGTCCTTAATTTTCTATTTGTGGTGGAAATTTTCAATTTAGTCCCTAAACTTTTCAAAAATTATAATTTTACCCTTTTTTATCTATTTACCTCTTTTAACCCTATTAATCATATTTTATGGTGCCGAATTACAATTTAGCCCCTAATTTCTCATGTAATTATATTTTTACCCTTTTAAGCCATTTGACTTGGTTTTTCACCTTTTTCATATATAAATTGCATTACTAACACATTTACTTATAAAATTTCATTTTGGCACTGAATCTTTTAAAATTATGATTTTGCCTCTAGTATAATCACTAGAAATTTTCGAACCAAATATGCAGGATGAGGACTCCAATGATGTAAATGAGGGCTAGATCACTTGTCGTGACCCTGCGCCCTGATTTTTTTTGTGTTGGCTAACTCAAATATGCATAATATGACAAATCTCATAGTGAAACCGCAGTAAATATGCCCCTATGACTAGCCATTATATCTAATGATCTTGGATTACCCATTGAACACTAAAGACAATTCTTTCATAAACTTAATGTCACTTATCATGCATTTTTTTCATGATGTACATATGATGTCATGTTATAATATAATCATGTCATATACGTTATGATTTGCTATTAATATTTTTATCATATACACATATGATTACCCAAATATGACATAATAACACATGATTTTCAACATCAATACCATTTGGCCACATCATGCTCACATACCTATGATTTTTCTTTCTCCTTGTTTATAGGTCATATATGTTTATAATGTCATTATTAGTATCCTTGCATGGTTACATAGTCATTTTACATGCATAGCCATAGTTATACATATAAATATCATTATGTACACATACTTAACTTATGTTCACATGCCTTTTTCCATTTTGACATATTCTAACATGTTCTCTCATGATCATATTATGCATTTCACATTACAATTACCTTAAATTACTACACCATTATAACCCATTCGGCTAGCATAGATTCATGCCTATTTTGGTTGTTTTCATCACTAATTTAAGTTTATATCATGTTTATTCATCATTATATCATGTTATCATAATTTAATTTCCCATTTAGTATGATTTACCATAGTTACATAATGTAAACCTACCTATAAATCCATATAAAACTTAAAATTAAGTGTAGGAATGTATCCACTAACCTTAGATGGCTTTGAAATCAATTAAACTTCCTTCTTCTTGCCTTTTCCTCCTTTGGTTTGCTTATCTTCTTAGTTTTCTTCTTTAGGCTGAAATTCAAAGGAATAAAAATCATGAGTTTAAGCTTTAATTCTAACATGGAATCAATGCTAAAAGATCCTACTCATGATGCTCTACAAGTCTATATGAAAAGCCCCAATTAAATCTATAAGAAATTCATGAATTTCAAAAATTAGGTTAACTTTCTCTCATCTCCAACACTTGATTTCACCACTCCCTTTTGCTTCAATCTTGTTTCCAAGGTGAAGAGGAATCTTTCTTATATGTCTAGATAAAATTTTGGACTTTGATTTGGTAGGAATTGAAGAAAGAAGGAAGAAAAATGGTGGGAGGGCAAAGAATGGTGGGTTCAAATTTGGGAGGTTTTTGGGAGGAAGATGACTAAATTTTGGGGAGATTTTAGAGCATTCTAAAGTAGTCTAAGGTACCTTTAAATACCCCAAATCAATGGCCAAGATTCCTCCATTTACTATTAGATCCAATGGCTTACTTTTTAAGCCACTTGTTATCTAATCATTGGTTCCTACAATTATTCACACCAAACCAAGGCATATAGGCTTATATAACTCATATCCTAATGACATTTATGCCCTCATTCAATTAAAATATGACATTTAGGTCCTCCAACCAATTTAACCTTTATTTTCCACCCTTTTTTAAAAATTAATGTTCTAGTTGTCAGAATGACTCAAAATTTTGTCTCGCGTGCACCATTGCATGTAGGAAGGTGTTTTTAAAATTTCAGTTAATTACAAGATCGTTTCAGTATACTTTTAGTTCTGGAGGCAATTTCCACCGGTCCAAAACTCGAAAATTAAAAATTGCCGAAACTACTCTTTTTCAGTGTTAGGGGTTTATTTGGGCCACTCATAGCATGTGTGTGAATTAAGAGCTCTTTTAGAGGTCTTTAGGGCTTCCATAAGCTCAGTCAAACCCCTCATTAGATCGTGAAATTTTTCTTTATTTGCTAATTTGAAGGCCTATTTAACCTCAATTTCTCCTCAAATTGTATCACTAGGTTCCATTTAGCTCATACTACATTACAGTATTTTTAACTCACACTTCTTAATAGGTCACCCATCCTCCAAAACATATACATTTAACTATTAGTCACCATTAAAGTTTACTGTCTTATACTAATGCAAATACCTTGAAATTTGAACTAGGGTTATTTTTCACACTCTAAAATGTATCATGCATATCTAATGATAAATTTGAGGTATTACGGTACTGCCCTACTAATTAAAATTTCATCCTCAAAATTTACCTGAAGTAAATAATTGAGGATGCTGTTATCTCATGGTTTTCTCTGTCTCATGGTTTCCTCTTCAACATTGTGTCTTGTTTAGAGTACTTTAACAAGTGGGATGTGTTTGTTCCTGAGTTTTCTAACTTCTATGGCAAGAATCTTCTCTGGTTCTTCATCTTAGGACAGGTCGATTCGCAACTGGATTTCTGCCAACGTGATGACATGGGAGGTATCTGATCGATATCTTCTCAGCATGGATACATGAAATACATCATAGATCTTTTCCAATTCTGATGGCAACTTAAGTTTGTAGGCGACTTGCCCGATTTGCTGCACCACTTCATATGGACCGATAAATCTGGGGCTGAGCTTGCCTTTCTTTCCAAATCTCAAAACCTTTCTCCACGAAGATACTTTTAAAAATACTTTGTCTCCCTCGTTGAATTCAATATCTTTTCTTTTCAAATCTGTATAAGATTTTTGTCTATCTGCTGCTGCCTTTAGGTTGTCTTTAATTAACTTCACTTTCTCTTCAGTTTCTTTGATTAGGTCTGGTCCCACTAACTTACTTTCATTCAATTCCATCCAGCACAATGGGTTTCTACATTTCCTCCCATATAATGCCTCGTATAGTGCCATTTTGATGCTGGATTGGTAACTATTGTTATAAGCAAATTCAGCTAATGGAAGATACTTTTCCCAATTATTGCCAAACTCGAGTATAAAACATCACAGCATGTCTTCCAGGATTTGTATTACTTATTCGGATTGTCCATCTATTTGAGGGTGGAAAGCAGTGCTGTAATCCAAACGAGTTCCCAATGCTTCTTGTTGTTTTTGCCAAAATTTAGATGTAAATCGAGAATATCTATCTGACATGATAGAAGTGGGAATGCCATATAGCCCGATTATCTTATTAATGTAAATTTCTGCTAATTTATTCAGTGGAAAGTTAATACTTACTGGTATGAAATGTGCAGACTTTGTCAACCTATCAATAATAACCCAAATGGAATCATGTTTTCTTATTAAAGGCAATCCTGAAACAAAGTCCATGGTCACACGATCCCACTTCCACTCTAGGATAGTAATAGGTTATAGTAACCCAGAAGGGACTTGATGTTCGGCCTTTACTTGTTGACAGATCAAACATCGAGTTACAAATTCAGTTATGTCTCATTTCATCCCCGGCCACCAGTAAACTGCTTTCAAGTCTTGATACATTTTATTTCTCCCTAGATGAATGGTATACTTACTATGGTGTGCTTCAGTCAAGAGTTTTTTCTTTAATTTAGCATCATTTGGTACACAGAGTCTTCCTTTATAATATAAACAATCATCATGATCAAGGAAGAACTCACTGTTTTCTCCAACTTGGATCTGAGAAATAATACGAGCTAATCATTCATCTTATCTCTGAGAGATTCTCAAATGTTGTTGTTGATTTGTTTTGGCTTGGATTTCCACCACTAGTGCCCCATCTTGATTTGTACTAAGTTTAACATTCATGGCTTTTAAGGCGAAAAAGCATTTCCTACTAAGTGCATCCACCACAGCAATCATAATCTTTAATGAGTTCCATCCACCTCCTCTGCCTTAGGTTGAGCTCCTTTTGAGTTGGCAAATACTTTAAAACTTTTGTAATAGGTATAAATGTGGCATTTTTTGCCATATAAATAATGTCTCCAAATTTTAGAGCAAAGATAATGGCTACTAGCTCCAAGTCATGGGTAGGGTAGTTTCTTTTGTGAGTTTTGAGATGCCTGGAAGCATAGGCTATTACTTTGCCTTCTTATATTAGAACACACCCTAACCCATTTCTAGAAGCATCACTGTAAATGACAAAAAAATTTTCCGATCATGGGTTGTGTGAGAATAGGGGCTTCAGTAAGCATAGCTTTTAATTTTTCAAAAATTTCTTGACGTTGGTTTGTCCATGAAAACTTAACATCTTTTTGCAGTAACTTGGTAATTAGGAAGCTATCATGGAAAATCTTTTCACAAATCTTCTGTAATAACCAGCCAGTCCAAGAAAACTTCTGACCTCAGCTACATTTTTAGGTGGTTTCAACTCTAATATGGCTTCAATCTTCTTCGGGTCGACTTTGATTCCCTCTACCGTTATCACATGGCCCAAGAAGGCAACTTCCCTAAGCCAAAAATCACATTTACTAAACTTCACATACAATTGTTTATCCCTTAATGTCTGTAGCACGATTCATAGATGCTTGTCATGTTCTTTAGGAGTCTTGGAATAAATGAGTATATCATCTATAAATACCACAAAAAATTAGTCCAAGTATGGATGGAAAATGCAGTTCATCAGATCCATGAAAGCTGTTGACTAAAAATTCATAATGGTCATACCGTGTACGAAAGGCAGTTTTAGGCACATCTGCGTCTTTAACTCAAAGTTGGTAGTATCCTGACTTCAAATCAATTTTAGAAAACATGCATGCACCCTTCAATTGATCAAATAAGTCAGCGATTCTAGGTAAGGGGTATTTATTCTTGATGGTTACTTTGTTCAACTACCGATAATCAATGCAAAGTCACAGTGATCTATCTTTCTTTTTGACAAACAATACGGGTGCTCCCCATAGTGAGATACTAGGGCAAATAAATCCCTTATCTAACAATTCTTGCAACTGAATTTTTAACTCCTTTAATTATGCTGGTGCCATACGGTATGGGGCCCTAGAAATAGGGGTTGTACCAGGTATCATGTCAATGGAAAATTCAACCTCTCGTTCGGGTGGTAATCTCGGTAATTCATCTGGAAAAAATCAAGAAATTCACGAATAGTTGGAACATCACTAACTGTAGCCTTTCCATCTTCAACTTTTGTCACACAGGCTATGTAAGCCTCACACCCCTTTCTGATACATTGGTTAGCTGCTATACCCAAAATGATATTTGATAAGTTAGATCATTCACCCACCACTGAGATTTCTTGGCCTTCTGGAGTTTACAATGTGATTCTTTTCAAATGACATTTAACATCTACGTGGTGTTTACTCAACCAATCCATTCCCAATATGACATCAAACTCATGAAAGGGAAGTTCAATTAGGTTTGTGGGGAAGGTAGTGTGATGTGTTTGGATAGGGAAATTCCTATATACTTTGGTTACCACTACACTCTGTCCTAAAGGATTACTCATTAGGATATCCTGATCTAGTTGTGAACTAGTCAAACCCTTCCCATGTGCAATTTTTGTACTAAGATATGAATGAGTAGAACCAGAATCTATTAATGCATAAACAGGGGTGTCAAATAAATAGAATTTACCTACTATAACATCGGGGTCATCTTGATTCTCCCTTACCCTGATTGCATAAGTACAAGCAGATGGTCGACCTTCTCTAATTGATGGCCTTAGTGCACTTCCTTTAGCTGGAGAAGCTCCTAAGGGACCACCTCTATCACGTCCTCTGGTTGGCATAGGGGAAGGTCTATCTAATGTGGTAGCTAGTGCTCTTGGACAATCTTTCTATAAGTGTTCCTGTGACTCGCACCTTAAATAGGCTCCTGTCAGCCTCCAACATTCTCCGGGGTGGCATCGCCCGAATTGCTCACATATATGGTGTTGGGAATTATCGATTACATGCATCTCATACATAAGCGAAATTTAAAATTTTTAACAAATATGTCTGATCTTGCCATGAATTTAAAATATACATATTAATGAGAATAAGAAAAATCACCTTTGATTTTTGTTATACAGTTGATTTTTCTTCGCACTAGGTTGTCGTAAACCACAGTGTCCAAAATCAAATACCTTCAATGAGTAATCCACACTAGAGAATGACAGAATGAACCAAAAATTGGTAGAAAACAAGGGGCTGGCCAAAAATTCCTTGAGCTAGCAAGGGGAAGTGGCGGCTAGGGTTTTGAAGGAGAGAAAAACTTTTTTTCTCTTAATTGTTTACTTAACCCTAATTTTCACATCACTTGGATTTTTATAGTTAGGTTAAAAATCTAACTTCATAATATGATTGGGCTCTTTAAAATTGCTGGAGAATTATTAATTGGGCTTCTGAAATTATTTATAATTATTTGGGCTCAATTAAATCCAATTTAAGCCATTTCACAAAAAACTATGCATAAAACCCACAAACTAGGCCCTTTGTACATATACTTGGATTTAATTACCCAAATGAATTCCAAATCCAACCAAATTAAATATGTATGCTCCATAATACTTATGTAAAATATTTAATTTATTTTGGTCCAAGAAATAGGCCTCTAAGGCCTTCTGTTTGGAGTGTGCATGTGGCCTTTCTTTTGGAGGGTTTCTGCCCCAACTTCACTTCTTTGGGCCTCTGTAATTCCTCCAATGGATTTATTAATTATTATATCAGCCCTATAATACTTATAGTCTAATAATAATTAATTATGAAATACATTATTTTAATTAGGTACAATTTTACAGAACATTTTTCGAAAGTTTCGCGAACAATTTTACTTGATCATAATTAATTAAACTCTTTAATTTATCATTATCTTATTCACTTTTTTACCCCCATAATAATATCAAATATTATTATCCTTGTCATTTTACCATTTTATCCTTTTTCTCTATATGTGTGTGACCTATTGGGTTCCTGTCCATGTTGGCAGTATAATGTGTAATTGTGAGTTCTATTCAAAACTCATATGATTTAAACTCCTTTAAATCATTTTATCAGTCCCTATTGATATTCTTGATACATCATTATACAAGTCATGATTGGCCTCTAGCTAGGCATCATGACTACCCAAATGTCAGGAAAGTCAAGTAGTTTAACTATACCCTTCCATAGAAACAATTACCGTGCAATTACTCCTTTCACCACTCTTATCTCAATTAGATTCTGAGTATGGATTTTTGTCAACTCATATAAATCTAATTATATATTTTCTATTAATTTAACCATTGTTCCTAAAATTCCCTCCATGGATCTCTATCCATCTTGGCATATTACTCTGACTAGAGATTCTCTGAACAAGGTAATTATAGAATCATGCGAGATAACTTTCCTTATTAAATTTAGGAGTTTGCATTGTGTTTATAATATCTAGGACTTCATTTATTAATTTAAGATTTACAAACTCATGTATTTAAACATAGCATTAATAAATGAATGATGCCTTTTATTAAGAATATAAATTTCATATATATGAAAATTCATCCCTTTTACATGGGCTCTAGGGCATACTCTCTAACATATGGTTGTTATATCTGTTTGGGCCTCAAGGAATTCTAGCGTTGGAAGCTGCTGATGGAGGGGTTCTTGTTGTAGATTTTTTACTCTAAGATGGGACTTCTGTAGGAGTTTGTAAAGCAGTGGCATAACCTTTCTATTTCTTACTGAGACCGCTAAGAGGATCTACTATAGTGTTTGAATCGAGCTTGTCTACTAGCTTTTTCATTCTGTATTGTCTTAATATGTATAGCTGCATGTACCAGCTCCATTTTGTCTTTATACTCATGTACTGCTAATGTCTTTCTGAGGTCATTATGCAAACCTTGTTCATTATGCGTAACGAAACTTCATTATTCCTCTGGTCATTTACTATTTATTTGGTAAAAATTTTGGCAGCATAATGGCTTGTTTTTCATGCTTCCCAAATAACTACATGGTCAAATTAACACTCCCAATTGATATTCTCATCCTCCATGACTTCAACAATCACACAAACATTTCTAAAGTTCCATCTCAAGCGCACAACCATATCACACATTATATGCATATATCGTACATCACAAGTTACTCCAGTTTACAATATACTACAAACTTGCTAATTTTAAATATACAGTAACAAGTCTAATACATATATGTACATGCCATCCTTTATCCTTGATCCAAGAGCTCGCTACCTATCCCTGCGCGAAGTCATAATAAACTAACACGCTAAGCAACAATGTCGCTCAGTGGTGGATACAACTACACGAAATTTCAACAAAAGAATATATATATAGCACAAATTACTAAATTACCCTTACTTAGCCATTTCTTCTCCTTTATTCCTATTTTATTTCTTTAGTTTTAATTACCTTATTTAATCACTTATATGTTCATGTTCCTCACCTTTCTTTTTTATTTACTTAACTAAACAGTAAATTACAATTTGGTACCTAAATCTTTTTATTTCACTATATTTGACTTAATTACATCTCTTTTGGCCCTATTTCACTTTTGACCTACCATAATTGTAAAATTTTCATTTTAGTCCTTAATTTTCTACTTGTGTTGGAAATTTTCAATTTAGTCCCTGAACTTTCCAAAATTATGGTTTTGCCATTTTTTATCAATTTACCTCTTCTAACCCTATTAATCATATTTTATGGTGTCGAATTACAATTTAGCCCCTCATTTCTCACGTAATTATATTTTTACCCCTTTTGAACCATTTGACTTGATTTTTCACCTTTTTCACATATAAATTGCATTACTAACACATTTACTCATAAAATTTCATTTTGCCACTGAATCTTTTAAAATTACGATTTTTCCCTAGTATAATCAGTGGAAATCCTCGAACCAAATATGCAGGATGAGGACTCCAATGATGTAAATAAGGGCCAGATCACTTGCCGTGACCCTACACCCTGATTTTTTTTTGTGCTAGCTAACTCAAATATGCATAATATGACAAATCTCATGGTGCAACCGCGGTAAGTAAGTCCCTATGGCTAGCCATTATAACTAATGATCCCGGATTATCCACTGAACACTAAAAGCAATTCTTTCATAAACGTAGTGTCACTTATCATGCATTTTTTTCATGATGTACATATGATGTCATGTTATAATATAATCATTTTATATACGTTATGATTTGTTATTCATATTTTTATCATATACACATATGATTACCCAAATATGACATAATAACACATGATTTTAAACATCAATACCATTTGGCCACATCATGTTGACATACCTATGATATTGCTTTCTCCTTGTTTATAAGTCATACATGTTTCTAATGTCATTATTAGTATCCTTGCATGGTTACATATTTATTTTACATGCATAGCCATAGTTATACATATAAATATCATTATGTACACATACTTAACATTATTTTCACATGCCTTTTTTCATTCTAACACATTCTAACATGTTCTCTCATGATTATATTATGCATTTCACATTACAATTACCTTAAATTATCAAATTATACCATATTACACCATGGTAACCCATTCGGCCAACATAGGTTCATGCCTATTTTAGTTGTTTTCATCACTAATTTAAGTTTATATCATTTCTATTCATCATTATATCATGTTATCTTAATTTAATTTCCCATTTAGCATGATTTACCATAGTTACATAATGTAAACCTAACTATAATTCCAAATAAAACTTGAAATTAAGTGTAGGAATGTATCCACTAACCTTAGATGGCTTTGAAATCACTTAAACTTCCTTCTCCTTGCCTTTTCCTCTTTTGGTTTGCTTATCTTCTTGGTTTTCTTCTTTAGGCCAAAATTCAAAGAAATAAAAATCATGAATTTAAGCTTTAATTCTAACATGGAATCAAGGCTAAAAGATCCTACTCATGATGCTCTACAAGTCTATATGAAAAACCCCAATTAAATCTATAAGAAATTCATGAATTTAAAAAATTAGGTTAACTTTCTCTCACCTCCAACACTTGATTTCTCCACTCCCTTTTGCTTCAATCTTGTTTCTAAGGTGAAGAGGAATCTTTCTTATATGTCTAGATAAAATTTTGGCCTTTGATTTGGTAGAAATTAAAGAAAGGAGGAAGAAAAATGGTGGGAGGGCAAAGAATGGTGGGTTCAGATTTGGGAGGTTTTAGGCTAATATAACTCATATCCTAATGACATTTTTGCCCTCATTCAATTAAAATATGACATTTAGGTCCTCCAACCAATTTAACCTTCATTTTTCACCCTTTTTTAAGAATTAATGTTTTGGTTGTCAGAATGACTTAAAATTTTTCCTCGTGTGCACCATTGCATGTAGGAAGGTGTTTATAAAATTTCAAGTCATTCCAAGATCATTTCAGTATACTTTTAGTTTTGGAGGTAATTTTTGCTTGTCCGAAACCCAAAAATTCAAAATTGTCGAAAGTACTATTTTTCACTGTCAGGGGTTTACTTGGGCCACTCATAGCATGTGTGTGAATTAGGAGCTCTTTTAGAGGTCTTTAGGGCTTCCATAAGCTCAATCAAACTCATGGTCAAACCCCTTATTAAGCCGTGAAATTTTTCTTTATTTGCTAATTTGGAGGCCTATTTAACCTTAATTTCTCCTTAAATTATACCACTAGGTTCCATTTAGCTCATAATACATTACAATATGTTTAACTCACACTTCCCAATAGGCCACCCATCCTCCAAGATGGGCACATTTAACTATTAGTCACCATTAAAGTTTACTATCTTATACTAATGCAATTACCTTGAAATTTGACCCAGGGTTATTTTTCACACTCTAGAATGTAGCATGCATGTCTAATGATAAATTTGGGGTATTACACACTCCAACTCAAAGTTTTGACTATCCTAGGTTTGGGCTTAGTTCATATATTATGAGGAAACACATGGACTTTACTTGGATTTTAAGATGGGCCTAAATACTTATGCTTATTCAAAGTTTGCCATAATATCCTCTCTGTCCAATTTGAAAATATTTGTAATGCTATCTCCACTTATTACAAACAAAACTGAATCTTTCCTAATACGTCTTGTAGTATCATAAAGGGTTTCAAATTTGGTTTGGACTCAATAGGTTTAACCTTAATGGTTTGGCCCCTATGCAAAAATTTTTAATATGGTCTCCACTATTTGGAAAGAATTGAATCTTTCCTTATAAGTCTTATAATATGACAAATGGTTTTAAAACTTAAGCTAAATTCAACAAATTTGATTTTAATAGTTTGACTTATTTGAAAATAGATGTAATGCTATCCCCACTTATTTGGAAAAAATTCAATTCTTCTTAATAAGTTTTGTTGTATGACAAAGGGTTTTAAATTTGAGTTAGGTTTGACATACTGGACTCAAATCAAAGCAGAAATCAGAATAAAGCACCAAAGTCAATTTATGATTAAATAATAAACGCAACAGTGTAAAGGTGATTTAATGTCGAAAATATAAGTCACAAAGGTCAAACAGTAAGAAGGTGAACACAAAAGGATATAAAGTTAGCAAGAACTGAATAGTAATTCCAAAAGATAACTACATACAGATAAATAACACAAATATATATATATATATAACAGGATAAAGTAGTAGTAGTAGTAATAATAATAATAATAATAATAATAATAATAATAATAATAATTTTGGTTAAATGAAATTTTCTGTAGTTATATCCACCACTAGGCAACATCGTTGCCTAGCGCATGATTTGTTGATTGCGCGCAGGGATAGGTAATTGAGGACACAATGAGGAGGAGAAATCAAAATGGCATGTACATAAGACACACTTATGGACACGAAGACTAGACGATCCATGTATTAGGTGTTAGATTATGGCATATAGTAATTAATGTTGTATGTGGAATGCAATAAACTGTGAAAACTAACTGTATGTATATACTTTTAAGCATGGGTATGTGAAATTTTATGATAGTGTTATGATGATGAGATGGATGATTTTAGAAGTGCTATGTATGTCATTGGAGTGTTAGAGGTAGAGGTTGCTATTTGGGAGTGTTATTTGCTAATTTGCAAGTTTTGATAGCATAGTTTACAAAGTCGTTATGCAGCCAAAATTTATACCTAATAAATAATAACCACATGACACCGTTAGCAACAGCATACAATATATGGAAATCATAAGTGAACTGAGGGTGTTACAATAAGCATAATTTTTTTATGGAAAAACAAATCAATCTCCCCTTTAAAAAACCTTAGACATCCCTTCATATAGAGGGATCAATCCTAGTTGAAATATAAAATTATTCTAGTTCCTAATAGAAGGAAGTAGAATTATTCTTAATTAAGAGAGAAATCAAAAAACCAAAATAGAATAAGATTGGAAAACAATGTATTTCTAGAACATATATTGTCCACAACCATGAAAACTAGTTCCACGCTTTTGGATGGTAAAAAGTCACTCCATGCCTTTGTATGATAATCCATGGCCATAGAACAAATGTCCACACTCATGGACCATTCTACACGAGTGTAGCTTTGGAATGTATAACCGTGTTTGCCATGAACACATAATGCCAAACTTGGAATAGTGCTCTATAGCCTTAAGCTAATTTGGCTATGGTTTTCTAAATTATTTTCATCAATTAAGACTTTAGTGGATTCAATCGTTTTCAGTTCCTTCATATATTTGTTCTTATGATGAAGATAATCATCATTATGTATTTTTTAAACTAAGAAGCCATAAAACCTAATGTCTACAATTTTCCCTAAATTTAAGGAAGTGATCATAGTGTGCTATGAGGTGATCTATAGCTCAATACAGAAAATATGTGTAACTTTTTAGGGCATCCACATTCATTATTTGAATCTAAAGTCCATGAGCTATCTCTCTCTTTGAAGGATCTAGATGCATACCTTTCTAGAGCATCCATGTTTAGGTTTTGAAGTTAGGGTCCAAGAGTTATCTTTCTCTTAGTAGGATTCAAGGTGTGCCCCTTATAGGGGCATCCATATCTAGGTTTTAAAGTTGGGATCCAAGAATTATCTCTTCTTTGGTATGAACTTTCTTGAATTAGGGCTTGAGAGCTATCTCTCTCTTGGTAGGAACTTAATTAAATTAGGTTCTAAAAGTTATCTCTCTATTAGTAGGCATTTGGTAGTCTTTATCTAGACTTTCAAATCAGTGACATCTTTTGATATAGCAATTTTGATAGATCATAAATTGAACTTCCAAAATGGGGACATCTTCTGAGATAGGGATTTATTTTGATTAAAATATCATTTTTGACTTCTAAGATAGGGATCATATTCTAACTTGGAGAGAATTGCAAAATTTATCCTCTATCGGAGTAGCTTGTTTTTGTGAAGCTAGCTGTTAAAGCTTGGTTATCTCACCTGCTACAGTGGAGCAAGTGATCAAAAACTTGGTAGACATTAGACTTTGTAATTTGATGTTACTTAAGAAGTTATAAGCTTGAAAAGGTTATATACTTTCCCCTGTGGTCTGTTGAGCTTGCGAGTGTAATTTATTGAGATTTAGGCAAGTGCATAATTTATTGAGATTTAGGTGTGCCTTTGATAAAGTTACCCCTACAAAGGTTAAAAACAACATGCATATATGCAATGCAAAGGTGCAAGTTTGTATATGGTAGACAAGTGTAATCCATAAAGCAAGCAAAAGTAATACATGTTGTTGGACAATGTGATTTGTGTTGTAAGTAAATGTAATACATGTTGTAGATAAGTGTAAATGCATGTGTATTTTGCAAGCATATACAATGAATGCAGTTAAATGTGACTACTTTGCATGGATGCAATCTAGATACTCTATTTCTGTATGTGCTAATGATTATGAATTTACATATGTATGCATATAAGTATGCTTTCTATACATGCATGACAATTTGTTTTTATTCATTTATGCATAAGGTGAATTTGAATTTTTACATCTTTTGTGATTGTATACATGATGTACTTATCAATTGTCGATGATGTCTGTTATTGATATTTCTAATTAGCCATGATACCACAAGGGTCAAGCTTTCATTTTTGAAATGGTCATTGCTACCACATGTACCTATTATAATGTCTCTTATATCTCTTTAATTTTTTTTCCTAGAAGACCCATTTTTAGGGAACCTTAAAAGTAGGGTGATCAATTAGAAAATTTTCTCTCATTGTTTAAGGATTAAATGTAAAACAATCAACATGAGCATTGTCTGTAAAAATTAAAGACAAAGACAAAGTTGAGGAAGCTAGACTATAATGGCTTGAAGTAACAACAAAAGATGAAGAGGAAAAAATGACAACATTAATAGGAAAACCCTTAACATAGAGAAGGCAGTTGGACTAATGCTAGAACTTGCAAACAAGGGCCTGATCCCAAAAGGACGAACAAATGCCTAAGGATTAGGTCTAGCAACTAGGGGAGGAACATTGGCCACTATCAATTCCTGAGCTATCTAATGAACATAATTGCTCCACAAGGTAGTAGTAACGTCTTTCACAACACTTTAACTTAGTTTTAATAGTTTGGCAGGCTTAATGGGGTGGCATTTCTTCTAAAGACACCGTAACACACAATAATTGCAAATAAACATCAAATGAAAAAAAAAACAAGTCAATGAAGATCATTACAAAAATATACCAATTGTGCTTACATCTCAATCATCAAAGCAAAGCTCTTCAAAGGGTGAGAGGCATTATGAATTACTCAAGTCTTTATCCACAACATCCCGAAATAGGAGAAAACCCTAACTAGAGGGATTATAATTAGGAGATTTTATCTCCACAAATAAAAAAAAAATATGTAAAATTTCTCAAACCCTTTTAGAACTTGTCAACAAATGGTAACCATCTCGATGTAAAATTCTATAAAAAACTCCACTATACAAAAATGTCCAAAAATAAAAGAAAAATTAGAAGACACTAAGGCAATGCCTTAAATAGGCTCAAGGCCTAAAAATGTGATCGCTCTTCTAGGTTGACATAAGGGAAAAGAAAAGTTGAAAATGAAAATTAAGTGCTCTAGACCGCTCTCAAAGAGTTCCATAATACAAGAGTTTCTTTTATAAATAGTGTATTTGATAAAAAAAATATTTAGCATTTTGATGCGTTTTGAAAAATAATTGAAAAAATATGATATTTTAATTTATTTTCGCAACCAACAGCTGCGAAAATTGCAATGGAGACACAAATTGAAGAAAAGGTAGGACATGGGTCAAAAGACAATCCATTTCCGCTGCTAACCACTGGGAAAATGAATTCAATATTTTTTATTTGAAATTATGGCTAAGATTGAGTGTGGTGCAATGGCAAGCGTGTGTATACTACCCCCCATGACATCCCAAGTTCAAAGTCAAGGTTCTTATTTCTCTTTTCTTTTTTTTTTTTCTTTTTTTAATGTTGAAAATCTAATAATTAAATACAGCATATCGAACACATAAACAAATGGAAAAACTTAGCTTAATGGTAAAATTGCACACCGTTCTCAGTAGGCGCGCGGGTTTGAATATTAGCAACAACCTTTTTTTTTTCTTATTTTTTGATATTATAATTTACTATTAATTTTTTCATTAATTTACATACTTCAATTAATTAAAATTTATAATTAATTTTTTAATTTGGTTTTTGTTAAGATTCAAACATGCAATTAATTTTTTAGTTAAGATTCAAACATGCAATTAATTTTTTATTTGAAAAATTGGTTATAAATTTCAATTAATTGAAGTATGTAACTTAATATAAAAATTAATTGTAAATTCTAATATGAAAAATAATTTTATAATTTATTTAATATTATCTTTATTTTTTTAATATTCTATATATATTATTTTATAACACTTGCATTGCCTGCTAAACTTGGCTTAATTATAAAATTGCATTTTATTACTATTGAGCATGCGTATACTTGTCAAAATTGACCCAAATTTATGGATTGATGCAAATTCATCCAAAAAAATTTAATTCGAACCCAATCCAATCCACATAAATATCCATTAGATCAATCCAAAATTAACTCATTTTATTTTTTAATTCAATCTAACACAATTCAATACTCAATGAATCAACCCAAAATTAATTTATCTCATTTTTCATCCCATTACATATTAACCCAATAAATTTTTTTAAGATATAAAGATTTTGATTCATTAGATATTGAGTTTATGTATCGGATTCAAAGATCTTTAATTTTATATTAAAACATCAAAACTAATTAATATCGTTTCATGTCATCAATTTTTTATGCCGACATGAAGTTGACTTTCATGTCAGCTCCATATTAGCTCTCCATCAATTATAAGAGTAATATTAATTATAATATTCCCTGTAAAGTATGTATATAATAATAATTAATTTTTAAAAATTCGTGACTAAAATATAAAATTGCTTGCAAATTATAGTTAAAGGGATTGAGCATGATTTGTTATGCAGACCTTGTGCGTGGCTTATTGATCAAGTGCTTTGATGAGACTGATGCCCAACGGCCACTCGTAACAAACATTCCCAACCAATTACCAAAAAGCCACGTGCCACAAATTCTATGGTCCATACTTTTATGCCTATGCTCCTGCCCATTATAAAAATGACAACTTATAAATTTAAATTATTCATAAATCGATTTAAATTAATTTAATTTATTAATAATTTATTAATAATTTAATTTATTAATAATTCATTCATTAATGACTCAATTTAAATTCGTTCAATTCATTCATTTATCATCTTTAAACATGCGGGTTCAACTCTAGCAACAATTCTTTTTTTTTCACTTACTTTTCATATGAAAAAATATAATTAATTTTTATGCATCAATTAATTAAATTTTATAATTCATTTTCCAAGTGAATAAAGATTATATAAAAAATTATAAAATTATTTTTCATATTAAAATTTACAATATTTTTTACATTAACTTTCATAATTCAATTATTTAAAATTTATAATTAATTTTTCAAATAAAAAATTAATTGCATGTTTGAATCTTAACTAAAAAATTAATTGCATGTTTGAATCTTAATTAAAAAATTAATTGTAAATTATAATATCAAAAAATAAGAAAAAAAAATGATTTTTGCTAACACTCGAACCCGCACGCCTAGGGATGCTCACGGGGCGGGGCGGGGGCGGGGAAGCAGTCCCCACTCCCCGCCCCATGCATTCTCGGGGATTCCCCGTCCCCGCCCCCGCCTGGAACACGGGGAGAATAATCCCCCCGTCCCCGCCCCGCGGGGATCCCCGTTCCCCGTGGGGATCCCCGTTCCCTGCGAAATTCCCCGTTCTGCCCTCAATTCCCCGACCCCGACCCGAATTAAATATTTGTTATAAATTATATTTCATTTGTTTAAACAAATTACAGCCCTGGGTATGCTAACATCTCAAAGGTTCCGAAAAAAAAGAAAATAATAGAGAAAGGAAAATGCAGGTGACAGTTTAGATTATACAGAAAGCAAGACAAACCTAATAAAAACCGAAGACTAAAAAAAACAGAATCCCAATCAAAAACCTAAAATACATCAGCAACCAAAATAAAATTCCTACTTCTTGAAGTTCTTAAAGGCAGCAGTGTCATCCAGCTCCCCTCTCATATCCAGTGGATACGGTTCTCCATTCACCAGCGTAAATGGATTCATCTCTAGGAAGCTGAAGTCCAGATCTGGAAACAGTAAGAAAAACATTAAAATAAACAATGGCAACACATTATTTCCATGAAGAGTGAAGTCCGTAGACTCTGTCACCTACACAACATTATCGACTTGTTAAATCCGAACCAAAAAGAATTAAACCAAAATAACCCATCATTTAAAATTCAATTTTTACACCATTATTGGACTACCCATTTTTCTAATAACTGAAACAACAAACAAAATGTGATCAACAACGCACAAACATGGAGGGAGCATAAATTAGAAACCTGAGCAGAGCAGATCTGAAGATCGAGTCCAGTGAGGCGCTTCAAGTGCTCCTTGAGAAGTCTTTTGGAATCATACTCTCTGATCTTCTTTCGTGCCATTTCAATTCAAGTCAAGATCTGCAACCACATAGGGATGCTCACGGGGAAGATCGGAGGAGAAAGCAAATTGAGAAAGCACCGCAAATAGAGATTAAACTCACTGATCTTTGAGAAGAAGAGACGACCTACCGGAGCGAAGGAGGGGAAGATCGGAGGAGAGAGAGAGAGAGGAGAGGAGAGGAGCAGCTGCGGGAGAAGAAGAAAGGGAAAAGAAGAGGTTAGGGTTTATTAGGATATATTTATAGTCAATGGCACAAAGGTAAATAAATAGAAAATTAGGGATATGATAGTAATAATATATCGGGGCGGGGATCCCCGTGGGGCGGATACCCCGTTCCTCATCCCCGTCCCCGATTCTAGGACGGGGATTTTTTCTCCCCCGTCCCCGTCCCCGCGGGGGGGAAATTCGGGGATTCCCCTCCCCGAACGGGGCGGGTCCCCGCCGGGGCCGGGGAATCCCCGCCCCGGTGATCATCCCTACGCACGCCTACTAAGAATGGTAGACAATTTTACTATTAAGCTAAGTTTGGCAATTTGTTTATTTGTTCAATATGTTAACTATAATAATTAGATTTTCAAAAAATAAAATAAAATAAAAAATATTGAGAGGATTCGAACTTGGAATGTCATGGGAAGGAGCTTGTGCACGCTTGCTACTTTGCACACTCTGCCTCAAATATGATTTCAATTATAAATAATGAATTCATTTCTGCAGTGATTAGCTGCAGAAATAAACTCTGACTCATCTCCTACTTTCACTTCGATTTGCGTGTTCATTGTAGATTCTGCAACTACTAGTTGCGGAAATGAATTAAAACATCGGTTATCCAAATTATTTTATAAAAACACACTAAAGTGCTAAATATTTTTATCAAATATATTATTTATAAAAAAATCCCTATAAAAATAAATTTGACATGGAAGTGTTTATGCAAGTACCCTAAACTGCTCTACTTAATGTTGCTCTATCCAAATCTTCGGTCCAATTTTCGTTCTCAATCATCGAATAAAGACCTATGGTTATTTCAGACTCATCAAGAGACATTTCAAGCATCAAAGTGATTAACTTGGATCTTAATGAGAATGAGCATAAGAATATTACAAAATTAAACTTTGACCAAAAACAAAGCCTAATTGATCAGTAACGTAACAAACGGTCAAACTTCAGAAACGAAGTAAGATCTCTATTTTGACAAAAATAAAATAAAAATAAGGATGAAATAAGTAAGAAACAAAAATAAGTTGGATAGAATGATTTGACAAGACGAAGGGTGCATGTGAGATAGTGATGTAGACATGTGACCCGACCTTTCAAACACCGCATTGTCATAGAATGATTTGACAAGACAAATGTGCATGTGAGATAGTGATGTAGACATACGACCAGACCTTTCAAACACCCCCTCGTCCTCTACCCGATTAACCAAAGGCTGCATTCGATGCACTATTTTCTTTTCTTTTATATTTATTTATTTATAACTTAAAATAAAAAAGAAATAAAAACGGCCATGGACGAAGACACCGTACTATGCTTTCCCATTCCACGCAGAAGGCTTCGTTTCGAACATGTTCTTACAGTATGACACGCGTCAGTAATGCTCTATTACTATACTACAATGTCTCATATGCAGACATTTAAATTATAAATTAAGGTTACTGTTTTGAATTGTATGTGGCACTGGCTCCCACGTGCAGCACTGCTCCTCCTGCTGCTGCTTCTGCATTTACTGTTTCTGCCACCTTCCGCCACCGCCCACCACCACCACCTGCTCCTCCTCCGCCTCTCCTATAGCAGTCACATGTGTCTCTTCTTTCAAGACTCTCTCATTCCTTTTGCCTTTCTTTTGAACATCGTGTCATTGAGTAATCCTCTCCCACTCTCTATCTCGTCGTTGATTAATCCCCTCCCACTCCCTTTAACTTTTGATAGTTTGATTTATCTACAGTGTTAACTGCAGTTCATAGTCTGCAGCCAATAGGAGTTGTTGTCAGTTCAGAGGGTTGTTTTTGTCATTTTGGACTATTATTTTTCTCAGAGAATTCTTATGGGGTTTGTTATAAAATATGTTTTCAACTTTAATTAGAACTCAAATCATTAAAACAGTACTAGTACATTAAATTTTATTAGTTATAGCTCCTGTTATATTTTATGTTTATATGTGCTTCAGGTTTATGCAAATCAAGCGTATAGCACTAGCATAGAACGTGCCATATAATGGAAAATTATTATAACGAAGCCATAAGATACCATAAAAACACGTATATTAATTTTAAAGATATTAAATCTAATTGATTTATATTTCTTTCTCAATTTCTACTACTACTACTAGTACTATATATATATATATATATATATATATATATATATATATATATATATATATATATATATATATATATATATATAGTAGCTGTAGATACCCAATTCTGTTTGGATCGACTGGAGGCAAATGCGGATATTGTTGTCTTTTCCGACTCTTAATATTTTTCATGTTTTATCTCTTTAATAAATAATTTTCTTCTTCTTGCTCGGAAATTAAAAATAAAATAAAATGATGATAAATTTTTTTAATTTGTCAAGATTAATACTAATTAATTAATAAGACAGTAAATATAAAAATAATTAAAAAAATAATTAAACTATTTAAAGAAAATAACATTTACACAAAATGGGTCACAATTGATTAAAATGAACAAAAATAACCTTTACTTGGTCAACAAGTTAAAAAAGGAATTTTTTTAATAATATAATTTATAAAAATTTATAAAAATAGAATATGTCAGAATTTAATTATAAAATTAAAGTTTTATTTTAAAATCGATGCCATCTATAATAGTTTCAGATTATAAAACCTACATCTGAAAATTATTAATATTCACTGAAATCATTGAACATTGTAAATATCATATCTAAAACTGCTGCGTATGATAGCAGTTTCAGGTCTGACATATGTGATTAACATGTGGCACCAACAAATTTTCATATTATTATAATATGTTGAATTTATATTTCATTGATGTTGAAGTGTTGTTAAATGGCAAAAGACTACGACTTATCCTTCTTTTTTCCTTCCATGTCTCAGTTCAAGTCCCAATATCTATATTAATTTTTTTTATATAGAATATATATTAAACTACCATAAATATATTGCATACAAATGTAAAATTATGGTTTAATGGCAAATGGCCTATTTTCTACTTTCTCAGCATGCAAGATCAAGTCTTTGCACAATCAATTTCTTCTTCTTCTTCTTTTTTTTTTTTTTCATGTTAGAATTTATAATTAATTTGTTACATTAATAAAAAAAAGTTACGCAAATTTCAGGTGTGTAGTTATGGCCTAGGGGCAAAAAATTTATTCTTCATCTGATTAGTCTTGAGACGTCCTGGGTTTGAATCCCATCGACTGCAATATCCTTTTTTTTTCCTATATTGAATATATATGAAATTGAAACATATTATATATATTGCATACAAATTTCAAAATATAATTTATAATTAATTTTTTACATGAATAAAAAAAATGGTTTTGTTAGAATTTGAATCCGCAAAATTAAATATATATGAAATTGAAACATATTATATATATTGCATACAAATTTCAAAATATAATTTATAATTAATTTTTTACATGAATAAAAAAAATGGTTTTGTTAGAATTTGAATCCGCAAAATTAAATTAGGATTCAAATTGAAAATAATATAATTAATATTATAATTAATTATTTATATTAATAAAACATGTTTGTGTTAGGATTATAATATTAATTAAAGAAAATAATTATGCTAGGATTCAAATTCTAATATAACCATTTTCTTTCTTTTATTAATGTAAAAAGTTAATTATAAATTCTAATATAAAAAAATTGTGCAACGGTTTGATCCCCGCTAGGAAAGTGGAGAATAGGTCATTTGTCATTAAGCCATAATTCTACATCTTAAACTTGCATAATTTTATTAATGTTAAAAACTAATTATAAATTATAACATGAAAATTTTATTAATGTAAAAAAATTAATTATAAATTCAGGTGTGAGTTCCACAGTCTAAAACTGCTACAGGTGGCAGTGATTTTGAAAAAAACTCTAATTCTATAATTAAATTCTGACATACCCTATTTATGTAATTTTTTAAAATTACATTATTAGAAATATAACCCGTTAAAAATAGTAAAATAAATAAAAAAATTGAAATCATAAATTTAGCCATTAAATAATAATAAAATAAATAAGAAATAAATTAAAAATAAAATAACTAAAATGGACATAAGAAAAATGAAATTTAAAAAAAATACTTATAAACCTAGTCACCAATTAAAATTTAATTAACAAAATAACCTTGAAGATAAATGAAATTTCTAAACTACCCTTGAGGACTTTTGTAAATAGAAGTCCTCACCCACTATTCTCACACACACAATAAGAAGGGGAGAGGAAGAACTAGCAAAACTTAGGGAAATAACTGAAAGAAAAGGAAGAAATAAGAAGAGAGAAAAGGGAAAGAGAGATAGAAAATTGGAGAAGAAAAATGTAGGAAGAATAAGATGATTAACTAAAAGATAAATTAAGAGTTTCTATAAACTCTTCACATAATGATACAATAAGATGTAGGAGAACATACACAAAAAATTAGACAAAAGTTAGAGAAAAATGTAGTGAAAAAAAGAGTGAATCGAGTAGGAAGAAAGGAAAGGGAGAAAAATAGGAAGAAAATGTAAAAAAAGAGAAAAAAAATAGAAAATTGTAGAAAGGAGCATAAAATAGATAGAAAGAAACACAAAAGTTAGAAATAATGTAGAAGAATAATGAAAGAAAATGAAGGAAAGAAATGAATAAAATGCAGAAAGTTAGGAAATTTTAGAAAAAAAAATCAGAATAGGAAATAAAAAAATAAAAATAAAGAATAATAAAATATTTTGTATAAGGTTATCTTCAACTATGGATTTACAAAGTAGAAAACTGTCTTAGTTTCATAATAAATTACTACTTTTTTTTTGTTTAGTCATTTTTTGTTCAATTGCTTTATATATTTTTATTAGTTTCTTTAATTGTGTTAAAGTATTTAATTACGTATGCTTGCTATTATATTTGTTCAATGTTGGCATGTAATCATCATATTATTTGTTATCATACATCTATTTTCTTGTGCCATTTAAGTATACTCTACACTTGCGATATTATTAGATCTGGTGCATTAAAAATTTATTGTCATAAGTATGTTTTGCACTTGCAGTATACTCAGAAATTTATCGTATCATGGCATTTGTATTTTTACTCAATATTTTTTTATAATACTTTTCATGTAACTTTCTTTTTACTCAATATAATTGAAATTGGCTAAATTATTTTTCTCGATGATTGGAGTTTATAGCTAAGATAATTTATAATGTTTTTAGTGAATACGAGGGGTTGTTAAGCGAGCTAATGCCAGGAAACTTATAGGATGACATCAATAAAGAAGTGGATAAAAACTTTCCACATTGGTTTGCAAATTATGTAAGTCTGTAGAGTGCAATAAAATTGAATGCTTGTTGCAATTACTGTTAAACTTACAAAATATTATATGTATTGATTAAAAATTTTTTTATGTAGGCTTTTGAAAATAGAATAGAAAACAGGCTCATATGTGATCTTGCTAAAGGGCCATTGCGAACTGTTAAATCATATCCTGTCTATTTCGTTAATGGATACAAATTTCATACAGAAAAGCATGGACATAGCATGGCAACAGTAAACAGTGGGGTTTGCATACAAGGGGAACTGATGGAATATTTTGGCAAAATTATTGAGATACTTGAAATAGAATATCTTGCATTGCCGATAAAACGGTGTGTACTTTTTAAGTGTGAGTGGTTTGATCCAACTCCTAACATTGGAACAAAAGTACATAGCCGATATAATCTCATTGAAATCAACCAACGGAGAAGATTTAAGCAATTTGAACCATTCGTGTTAGCAATGCAAGCGATCCAGGTGTATTATGTCCCTTATCCCAGATTAAGAAAGGATAAGTCAGATTGGTTAGCCGTATGCAAAGTTAAACCAAGAGGTGTTTTTGATGGACAAGCAAAGGGAAAAAGCAAGAAAAATGAAAGTGAAGCATTTCAGGAAGAAGAACCGGATGTACATGAAATAAATGCATGTTTCGAGAATGAAATTTTAAATCATCCAAATAATAAATTTGTGAAAATTTTATCTGGAGATGATGAGGAATCCATAGATGGGCAGAATTCTGAAGATGAGCCTGACTTTAATTGTAAATATTCAGAAATAGAGGATGATTTTGATGCATAATTAAGTGATGATAGCGATTAAATTGTGTATGTTTTATTATCTCATAACCAAAATGTGTTATTATTGCAATTATGTAGTAATGTTATATATTTTTTAATATAATTATATAATTCGATTTGAAGAAGTATATTCCATTTCTTTGAATTTCAGGTTTAAAATATGCCACCCAAAAGAAGAAGTCATTGTTACCGCCCAGTTTCAGACTAACATTGAATGGAGACAACAATGGACAAGTCCACCCATCTCAGGTTGCAGGGTCTATAGGTTTAGGTGTGTTATGTCCATATCCTAACTAGCAATATGAGGCATCACCTTCACCAACAACAAACCGCGATCACTCTCCTAATCAACCAAGTGATTCAGCATCCAACAACCCAAATATATCTGCTGACCATGTAAATGAATCTACTTCGATCCCAAACCCTGGATCTATGCCTACACAAGTACCAGATTTCGATATTAAGGATGAAGGACTCCAGCCTGGTGCAAAGGAAGTTGATGGAAGAATTTACATTAAGATTATCAATGATATGTGAGTTTGATTATAAAAAAATTTGTATTGCTAGATTAAAACATAAACTTATACTAATAGTATGGATATCTAATTTGATATTGATTTTGTTCATACTAATAGGTTTATTCCATCAAATATTTGCTCAAGAAAGATTAGATCCACATTCAAAGAGAGGATAGAAATTGAGGGTTATGTTTGGAAAAATCTTTCTCTACAGACAAAGGAGTTTTATTATCAACAGTTTGAGGTATAAAAAAATAAATAACATTATCTGTTTCAAAATAATTAGCTTCATACATTAATGCATTATCTATTGTATTTTGTAATACTTATGTTATTTTCTTTTCCAGAAAGAGTTTTTTTGGGATTCAAAATTTAATGATGTCATTTATGGAGTTTGGGAAAAGCGGGCTCGCCAACGATATAAAAAATTTCTATGTAATTTACACAAGGATGGTCAATGATCTAATTTTATTTTTGAAGAAATATAGAATCGTTGAAAGCAATACTGGGCAACACCCGAAGCAATTGCCAGTTCAGATAGGAATTCTTCAAATAGGCAAGGAGGCTCAGATGGTGAGAGTCTAGCCGTGCACACTGGAGGAACTTTGAGCCATCACGAGCATGTAGCTAAACTGGTAAGTATCTGATTTTTATGCTTACATTTTATTCTATAAATGTATAATTATTATGGATAATTATTGTGTAATTGTTGTTCTATTTTCATGGATGCCTTTGTTGTTGATATAAATTTTTTGTTTCACAAGAAGTAAACCTATTAAGATTGTTGAGTTATTTTTTTAGTTCCATTTGGTTGTAATGAATCAGAATTTCCTTATTATACAACAGTTTATTGTTTTATTGGGCTATAGAGTTTGGTTATCAAGCAACATTCTTGCTGCGAGAAACTTAATAACACTCATGAGCTGAAATGGTAAAAAAACCTATTGATTTACCTTCATGTGTGCTCAAATTTTGCTACACAGGATAGATGATTTTATTCAAATGAAATAAAAACCTTATAAGAAAAATTCTTATATGATATTTTCCTGGTTCTTCTTTTAGTTGAAGGAGGGATGTTCTCCTTGTTGTCATTTTCACTTAGATTAAGAACAACCATTGAAAATTATTAGATTGATGGTGAAATTAGAGGAGGAAGAATAGGATAAAGTATACTTATATTGGAACTTAATTGATTGGTTCAGGTACACATAATAGTAAACTCAAAATTGTGCAACAATTTTAAGAATTGTATTTTTTATATTTTATTATATCGATCAAACCAAAGAACTGTATGCATGTTGCTACTAGGCTCTTATGTGCTTGTATAGATCACTCTTTATTCTATTTTTTAGTTGTAATTGTGAAATGTTTTCCCATTATTGTGGAATGAACTGTGGTATTTTGATGATTATTTCTTATTGCTTGTTATACAGGAAATAACTATGGGTAAAAAGCCTACATATCCTGAAGTTTTTATGCACACTCACACAAAAAAGCATGATGGTCAGACATTCATCAATACTCGTTGCAGACAACTCAATGTATGTTAAATTTATACATCAATATTAATTATTTTATAAAAATATAGCTAATTAATTTTAATTATTGAAATGATAGGAGCAAATACAAGAGACTCTCATTCAATAGCGACAGAGCTCTGAAAGTGTTGATGAGAGTCATATTTTTCTTGAAGTAGTTGGTGGTAAGAATAACCGTGGGAGGATTTTTGGTTTAGGTTTAATTGTAAACACTTCACATTCGAATTCCTCTACATCATCTATAGCTGCTTGTAGTAAGCAATGTGAATCTTCAAAGAAAGTCATTCAGTTAAAGACTTCACTCACCATGTTGATGGATACTGTAACCCAACTAAAAAATCGAGTAGAAGATTTGGAAACCAAGGGTGCTCAGGAGTCGAATCGTTCTCCTTCACCTCTACCAACTACATAGCTTAGACTTGTATTTTTAGATTGTTATTGATACTGATTTTATGCTGTTTTTGTTATAGTTTTCATGGATTTTTACTTTACAGTAATATAATATATTTTTAGGATTTTAATTTTTGTGCATTATAATTTTAATATTATATTATCAATAACAATATTTTCTTTTTAACTTCATTATGAATTTGGTTTATATTTATTTATAAATAAATAATTTGATTTAACTAAAACATTATGCCAAGCTAACAAAACCAACATAATTTTATAATTTCTCATGTTATAAATAGCAACCAAAGAGAAATTTCATTGCTATTTTTAGCAACGAAATTATAATTCGGTTGCTAAATTTAGCAACTTAATTAATATTCCGTTTGTAAATATAGCAAAGGAAAATGAATTCGGTTGCTAAATATAGCAATGGATATTAAATTCTGTTGGTAATGTTGACTAATTAACCGAAATATATATTGGTTAGATATAGCAACGAAATTTAAATTTCGTTGCTAATAAAATTAGCAACCGAAAATAACAATGGAAATTCAGTTTGTATTTTTAGCAACCAAATATATTTCCATTGCTAAATTAGCAATGAAAAAAATTCGGTTGGTATATTTAGCAACTGAACACATTTCCGTTGTTAAATTAGCAACAAAAGAAAAATTCAGTTGCTAAAAATACCAACTGCCAAAATTGCAACCGAATTTTCCGTTGCTATTTTTGGTTGCTAATTTTGATTACCAACAGAAATACACCAAATTCTGTTGCTAATTTTCGTTGCTATTTCTAAATTTTCTTGTAGTGAACCTTAGCCAACTATCATGAAGAACCTCTAACACCAACCACCTGCAACCCTAATTTTTTGATGTGTATGATTTGTAATAGCCCCTTTCTTTATATTATAATTTACTTTTATCTTTCCCTTTATCCTTTGTATTTTTTTCTTTTATTATATTGGTCATGGTTTTTCTCTCATTTTTTTCATCTTTTTTTATGCTATTTTAATTGTTATATGTTTTAGAAATTGCTACTTAGAGATTTTTATTGGATATTATGAGATAATCCATAAATTACATTGTGACACACATTTTCCTTTCCCAATCTGAGTCCTTTCACCCTCTTTCATTAGGCTAGTGAAGTCAAGGATTACATTCGTTCCCTTAAGTGAACTACATGGATGGTTTATCTCACCTTCAAAGTGATGTCAAGGCCTACATCTATTCCTTTAGGTGAACTTCAGGGACAGTTATCTCACCTTCAAAGTGAAGTTAAGGTCTATATATATTCCCCTAAGTGAACTCTAGGGATGGGCTACCTCACCTTTAACCTGGTTACCAAATTAAGGCCTTGTAGAATTAAGGTCCTTTTGCTCAAAATAGTCAGTTGCTTTAAAATATTTTAGGAATTTGACCCAATTTGCCAAGTTTCAAACCTCAAAAGGGCATGATATAATGTTTCAAGGTTTTTCTGTTTTATTATTGATAATTGACCACTGAAAGGCATTTATTTGGTACCATAAAGTAGGTATAAGGAGTTGCCACCCAATAAAATATTGCAAAATGGTATTCTAACCTTATGAGAGTAAAATCTAGAGAGAGTTTAAAACCTCACTGTAGACACTAGACCCTAAGGTGTTTTTGTCAAAGTTAGCTAATAAGAAAGACTTTTCTTTTACAAAGACAAGGAATCGAGAGGTTCAACTTGGGATTTTTTACTTAACAACAACAACAATAACAACAACAACATAATTTACTAGTCAAAATTCATGTTCAATAAATTAATAGCTAATATTTCATGTTCAATAAATTAATTGCTAATATTATAAAATATATTTAATATTTGTTGAAAATTAACATACTTAATTGTAAGTCAAATAAAATTTTGGATAATATTAAATGTTATAATATAAACTTTAAAATATAAAAAAATGTAATTCAGTGCTATTATATATGATAAAAAAATAACATATATAAAAGTTAATCAGTTACTACATATAAATATTACTATATAATTAAAGAAAATGACATAATATAAATTTAGTTAAAAGTATTATATAAATTTTATAAAAAAAATATAAAAAACTAAGGTATAAAAGTAAAAACATAATTTAAATATATTTTAAAATATTATTTTATTGTAAGTTTTAGAAAAAAATAGAAGAAAAATGAAAAATTTCTAAAGTATAAAAATAAAAATATAATCTATATTATATATGAACCGTTACCTAAAAATCTAAAATGTAATCAAAATTATAAAATATAAAAATTAAAAATTATAACCGATTCCATCATATTGGTTCATTGTAAAAATCGGTTCAATTTTTGACCGATTTTGTAATTGACCATATTGTTGGTTTTTTATGCTCACCCCCCATTATCATACTTCCTTAACATGTAATATTGTTTAATTTACCAATATTAAATTGTTAATATTTAATATTAATATTTTTATTAATATTATATTTTATATTTGTATTTGTTAATTCTTTATTTATTATATTAGTTTAGTATATTAGCTTATTTTTTTTAATTAATTGTTTTATTATCAATTTGTTAATTCTTTGTTTATTATATTAGTTTAATGTAATGGCTTGTTTATTTATCAATTGTTTTATCATATTTGTTAATTTGTTATTTTTTTTATCTAATTTCTAATATATTTTATTAATATTACATTTATATGTGATTTTATATTGTTAATATCCTTTTAATGTATTTGTTACTAATATTAATTCTTTTATATTTGTATTTACTTATTTAGCCTAATCAATTGATATTTGAGATAATTTAATTATATTAATTTATCATTTTATTTTCAATTTATAAATTGTCTATTAATTTCCTATGTGATGTTATTTTAGTCAAATTTATTTTATTGGACTAATTAATTAATATTTATAATTTAATTGTCAAATAGTTTATTTACATATTTTTGCTATATTTAATTCATTTTAATTTAATCATATTATTATGATTTACTTTTATTATTATTGCTATTACTATTTATTTACTTTTGGTATATTATTATAAGGTTAACATTATTTTTATGTCCATTATATTTATTAATTTATCTTAATTTATTTTATTTCATTTTTTATATATACTTAATTATTTTATTTAAATGCTTTAGCATGTGCGTGTCAATAAATACTGTATGAATTTCAAATTGCATCATGCATTTTACTAGCTTTGCTTATTTTATTATTATGATTATATTAATTTATTCGAATTAATTATTTATTATTTGCTATTTGATTTAATTTATTACTAACTAATTATCTTTTTCCTGCCACATTTTAACATACAATCCACCATTCCGAGCTGGAATGGAGAATAAGTTGAAGTAGATTAGCTTAAGTTCAATTTACTTTCCATTTATTATTTGGGCCTGTATAATTTTCTTTTTATTTTTCTTTATTTCTTGGAAAATATGTTATAATAAAGGATTTTTACACACTTAAAATTAAAAACAACGGCAAAACTATTTCTACTTAATTAAATTGAATTTTCCTAATAAATTGGACCAAAGTCCTACCTTTTATTTCAAAAATCACATAAAAATATTATCATGATTATTCATAAGGGAACCGATGTTCCCAACTCAATAAACGACCCGATTTATATATGTCATTTTACTTGCATTATTCTTTCACTTTTTATTGCAACAATGTAATAACAAATGATTCTCGAGCGTTTAACTAGAAACTCACTAAATGATTTTATACAAGTTTGAATGAAATTTTTCTATAATAAAAGGGACCAATATCCCGATTTTCACCCACAAAATAATATGTAAAAATTTTAATTTTTTCTTTGTAAACACAGGAGATTCTTTTATTTAAAATTAATTAAACGTGATTCTCTTTCAAAGCCGTAAGGGGTCAAATGTCCCTCATTTTTGTCCAAAATACACCTAAATTTGTGACTTTTTGTAAATATGCATGCACAGACCAACGTCCTTATCCAAATGAGCTCAATTAATTCCTTGATTTATGTATAATTTTATCTTTACATTTATTCTTAAGTTCTTCAATGCCTTTTATGCCATGCTTTTATCAATTTCAATATACATACTTTACAACTTTCTAATGTGCTTAAATGTTCATTACTTTGCTGAGCATGATAACTCATGTGAAGGAAGAGATAAAATAAATTAATCATTAAAACTCATTTATATAACGCTAACCAAAAGTATAAATAAGGGTGAGGTCCTGAACTATCTTTAGTTTTAGCCTCATAAGGTTAGAACTCATTTTCCTAATATTTTAATGGGTGGCGACTCCATGATACCTGTTTTGTGGTACCCAGCAGATGCCCTTATAGGTTGATCGTCAAAAATAGATGGAAATAAAATCCTATTTATTGTGAAGCAATGGGCCTTTACGAGTTAAATGACCTTTATTCGGTATTGAGTCTTAAAAGCGGGCTTTTGAGAGTGATATGAGCTTGAAAAGCTCATAAATATTGTAGTTTTGTTTAGTATTGTGTTTACTATTATGGTATTTTATCTATATTTTGTTGCTTTTATATGTTTTGTGTGTTTGTGGTTGTTTTATTTGTTTTGTAGGAGAAGGGAAATGATTTAAGGCTCAAAGTAGTTAATTGGAAGAAGGAGGAGAGGAATGAAAGCTACAAGAGCATTGTCGCGAGGGCGACAAGGTGTCAAGATCGCGATAGCAAGCGGGGGAGAAAGCCAAGCCAGTAGAAGAGGCGTGTCTTGTCGCAAGCGCGACAAGCATCGTGATCGCGATGGTAGGCAAATGAGGAGTTGAATTTGTGAAGAGATGCAATTTTTCATCAACAATGACAACTTTTGTGAAGAGTTATTTTTGAAGGGTCATAACTTTTAGAGACGTATATATATATGAAGTTGAACAGAATTGAGGGAGGAATATTTGGATTTTAATTTTGATCTTAAGAACAATAGTTTTTTTTAGTACTTTGGTTTTAATTTTTATGACTTGAAGAAGAAGACAAGCAAGGGAGAAGATATCTTGTGTGAAGGGAAAAGGGTTGAAAGATCCCCTTCTTCTATTTCTTACTTTTTATTTCTTCCTTGTAAACTTTTTATGAATGTTATTTTTGTCATTTGATTATATATGAATAATTACTATTTTCCATTTACTTAATTTATCTTTGAATGTAGAATTTGCTATTATTATTTTATTAGCATCATTATAGGTTAAGGAAAAAGACCTTAGATGGCAATTCCTTTTCTGAAAATCATCATAATGGTCATAAATAAGGGAGTTAGCGAGAGCAACATCTTATTGAAAGTTAATAGGAAATTCATTATCAAAGCATAGTTTGAGATATCACATGTGGAGATAATTGCTATAGGTTGGTGATTAATCTTAATATGTGTAATTAAAATCAACTAGTTCATTAACGAGAGTTGAGAATTAGTACTTTAATTGCATGTCTTAGGCATTCTAATTCATGTCGAGAGAGTGGATTAGAAATATATTCCAACTTGGCTTACTAATAAGATTAAAACATATTAATTAAAATAATGGTATCAAGTGTATGATTATTTAATTTCAGTATATTTATTGTCTTCTTTGATTATATTTAACTAACATTTAATTAATTTATGCAGTAGAGTAGTTTAAAATTAATTTCCACTTATAAACATCGTAAATAAGATTAAAATTGAATAGTAATAGTGGGTCATTTCAATTAATATTTCCTCGTGGGATCGATATCTGAAGTACTATAACCATTTACACCATATACTTGCAATATTTAAGCTTTCAGAAAAAGCATATCAAAGAGTAAACCAGATATTATCAGGGTTCGGTGTGCATCACAGTGGTGACTCTACTGGGGGATCATGAGATTTTTCTCTGAAAGTACCTTCGGTTAATTTAATATAAATGGGTTTAGAGATTAGGGTATTTTATCTCTTTTTAAAAAATTACATTGCATTCATGCTAGGGCCTTAGAATTAAGTTAGGTGTCCCTTTTTTAGCCCTGATGTAATCCCAAAGCATGAACCTACGTTTATTCAATGTAGAAAAGTGTTAGGGAGGACTACCAACCCAAGCCTCATACCTTCTGGTATATCAAATGGTGACTCGATTGGTCATTATGCTCATGATAAGCTAGACTCATTATCATAAACCATGCTTGGATAACCCTAAAGCTATATTACTAGATCAAAAGGCCATGTAATGGCATAGATACTTCCACTGGGGGCCTTGTGCCATAATACCTTGCTTGTGATGTGGGCCTTTATATATTGATTAAAACCTAATAAATTTAGATGTTTTCTCATTAGAGACTTTTATGCTCCAGTGGGCACATTTCAGTTTATTTGGATTGTTGAAATACACAATAGCCAAAATCCATCCGTATATGCTTTCAATAAAGAGAGGTTATGCTACTGGTTTTCTTTCGTGCATCATACGTGTAAATAACTGTAGGTATTAAGTTTAATAGATCCAAACGGTAGACCCAAACGGGGACAGATGGTAGTAGCTATGACTCAATCCCTATAAATGCCTATTTATCCACAAATGAACTCTATTTATAGGCATTAATGGTGTTTATATACATTTCAATTATCTTTTTATGCTTGAGCTTTATTGTACAGTCTTACACATATATTATCTTATACGAAGATACAAAATCTCATATATATGCACGTATAATCAATCTCATGTATCAATATAAGTAACTGTAATTACATAATACTGTAATCATTTACCTTTATATGATAACCTATAAACATAAGCATGTAAGCATATTCATATCCATTCAAATAAATAATAATCAATATGCTTAGTTATGGGCTTGTTGCATAGTATGTTTCCTCAATTCACATATACATATAGCTCTACTTTATGGTATTATCATACCTTTTAGTCATATACATATATCATGTAACACCCATAGTCATGTATAAATTAATAATACCATTATTCTTACCTATAATTATACAACAAGCAACAACCTCATTTTATGATCAAATTACTAGAAAAATCATATAAACAATTATAGTACATTTATACATCAAAGAATTAGCTTATAGAAACTAGGGTAGGTAGAATTCCGACTTTGTTTTGAATCTTAATTTTGCCATACTAAATGGCTAAATTAACTAAATTTGTATTATAAACAAACAATAATTTATGTCTCTAGTTTCTCATGCTTAAAATTTAATTTAATTTGGATAATTAAATTAAGAGTTATAACCCAATCATTATAGACTATCCAAGAGTACTTTTTTTTTTCTAAAACAGTTTGTGTGACCACTTTGAAAAAATTCGTGGAGTAAAATAGGTACATAATTAAACTAACATTTATTCATGAGAGTTATACTCCCATAAGTTTGGTTTATCTAGAATTTTTTTCCCATAGCATTTTGACCTTTCTAGTATGAGTTACATCTAAAATACTACAACCTGTTCATTGACACTAGATAGCAGTTCACAATACCAAAATCAGTTTTAGTTACAACTTAGAAAATTCATAGAAAAAAATAAGTACAAAATTAAACCAACATTTGTCACAAAAATTGTACTCCTATATACCTAGTTTTTTTAAAATTTTTCCTCATAGAAATTAGACTTCTCTACAAAGAACTATGTTAAAAATATAGCAACCTACCCTCTATAACTAGACAACAGTTCATTTCAAACTTCAAGTTAAAGTTAAGACTACTTGGGGGCATAATCAATTTTACGTTTCTTCTTAAAAATTATAGGTACATGTCTTAAAGGTAATTACCAATTAGAATTACCCAAATTAGAGTTGTATAACTCGAGATATGCTAAAAATACATAAACTTGTTCAAAATTAACAAACATAATTTTAACAATTTAATTATTCTCTTTCATTCCCCTTTAATACCATGAACACCCTTTTCCTTATAACCAATCTAGCCAACAATACAACTCATTTAACACAGTTACATTAATATAAATACACATGCGCAACAAAATTTGCTCTTAAAATCCTCACCTTGGCCAAAATCCATACAAGCCAACTTCACTCCTTCAACACCTATTTACCTTTGATCTTCTTTTTATTTTCTTCAACTACAAAGAACGTCCATGCTTAGAATCCATAATTCCTCCTCATAAAATCCATTCAAACCAAAACGAAGAAGATGAAGATGAAGAGAGATACTATACTTTCCAATCTCTAACTATAAAACTCTTTCACTAAACAATCTAAGTAGAAATGTTAGAAGAGATTAGAGAGAACTCCAAACTTCAAATAGAAAGAGAAGGAAAGAGTAAGAAAATTTTGAATTCTTTTCCCTAGAGTGAGTCGTCCCTTTCCTCAAGACCCACTAAAATATTTTCTCTCTCTTACATGTAATCTTTTAGATTAAAGTGAGAAGTAAAAATTACACTAACACCCTAACTCTTTTTGCATGTTAATTAGTTGTCCCCTTCATTTTCATTCTTCCAATTACCACCACAAAGTCATATCTCATTTTTTTTTAAATTAAACCTCTAACTAAAACATACTTTATAATTCACTTAACAATATAACATAAAAATTAACAATTTACCCCTACTATGGCCCTAATCATACTTTTTGATGCTCAATTAAATATTAATCAATAATTATACCATTTAATCATGCATATATCTACTAAGGTCGAAGTTGGGGTCTCACAATTCTCTTTCCCTTAAAGAATTTTTTTCTCAAAATTGATACCTATATTAAACAATTGGGGATATTGCTCTTTCATAACTGCCTTCGGTTCCTAAGTTACTTTTTGAACACCATGATGTTGTCAAAGCACTTTAACAAGAGGAATCTATTTTTTTCTTAATTGTCTAATTTCTCTAGCCAAAATCTCTGAAGTCTGGCTGAACCTGAATATCTTATACTGGTAGCACATGGGATTCATCCGAACGATATCTTTGAAGCATCGACATATGGAACACATAATGCAATTTGGTTAATTCCATAGGAAAAGCCAACCTGTATGCTACCGATCCAACTCTTTAAAGAATTTCATATGGACTAATGTACCTCAGGCTCAGTTTGTCCTTCTTTCTAAACCTTAGTACTTTTCTCCTAGGAGACACTTTCAATAACATTTTATTGCCCACTTGATACTCAATGTCCTTTCTCTTCAAATCCATATAGGACTTCTGCCTATCACTCGTTGCCTTCAATCTTTGTTTAATAACTTTTACTTTCTCCTCTATATCCTTAACAATGTTAGGACCAATCATTTTGCATTCAGATAATTTAGTCCAATAAACTGAAGTTCTATATTTTTAGCCATATAAAGCCTCATAGGATGCCATATTAATGCTTCTCTGATAATTGTTATTGTAAACAAACTCCATTAAGGCAAGATACCTATCCCAACTTCCTAAAAAATCCATTATGCATCCTCTCAACATGTCTTCTAATACTTGGATAACTCTATCAGATTAACCATCTGTTTGAGGGTGAAAAGTTGTACTATATCTAAGACTGTGTTCCCAAAGCTTGTTGTAGACTTTGCCAAAATCTAAGTGTAAACCTTGGATCTCTATCTGAAATTATAGACACCAGTATTCCATGCAATAAAAAAATCTCATTCACATACAATTCCTCCAATTTATCTATAGAGTAATATTTTTGAATCGGTATGAAATGAGCTAATTTAGTTAGCTTATTGACTATTACCCATACTACATCATGCTTCTTCTGTGTGAGAGGCAAACCTGTGACAAAATCTATGGTGATGTCTTCTTATTTCCATTGTAAATTGGAATGGGATTTAACAATCCTAAGTATAATTGGTGTTTTGCTTTAATCTATTGACAAGTCAAGCACTTAGAAACATAATTGACTACATCTTTCTTCATACTAGGCCACCAATAAAATTACTTCAGATCCTAATACATCTTATTATCGCCTAGATGCATGGTAAATACTGTGTTGTGAGCTTAATGCAACAAAGTTCTTTTCAATTCTTTGACATCTGGAACATATAGTCTATTATGGTAATACACACTCCCATCTTTTTTATGGTATACTCGGATTGATTCCCTTCATGAAATAATTGTACAATTTGTTATAAATTTCCATCACCTTTTTGAGCATCCATCACTACCTGTCTCACATTAGGTTTAGCCTTCAACTAAGCTATCAAAGCACCATCAGATGGAAATTTCCATCTACTCTGCTGTAACATCATAGTTACCATCATCTTATGACTTAAGGCATTGGCTACAACATTAGCTTTACTCCAGTGATAATTCACCATATAGTCATAATCCTTGAACAACTCTAACCATATGCATTGTCTCAAATAAAGTTCCTTTTGAGTGAGTAAATACTTGAGACTCGTATGATCTGTATAAATTTTGCATCTTTTCCCATACAAATAATGCCACCATATTTTTAATGCAAATACTACTGCTGCCAATTCTAAATCATGTGTCAGGTAGTTTTGCTCATGTGGTTTCAATTGTCCAAATGCATAAGCTACCACCTTGCCATCTTTCATTAGCACACAACCTAACCCAACTCCAAAAGCATCACTATACATGGCATACTCTTTACCCAAAACTGGCTGTGTCAAAACTGAGGCTTCTATTAACATCTTCTTTAATTGATCAAAACTTACTTAACAATGATCGGTCCATTCAAACTTGATATTCTTTCTCAACAACTTAGTGAGTGGTGAAGTAATGATCGAAAACCATTTCATAAAATGATGATAATACCTTGCTAAACCCAAAAAACTTCACACTTCAAAAACATTTAGAGGCGATCTCCAATTCACAATAGCCTTAACTTTAGCCGGATCAACCTTAATGCCTTCAGAAGATACAACATGCCCAAGGAATGAAACTTTCTTAAGCAAAAAATAATATTTGCTTAATTTGGTAAACAACTGATTCTCCTTTAAAGTTTGTAACACTGTCCTTAGATGTTTAGCATATTGTGCTTCATTTCTGGAATAGACCAATATGTCATCTATGAATACAATAAAAAACTAGTCCAAGTAGGGTTAAAACACCCAAATGGCATTACTAGAAATTTGTAATTACCATATCAAGTTCTAAATGCAATTTTGGGAACATCCGCATCCTCTAGCCAAAGTTGATAATACCCAATCGCAAGTCGATCTTAAAAAACACTGCAACACCTTTTAACTGATCAAACAAGTCTTTAATTCTTGGTAATAGGTATTTATTCTTCATTGTTACCTTATTTAGCTATCTAGTCTATGAAAATTCTCGTAGTACCATCTTTCTTTTTAACAAAAAGAATTGGTGCACCCCAAGACAATGCACTAAGCCTAATAAAACCTTTATCAAGCAATTCCTGTAATTAAACATTTAACTCCTTTAATTTCATTGGGGCCATCCTATACAGTGCCTTGGAAATAAGAGCTATACTCGATAGAACTTCTATAGATAATTTCACATTCCTTTTAGGTGGTAGACTAGGTAAGCCTTTTGAAAATACATCAGAAAATTCATTTACCACTGGTATATCCTGAAGCTTTCCTTTCTCCCTATTTGAACCAAGAACCAAGGCAAAAAATATATCACATCCCTTTTTAAGAAATCGCCTAGCTTGCATAGCAGATGTCACATTAGTTAAAGGTTTAGTTTGAATACCCTACACTATAACTTCTTTCCCATCAACATCTCTAAGTGTCACTGTCTTTGCCCCATAATTAATCACTATATAATGCTTTGATAACCAATTCATACACAGTATAACATCAAATTTCCCAAATGGTAACTCAATAAGATCAGTTAGGAATTCTTTCCCTTTGATCAAAATGGGACATTTTTTTATAAACTTTATTTACACAAACACTATGCCCAAATGGGTTAGTCACACAAATATCATAATCTAATTCATGTGCGGTTAATATATTTCACCCATATTCCTAATACAAACATAGGAATGAGTGGAACTAGGATCAATAAGTGTGGGAATATCAGAATCAAAGAGAGAGAAAATACCAACTATTACTTCTAGAGTATCTCGATCCTTACGAGCCTTTATAACATAAGCTCGACCAAGAACAATTGGGGTTGTAGGCTGATATACTATTTTAAACACATTCCTAGACTAAAATCCCCCATGTCTTCTACCTCAGCCTTTATCAGTTGAGGGTGCATTAGAAGCTCCCCTACTTTGCTGTGTTTGCCCTTGCTCTTACCTCAAATGACAATTTGCCAAGAAGTGGTTAGTGCTACCATGCCCGAAACATACACCCGTCAGCCTCCTACAAGTACCCCATTGATGCCTTGAACAATGAGGACATTCTAGTGGCTGGCCCACACTTTGTCTCCCTGATGCTTCTCTACCTTTCTTAGACGCTGAAGATGATTCTTGCCTTCTCCTCTTGTTCATAAGACTAAAAATATACTATGTTGGCTAATTTTCTTGGGCTCCTCTAAACCTCTTTCCAATGAAAGATCCACCTCTAGCCCTACCTCTTTTTTATTCTCTTTCCTTTTTAATCAATTCATTTTTCTCAACTTGTATAACAGCTATAATAAGCTGATGAAAATCCACCAGTTGCAAAGATGTAGGCCCTATCAATTTCTCTTTGATTTGATCATTCAATCCATCCTCGAACTATCTATATTTAAAAGCTTATGTTAATATCACATTAGGGATATATTTGCATAGATGGCTGAACTCTTTCTCATATTCAGCAATAATTATAGCTCTCTATTTTATATTCAAAAAATTACCTCAATTTCTCTTCTTTGTAAGCTTCAGTCACATACTTTTTTCCTGAATTTTGCTTGGAAAAATTTCCATGTAAGTGGATTAGGTAACTGAGGCTATTTTAGGACCAATTTCCACCAATCATATACTGGTCCTTGCAGTAATGACACAACATAGGTCACCTTATGGTTTGCTGGACATTGAATTTCATTAAAGATTATGTCCAACCTTTCCAACAAAAATTCAGATTCTTCAGACTATTCTAAAGTAGTACCAAAAAATTTCGCTGCTCCATATTTCTTGATCTCATATATTAGAGCTTTGGGAGCATTCATCCTTTGCAAAATTTAGGCCATATCCTATGAGTTTTTTAGTAGTGCCTCTCCAGGAATGGTTGCAGGAATCTCATTTTGATTAGTTGACAAAGATCCTGGATTGGAGGGATTAGTTCTAGCAGACAAGTTACTTTTAGTTAATTCTTCAATGGCAACCCTAGGATTTTTTATCTAATATCTATAAGAAATATAGGAACTTCTGTATTAGGCCAACACCACACTCTATCATATTATAGATTTCTAGACTCTTATTGCCTAGAAATGGCTAAACCTTGGCTCTGATACCAAAATTTAACAGCCGTCATTTTATAACCTAACCATATTACTAAGTCATACATTGCTAATCAATTCTACTATGTTATTATACCATCAAGCATACTTTAGTCATATTATCGTATAATCATGCTGGTTATTATACATGTCGATTAGGTGTTACTAAAGTTGTTAACATACTTTATCTCTTTTTGTTACACATACATACAAACACTATACAAGTTTCTAGCATTCTTCACCTATTGATTCTCATATGCATTTCAGGGATTACTATCACTATTCTCATGTTTTACTTGTTTGTACTTTAGTGTGTATATTATATGGTATGTTTGTTGCTTTAGGTCATATAGGCATACATGTATTGTTCTTTTTACAAAAGTGAGCTTACACAACTCAACATGCCTAAACTAGATACATCTTTACATACATATATCTATCAATGCAAAATTATACAAAATATTCATCAAGAAACTCCTTACATTAACTTTTTTCCTAACTTATGTTGGCCTTTCCTGATGCAGAGATACGTTCCTAAGCAAAAGTCTTAACTACAAAAGCTACATAGATAAAAAGAACTTGTGTTAAGATATAAAGCTTAGTGGGGACAAATCATGATGGACGCCTACTTACAACGGTCATCAATATGCATCACTATCATATTATAAGATCTTAATATTAATACAATATTAATAATGGAAACATAACTAGTTATACAATCAATAAGATAACTAAGCTTAATATAAAACTCAAGATGTATAAATCTTACGAATGATTTGTGATCGAAGTACTACCAACTTCGAGTAAAGGATGTAGATGTTCCTAAAACTGTATTTAGAACTTGGTATGGGAATTACAAATTCCTAATCATGCCATTTAGGTTAACAAATGCACCAACAGCTTTTATAGATCTAATGAATAGGGTATTCAGGCCTTACTTAGATCAATTTGTTATGGTATTCATTAATGACATATTGGTCTACTACAGAAATGAAGTTGAGTATGCTGAACATTTAAGGGTTGTGTTACAAACTTTGAGGGAGAATTATTTGTATGCCAAATTAAGTAAGTGCAACTTTTGGCTTAGAGAATTTTCTTTTCTTATGTATATTGTGTCTTCTGAAGGCATTAGAGTGGATCCAACTAAAGTTGAGGCTATTGTGAATTAGAGACTACCTTAAAATGTGTTTGAAGTGATAAGTTTTTTGGGTTTGGCAAGTTACTATCGTTGCTTTGTGAAAGGGTTTTCGGTCATTGCTTCTTCACTCACAAAGTTATTAAGAAAGGGTGTCAAGTTACTATCGTTGCTTTGTGAAAGGGTTTTCACTTTAGATGCCTTTAAAACTTGATTTTGATGATGACCAGCAACCAAGGAGAATATCTTAGCCTTAAACCTTCACCACCAATGCCAAGGAATAGCCTTTTACACCACTCCTCTCTATGTTCACATACACAATTGCACCGACGGCTTAAAATCGAGATTGCTAGCTCTCTTTTAAGGTATTGTATAATTCCTATGGTTTGAAGCTACAAAATTTGATTTTGTACTTCTCTTAGGTTGCTATTACTACCCAAGAACACAAGAGAATAAGGAACAATCCTTTCTCCTTGTGAAAAATTGGGCCAAAAGAATTAAGTGAGAGAGAGATGTAATTCACGCCAAAACCTAATTGTCTCACTTAGGGTTTTATTTCTTTTCATATATATATCCTTATCTTTTGGCAAGTGTTTGATCGAAATTTTACCATCTCAAGATAGTTAATTCAACTTCAATCACTTCCTAAAAATAAGTAATATATATTGATTTAAACTCCTTTGAATTTAAAATTCAAATTTGAAATAAAACACAAGACATTTAATTAAATAAAATCACTTAATATAAATAATGAGCATGTACTGAAATTCCTTGATTTTCATCTTGAAATTTTGGCCACTCCATCTATTATTTAAATGATTTAATTTAATTTAAATTCTTTTAGGCTTTAATACTCAATTAACTTAATTAATATAAGGTAACTAATTAATTGAAATTAAACCATGTGGGCTGAATTTCTCTCTCTCATGGGCCAAGGTCCAATAGCATTTATAATGCCCATTACATACATTAATTTGACTTTATTTAAAAGCCCAAATTAATGTCCAATACTTTATTTAAATATTTTAAGCCTAATGCTTTGTGTGCGATCCTATAAGTCCATTTAATGTTGGCAATGAATTAATGAATTAATTCAAAGGCTATATATATTCTCTAGCAAGATATTATAGCATTTCAAATTAAATAAAAATGCATATGGCATTTAGTGACCTAATGCAATTTTGTATAGTCCCTTACCCATAAATATCAGAATTAATATAAGGCATGGAACTAGTCATCCTTATATATATTAATTCCTTTCTTGATATTCCAGTGACACTGAACTCTCAGATAAATAATGATTACTCATTATTTCATCTCGGTATGGCCATACACTTCTCAGTTCACTGATCAAGTGGTCGATGATATTTTCTCTCTTATAGAGAGGGGTAATCCCTTCACTTCTCTCATGCTCTCTAACATGAATCAATGCATACCCAAACATACCCGTACTTGTCACTATGTTACAATCACGTTAGGTGTATGTCAAAGCACACAATAATTCATAAAGAGTTTCATAGAGATTTTAGGTCTAAGAACTCCGATACAAAACTTGCATATGAAAAACACTTATGACTTGTACCATGTAGTGTTCTCCTGAGTAGATCAAATCTAGATACCATGTTCTAAACATGTATCTATGATCTCTGATTGACACTCTTGTCCTTTTGATCTGTAAGACAGAACTCAACTTATCAAAAAGAGCATACTAGTCTTAATTCATTTGTTATTCCCATAAGAATGACTGACTAGGGATATTTAGATTGAAGTCTCATTTGTTTCAAGGTCTTACAACTGTGTGCCTCACACATGATAACTTAAACTGAAACAACATTCTTGGATAGCTCTATCAATTGATATGCACAGGAATACAATAGATAAAACAAATGCCTCATTTATTAACTAAAGTGTTTTATTACAATGTATTGGGGCTAAGGCTTACACTAACAGGTTTGGGTTGTGTACTGATGCAAGAAGGTAAGGTGGTAGCTTATACATCCAAACAATTGAAACCTTATGAGTAAAATTACCCAACACATGATTTAGAGTTGGCAACAATAGTGTTTGCTTTAAAGATTTGGCCACATTACTTGTATAGAGAAAGATGCAAAATTTATACAGATTATGCGAGTCTCAAATATTTGCTTACTTATAAGGAGCTTAACTTGAGACAACGTCGATGGTTAGAGTTATTTAAAGGTTATGACTATAAAGTGGATTGCCGCACGAGTAAAGGTAATGTTCTAGTTGATTCCTTAAGTCATAAGATGATGGCAGCTATAATGTTATGACAATGTAAATGGAAAATTGCATTGGATGGTGCTTTGACAGCTTAGTTAAAGGCTAGACCTTGTGTGAAACAGGTAGTGATATATGCTAAGAAAAATAATGGGAAGTTACAATAGATTGTGCAATCATTGCATGAAAGAAATCAATCTGACTACTCAGTAAAGGAAGATGGGAGTTTGTATTACCAGAACAAGTTATGTGTTCCAAATGATAAAGAATTAAAAAGAACTTTATTGCATGAAGCTCATAATACAGTGTTCACTATACATCCTGGTGGGAATAAGATGTATCAGGATCTAAAACAATTTTATTGGTAGCTTCGTATGAAGAAAGATGTAGTAGATTATGTTTCAAAGTGTTTAACTTGCCAAAAAGTGAAAGCAAAACATTAATTACCCTCGAGATTGCCGAATCCTATTCTAATTCCATAATGGAAATGGGAAGATACCACCATGGATTTTGTTATAGGATTACTTCTCACGCAGAAGAAGCATGATACAGTATGGATAATAGTTGATAAGTTGACTAATATGGCTCATTTCTTATTGGTTCGAATAGATTATCCTATGGATAAATTGGCGAAACTTTATGTAAATGAGATTGTTCGGTTACATGATATTTCAGTGTCGATAATTTTGGATCAAGATCCAAGGTTTACATCTAGATTTTGGCAAAGTCTATAGCAAGCCTTGGGAAATGTAGAACTCCAGTTTGCTTGATAGAGTTAGCTAAGCGTAAAGTGATTGGTCCTGACATTATTAAGGACATGGAAGATAAAGTACAGGTTATCAAACAGAGACTTAAGACAGCTAGTGATAGACAGAGTCCTATGCAGATTTAAAAGGAAAGACATTAAATATCAAGTTGGTGATAAAGTATTTTTGAAAGTATCTCCTTAGAGAAAAGTACTGAGATTTAAGAAGGTAAACTGAGCCCGAGGTATATTGTTACATGTGAAATTCTTCAAAGGGTTGAACTGGTAGCATATAGATTGGCTTTTCTTATGGAACTAGCCAAAATGCATGATGTGTTTCATATATCCATGTTGCGTAGATACCGTTTTGATGAATCTCATATACTACTGATTTAAGATATTCAAGTACAGCCAGATTTTTCTTATGATGAAGAACCTAAAGAGATGTTGGCTAGAGAAATAAAGCAATTAAGGAACAAGCAGATTCCACTTATCAAAGTGCTTTGGCAACATCATGGTATGCAAGAAGTAACTTAGGAATTAGAGGTAGTTATGAAAGAGCAGTATGCCTAATTATTTAAAATAGGTTTGAATTTTGAGGATAAAATTCTTTAACGGGAAGAGAATTGTAAAGCCCTAATTTTGACCCTAGTAAAGAATGCTTGATTATTATATTATTATAATGGATTAAAGGTTAATTATATTAGTAAATTCAAATTTGGGTCAAAAAAGGCAAGTGGTAATTTTACTTGATGATATGTGTGCGAATTTTTAAGCATGTTAATTAGTAAGGGTATAATTAAATGAGGGAAGATTACATTTTGGGTCAATATTGAAAGAAAGAAAATGTGGGGCTTATTTTATAAGAGAAAGAAATGTGAGGGGATAATTTCTAACATGCAAATAGTTGGAGGAGATAAAGGGAACTTCTCCTCCCACTATAAATTCTAGAATTCTACATGTAAGAGAGAGAAATTGCAAAGATTGGGTTGCAAAAGTGTCTTGGATGGTTTGAAAAAGAGAGAAAATATAGATTTTTCATCTTCTCTCATCTCTCTTTAAAGATTAATCTTCTCTTTCTATAACTCTTAAAGAAATTTTGTTGCATGTGGTTGTTATAAAGGTTTTTGTATAGAGATTTAACAAGGTAACGAGTTCCCTACATTTTATCCTTCTTCTTCTTTCTTTTTGTGTTGCTTTTCAATGGAGAGGGAATGCTGGAAATTGATGTATGTATGAAAATGTCATTTGTAGAAGAGGAAGTTAAGAAGGATAAGGGAAAGGAAGTAATTAAAGACTGAAGATTAATTATGGTTCAAATAAGGTATGGGAATTTGGTGTGTGATTGTCATCATGCATGATTAGAGTTGATTATGATGTAATCAAGGCTTAATTAGGAGAATGAGTTAATAGTTTTTGGATGTGTTCATGTAAATGTGTTGAATGGATAAGAAAAGTTAAACCCTTAGATTAAAACTTGGAAACTATAATGCAAGGACAAATTTGTAAGGGAAATGTGTTAAAAGTTAATCTCTAATTAGATAAATTTTAGTTTAACTTAATTGTGCCAAAAAGCTTGAAGAATCTATTTGTTGACAAAATCTATTTTTGGGTTCATTTGACCTAATGAGATTGTATTGTAAATATCTAGAGTTGTAGAATTGTAAATTAGGTAATTCCAATTGGTTTAGAAACTAGACTTCCAAATCCACATTTTCTATGAGAATACAAAGACCAAATCTACCTCTAAACCTATCTAAACTTAGCTTGAAATTGGAATAATCTGCTGCCCTATCACTGGGAGTTATTCTCAGTGTTTTGTTAATATCTTGAAATTTATAAATGCAAATGAGGTGAGTAAGTTGAAACAACTTCGTAAGTATATTTTCGATATCGAAATAGAAAGGATACAATTCGAGCAAGTTTCAAATCCAAGAATTTTGTTAGAATTGACCAAATTATTTTGATTAAAAAATAAAGTGCATCATGCAGGAATCAATCATTAGTCTGATTCTCACATTGTTCGAGGAACCCTAGATGCTGTCGGAGTAAAGGATCGTCAACAAGGGCGTTCTAGTGCGTTGTAGATTCTTATCCAAGACTTGTATCATTTGATGATGCCATGTGAATCGCTAGAAACATGTAAAGTGTATGGCTAACCCAATAACGAAAGTTTCGTAAGGGGACTGGAGCAGGCTGCTCCCATTTCGCTCGCCGCTACTACGGGAATCGCTTTTGCTTTCTTTTCCTCTGGTTGAAAAACTTTGTGGAAGATCTTTTTGATTGAAAATGTCATTTTTTAGGTCTAAAATAGCATACAAAATGATTCTAGAAATTTTACTTTATGATAGAATGGACCTCATGGTTAGTACTAAACTAGTAATGACTGTGAGCCAGTCCAAAACCCGATGTGCACTTATCTCATGGTTAGCACAAATTAGTAATGACCGTAACCCTCCCCTATTTCCTTCTAAACTTGATTTTTAGGATCTAAATTGATACCAAAGCTTGTTTAAGCCTTTTTAAATACTTTTCATGCTTTTTAAATATAAAGATGAAGGTAATATGCAACATCAAACATGTGATTAACATAATGACATATAGAAATAAAGTTGTATAGAGGAAAATTGAGTATAGAAGACATAAAAATACATGAGATTTAAGGTGTTATAATTCAGTAATGCATTCTTATGCTCTTTTGTAGTATAATAAGATACATTATTACCATATTGTAGAACCTTTTAATGAAATACATGTATGTTCATAATATATGACTATCATATGATTGTATTTGAATGCAGTAATGTATATTTATAGTTATTTATAGTTATTTATACTACGATATGTGATTGTGGATCCTTATATATATCTATTTGTACATGTAAGACTATATTACAAAGATATATGCATGATAATTGAAAATGTATGAGAGTACATGTTAGTGTCTACATGTTTTATACTTATAAGATATCATGCTAAAGTATATGATTACAATGATATATGTTCATTTACAGTTACTTGTATTATTACATGAGGTTAAATATACATGTATATACATTAGAGGTTGTGTATCTCCTTATATGATTATATATGTGCAAATTGTTTAATAAAAGCACAAGTATGATAAATGAAATGAATATGAACACAATATTGCTTGCAAATAAAGTTCAATTATGGATAGATAGGCATGCCTATAGGGATTTAGTTGTAGCTATTATAGTCCGACCTCATTTGGGTCATAAAGTATTATTGGTCCTGTTTAGATCATAGACAACCCCATTTGGGTTTGTTACTGGCCCTATTTGGGTCCGCTTGATTGGTATAGAGTATAGTTTAACCCCATTTGGGTCTAAAAATTCAATATCTCTGGATATATAAAATTTTGATACCTAAAGGTTTCTAAAGTTCTCGTTATCCACTATTGAAACTTAAGTAGGCTAATAATTATAATTATAATACTTGAATTAAAAGTATAAATGCTTAGATGTTATTGATGAAACATATGAATGCTCTAATTATAGTATTTGCTAATGAAATATAAAGGCCCAAATTATATCAATCATCTGTTAGTGTAACCCCTAGCCCCAATACATTGTTATAAAGCATTTAAGTTAATAAATGAGGCATTTATTTTATCTATTGTATTCCTGTTCATATCAAATGATAGAACTATCCAAGAATGTTGTTTCAGTTTAAGTTATCATGTGTGAGGCACATGGTTGTAAGACCTTGAAACAATTAAGACTTCATTTTAAATATCCCTAGTTAGTCGTTGTTATGGGAATAACAAATGAATTAAAACTAGTATGCTCTCTCTGATAAGATGAGTTCTATCTTGAGGATCATAAGGATTAAAGTGTCAATCAGAGATCATAGATACATGTTTAAAACATGGTATCTGGATTCGATCCATTCATGAGAGCACTACATGGTATAAGTCATAAGTGTTTCTCATGTGCAAGTTTTGCATCAGAGTTCTTAGACCTAAAATCTCTATGAAACTCTTTATGAATTACTGTGTACTTTGACATACACCTAATGTACTCATAACAGAGTGACAAGTATGGGTATGCTTGGGTATGCACTGGTTCATGTTAGAGAGCATGAGAGAAGTAAAGGGATTACCCCTCTCGATAAGAGAGAAAAATATCATCAGCCACTTAATTAGTGAACTGAGAAGTGTATGGCCATACCAAGATGAAATAATGAGTAATCATTATTTATCTGAGAGTTCAGTGTCACTGGAATATCAAGAAAGGAATTAGCATATATAAGGATGACTAGTTTCATGCCTTATATTAATTCTAATATTTATGGGTAAATGATTATGCAAAATTTCATTAGGTCACTAAATGCCATTTGCATTTTCATTTAATTTGGAATGCTATAATATCTTGCTAGAGAATATATATAACCTTTGGATTATTTATTAATTCATTGCCAATATTAAATGGACCCATAGGATCGCACACAAGGCATTGGATTTAAAATATTTAAAATAGTATATTAGGCATTAATTTGGGCTTTTATTTAAATTCAAATTAATGTATGTAATGGGTATTAAAATTGCTAAATGGACCTTGGTCCATGAGAGAGGGAATTTCGGCAATAGTAGGTTTAATTTCAATTAATTAATTATCTTAGATTAATTAATGTAATTGAGTATTAAATCCTAAATTGTATTTAAACAAAATATAATACTTGAAAGGGAATTAATGTGGCCGAAATTCAAGCTAGGGATCCTAGTTGAATTCGGCAACTACTAACCCTAAAGAAGTAGTTTGTTTTGATTAAATGACTAATGCAAATTTAAATTAATTTGAATTTAAAAACCTAATAGAATTTCAATTAATTTAAATCACTTAATTAGAAAGTGATGGAGGCTGAAAAGAGACCTAATTCTAAGGGATTTCAGCATTCACATCTCTTTCCTAAATTAATGATATAAATTGATTAATTTTATTTTGACCTACATGACAATTCTCTCTCTTGGCCGAAATTCTCAAGGGGAAAGAACTCTTTCTTCTTCTCTTGTGTTTTTAGGCATCAATAGACACCTAAAAGAAGAACAAGATCAGATCTTGTGGCTTCAAACCATTTTCATTACCGAATACACAAACATAGAGCTAGCACTCATGATTTTAAGCCATCTTTGCAAGTGTGTGCGTGAGCATAGAGTGGTGTGGCATAAAGGCTGCTCCTTTGGAATTGTTTTTTGAGATCAGCAGTATATAAGTCTATCTTATATATTGGCCATAGAAAAAATCAAGTTTTAAAAGCATCCAAGGTTGTAAGTTTTCAAAACCCTAAAATTGCATGTTTTGACAATTTTGTTGTATATTGAGTGGCATGAATTATCAAATTTTTATTTTTTTCGCTATATGATCTTCATGTTTATGTCATGTGATATCCATTAAATGGTATCAGAGCAAGGTTCATGCTTATTTTAGTGCTTTGGATGTATTACATCTTGAATCAAAATCGTTCGTTGCATAAAACCGTAATGCTGAAAATTTCTATTTTGAGTTTTTTGCATTGTTTTAGTGTAAAAATGATTTTAAATGATTATTTAGGTATTATAATTATTATGAAATGTTTATATACTGCCCTAAGATGTTCTTAGAGCTGTTCATGGTCGGATTTAATTATATATACCTGATTATACATGTTAATCTTGAAACTAGGTGCTAGTTTTCATGATATGTGATTGTTAACAACTAGTTTCTCAAAATTAAATGTAAAACATGTTTGGCATGTTTGTAAGTGATTTTTAAATATTAATAACAGGTCTGGACATGTTATAAAAATGGTTTTAATTCCGGTCCATGACAATTTAATCGTTTTATTTACAAATCACTTAAAACAATGACTAGTTTATGTTTGTTGTATGTTTAATCAACATTGTTTGTTTTGTTTTGATTAAAATGGAAAAAAGACATTTAGATAAGATCTGAAAAGAATCTTAAATCAATTTTTATGGCCTTATTTAAATTATTAAATGGCTCATAAAATCGTTTTAAGTGTTTGTGTATTGTTTGTGGCATTTTATGAGCATTAACAACTAGTTTCACGTTGTTTGTTTGTTTTGTTGTTAATGCCGTGTATGATATATATTCTTCATGAATTTTTATGTTTTAATTCATGTTGGTTCATATTATTTGTATTTTTAATATTTATGGGCTGTATGACATAATATTAAAAATGACAAAATTGAAAATTATACTAGAGTTGATTTATGGCACAAATCTAACTAGTTTGTGTTTTGGGTTTTTAAGAGAACTTATTCAATAAGAGAATTTAGTCTATTAGGCTTCGGCTCAGGCCCATCATAGGGTCTTCTCTTAAAAGTTCAAGTACACAATTTTCATTAATGGACTTGGCTTAATTAATTAAAATTGGACTTTATTTTATCCATGAATGTTATATATATATTTATTTGCTTGTTTTGTGTGATGAATGAATATGCATTGTGCATTCATAAGCCCTAGGTTATGTAATTAAATATGGCATGTGTGCCATTATGGATTATTGTAAAAGTTTCTTTTATTTCTTATTATAGAATTTATTTGAAGACTTTGTAAATCAAGACTAAGCCCATTGGATTGGAGAAGCCCAACTTGAAGATTCTTATGTAATAGTATAGAATCTTAGTTGTAGGTTTTTGGGCCCATGTTTGTCATGCTTTACTTTATGTAATTATATATATATGCATGCTATGAATGGATGCCAAAGCGTATGCCATGTAAGCCGTAATAAAATGAATCCCTAAAATAGTAAGTCACAAGGTTGCCGAAACTTTTGAGAAATGTTCTATAAAATTGGATCTAATTGAAATAATGTATTTCATGATTAATTATTATTGGACTATAAATGTTATAGGACTACTATAAGTGTTATAAGACTGATATAATAATTAATAGGTCCATTGGAAGAATTATAAAGGGGCCAGAGGAATGAAGTTGGTGCAGAAGCCCTTCTGTAGAGGGTCACACGCCAACTCCCAGACAGAAGGCCTTAATGGCCTATTTCTTGGACCAAGTTAAATTTTATATGTTACATAAGTGTTGTGAAACCTACATATTTAATTTGGTTGGATTTGGAATTCATTTGGGTAATTAAATCCAATTAGTTTCACAAAGTGCCTAGTTTGTGGGTTTTGTGCATAGTCTTTTATGAAAAGGTTTAAATTGGATTTAATTGAGCCCAAATAATTATAAAGAATTTTAGAAGCCCAATTAATAATTCTCCAGCAATTTTAAAGAGCCCAATCTCATTATAAAGTTGGATTTTTAACATAACTATAAAAAGCCAACTAATGAGGAATTAGGGTTAAGTGATATAACACTTAAGAAAGACTTCTTCTATCATTCTCTCTACCCTAGCCGCCCAAACCCTTGCTGGCTCTAGGGATTTTCAGCCAGCACTTGTCCTCTACCAACTTGTTGGTTCATTCTATCAATCTCTAGTGTGGATTACTCATTGGAGGTGTTCGATTTTGGAAACTGTGGTATGCGACAACCCGGTGCGAAGTAAAATCAACTGTTCAACAAAAATCAAAGGTGATTTTTCTTATTCTCATAAATATGAATATTGTACATTCATGGTAAGATCAGTAACATTGGTTAAAAATTTTAAATTTCGCTTATGTATGAGATGCATGTAACCGATAAATTCCAACAAACCTAACATTACAACCAAACGGGAAGCCATAAATATATTTATGCATTCGAGTTAAACCTTATCTCCAACTTTGCATCCAGAATTTGCTTTCAAAAGACAAATTCTGTTTTGGCCTTTCAACACACATACACAGAAATTGCTTGGTATGAATTATGCTTATGTTGGTTCAGTAGACCTCGGTATTAGCATGCCTATTTTCCTATTCCCTCATTAAGGATGACCCCTTAATTTCTCTTATTGAGATTAAACTAGATGAGAATGTGGTCCATTCAACTTATTCAAGGATGAATAAAATTCAAGTTTAAATTATTTAATGAGTCACAATTACTTAAAGTTTTGGACATTTCTTAACAGGTAACTCTTTGCACACACCACATAGGTGGCACTCATCACACACAATTCACATATGTACTTATACGTAGACACGTGAATTATGGACATTTACTATACATATATGATTTCCTGCACCTACTCACATGAGTGATTTTTTGTAAGGAAAAATGAGAATGGACTTCACATGTCAAAGCTGGTCACAAGACAACTCCAAGCAACGACGATTAAATTGCAAAGGAAAACTCCCATGGGAGAGATCAATCTAATTCAAAAAAAATAGTATTCCATAAAGCAAGGTCATATATGCATGCCATTCTTAGGGGCATTTACCAAAAGATAGCCACCTTGCTCAAAGACAAATCTCTATAATGGGAATCAAACAAATCCATAAAAGGTAAAAACCTTCTTTAATTGTAATAAGCACACTAACATCTAACCTTTTCTCTAGTTACTAAAGTCCTCTTATGAGGCATTTAACCAATCAGCTCTTCTGATTCTATATGCCGACAAGTTGGCTCTAACCAGGCTTCAACCAAGGTTTAACATATCAACAAGCTAATAGTAAATCACATGCTCCAACAAAGGGTTAACACGTTGGTAAGCTGACGATAAATCACCCACTCCAACAAAGGGTTAATATGTCAACAAGCTGACGATAAATCACCCACCTCAACAGAAAGGGTTAACACATCAACAAGTTGACGGTAAACCACCTATATCAACAGAAAGGGTTAACACATCGACAAGCTGATGGTAAACCAATGCTTCAATAAAAAGGGTTAACACATCACCAAGTTTATGGTAAACCACCCTCTTTAATTAATTAGAGGGTTACATGTTGCCAAGTTGATGGTAAACCACCCACATCAACTGATCAAAGGGTTAACACATCGCCAAGTTAGTGGTAAACCACCCGTTTCAACCGATTAAATGGTTAACATGTCCACAAGTTAACGGTAAACCACCAGCTTCAACTGATCTGAGGGTTAACACGTCGCCAAGTTAAAGATAAACCACCCAACCAAACTTTAAAGTCTCTTCGGAGCAAAACCCCTTCAAAGTCTTTTCAGAGCAAACCACATTTAAAGTCTCTTCGGAGCAAACAAATCGAAAGTCCTCTTTGAGAGGTACTTTCTACAGATAACTAGGTCATAAGCTTAGGAAAGAAGTGAAGATTGTGTGGATCACTTCATCACCAAACCTTTACAGCCAAGAAGACTACCATCTCAGGTATATGTCCTTAACTCTTTACTCGAAAATTTGGCTAACCTAGGCACTGGTGTAATAGCCTCCCCAAAGTTAGAAGCAGCTGTAGACATTGGGTCCTGAGGTGGCTCTTGATCAAGGTTATCTAATGAGGAAAGTGTTTCTCATAAATAGACGAGGAACGAAAGTGCCAAGCTTTCTCTTGGACTTTAGGTTTTTAAAATGCTTTTTAACCTCTTTTATGGATTTTAAATATTTAAAAATCTTTTTTGGGTGTTTTTGCTTTTTTCCCTTTGTTAGCCAAGTCAAATTGGGTTTCAGGGGTTAAAAAAAAAAGAAAAAAAGTCAATGGTCAAAGACCATAAGTCAAGGGCATGAGTCACTCCCTTGACGCAAGGGTCAAGGTCGTGACTCATCCCTTGGAAACCATTTTAACATTTTTTAGCACAAAAACAGAAAAAAATGCTTTAAAAAAAATCTCCTTCATCTTATCCTAGAATTAATTGCTCATCAATAATTTTGGGATATTTAATAAAAAAAATCATATTTTTTAAGGGGGCTCTTCTCTCTCTTATCTTCTTTCTCTCTCTCTCCGCTCTTCTCTTTCTTAAGTTATAGAGAAGGGAAAAAAATAGAGAACAAAGCCATAAAGCATTTGTTCCTTTTTTTTTTATGAAACTAACACTGAAAATAATATTATTGAGTCTCTAAAACCTATAAATCTTGTATTTAATTGAAATTTATTATGTAAATAACCATTTTTTTAATTTATTGCTTGATTTTTCTTAATATGTGATTTATTGAATTTAAGCTTGTAAATTTATTGTTAATTGATTTTTGTGTTTATTTTATTCATTAAATCATGTTAACCAATTAAAATCATGTTAAAATTGAGTGAATAAATTAATTTGAAGGTTATTATTCGTTATCTTTTTTCCTGAGTTCAACTTTTGATTTTTATATTTTTTAGTTTAATCTTGTCCTTTTTTTTATTTAAATCATATTGTTCATGTGTTTTATTGAGTTTTTTTTTGGTATTTTTATGGTTTAAATAGTTAAATTTTTGTTTTTAGTGGATTTTGGTTAATTTCTATGGCTTTCAGCATCGTTTTAGGGGCTGAAGTTGGTTTTTGAGCTGAGTCACGGTTTTGAATCGGATCAAGTAATGATCTTGGCCTTGACTCAACCAGTGACTAGATAACTGGGGCGTGACTCGTTCTTTTTTGCACGTCACTCGCGCGCCTTGCATCGACATCCATTCGCCTGATATGCTTTTTTGTCTTTTTCTTCGTTCATTTCACTGGATTATCCCAAAGTATCACTTTTAACAATTTGTAATTCACTTGTTTCCCTTTCGTTTCAAAACCTGCATCACGTTTTATCATTTATTTTTAGTTTATTCATCATTTATTTGTTATTTGTTTATCATTTAACCTTTTAATGCTTTATTTGTTATCAGACTTCTTTTCCATGTAATATTATTTAATTTACTAATACTAAATTGTTAATATTTGATAGTAATATTTTTATTAATATTATATTTTATACTTTTATTTGTTAATTCTTTGTTTATTATATTAGTTTAATATATTAGCTCATTTTTTAATTTATTGTTTTATTATCAATTTGTTAAGTCTTTGTTTATTATATTAGTTTAATGTATTGGCTTGTTTATTTATTAATTGTTTTAGCATATTTGTTAATTTGTTATTATTTTATCCAATTTCTAAAATATTTTATTAATATTATATTTATATGAGATTTTATACTGTTAATACCCTTTTAATGTATTTGTTACTAATATTAAGTCTTTTATATTTGTATTTACTTATTTAGCCTAATCATTTGATATTTGAGATAATTTAATTATATTAATTTACCATTTTAATTTTAATTTATAATATTGTCTATTAATTTCCTATTTAATGTTATTTTACTCATGTTTATTTTATTGGCCTAATTAATTAATATTTGTAATGTAATCGTCAAATAGTTTATTTACTTATTTGTGCTATATTTAATTCATTTTAATTTAATCATATTATTATAATTTACTTTTATTATTATTGCTATTACTATTGATATATTTTTGGTATATTATTAGAAGGTTAACATTATTTTTATGTTCATTATATTTATTAATTTATCTTAATTTATTTTATTTGCTTTTTTATATATGTACTTAATTATTTTATTTAAATGCTTTACATGCGCGTGTCAATAAATGCTGCATTAATTTCAAACTACATCATACATTTTACTAGCTTTGCCTATTTTATTATTACTATATTAATTTATTCGAATTAATTATTTATTATTTGCTATTTGATTTAATTAATTACTAACTAATTATCCTTTTCCTACCACATTTGAATATACACTCCACCATTTCGGGCTGGAATGGAGAATAAAGCGAAGCAGATTAGCTTAGGTTTTATTTTCATTCCATTCATTATTTAGGCCTATATAATTGTCCTTTTATTTTCCTTTATTTCTTACAAAATATGTAATAATAAAGGCTTTTTGCATGCTTAAATTAAAAACAATGCCAAAACTATTTCTATTTATTTAAATTAGATTTCCTTAATAAATTGGACCGAAGTCCTACTTTTCATTTCAAAAATCACATAAAAAGAATTTTCATAAATATGCATGAGTGAATCAATATTCCCAACTCAATGAATGACCCAATTCATGTATGTCATTTTGCTTGCATTATTCTTTCAGTTTTTATTGCAAAAACGTAATAACAAATGATTTTCGAGCATTTAACTAGAAACTCACTAAATAATTTTATACAAGTTTGAGTGAAATTTTTCTATAATAAAAGGAACCAATGTCCAGATTTTTACCTACAAAATAATATGTAAAAATTATGATTTTTTCTTTGTAAACACAAGAGATTCTTTTATTTAAAATTAATTAAACATGATTATCTTTCAAAGTTACGAGGGATCAAATGTCCCTCATTTTTGTCCAAAATAAACCCAAAATTGTTCTTTTTTTTAAATATACATGCGAGGACCAATGTCCTTATCCAAATGAACTCAATTAATTCCTCGATTTATCTACGATTTTATCTTTACATTTATTCTTAAGTTCTTTAAGGCCTTCTATGCCATGCTTTTACCGCTTTTAATATATATGCTTTACAGCTTTTTAATGTGCTTGAGTGTGCCTTACTTTGCTGAGAATGATAACTCGTGTGAGGAAAGAGATAAAATAAATTAATAATTAAAATTCATTTATATAACACTAACCAAAAGTTTAAATAAGAGTAAGGTCCTAAACTATCTCTGGTTTTAGCCTCATTAGATTAGAACTCACTTTTCCAATGTTTTATCGTGGTGACTCCATGATACCTACCTTGTGGTACCCAATAGATGCCCTTGTGGGTTGATCATCAATGATAGATGGGAATAAAACCTTATCTATTGTGAAGCAACCAACCTTCACGAGTTAAATGAACTTTTATCCAGTCTCGAGCCCTAAAAGCAAACTTTTGAGAGTATATTGGATATTATCGAGGTTCAGTGTGTGTCACAGTAAGTAGAAAACATGCAAGCGAATGACATGATACATAGGTGAAATTTACAACTATTCACATCATATATTTAATTGGTAAAAATCATGTAAGTCATGTTCAAAATAAAACCAAAGGTGAAAGGGAATAAAAATTGAAGATAATACAAGTAAAAATAGTAAATATAGTAAACCATGGACTGTACGAAAGGTGTTAAATATAAATAGAAACATACGATAAATGAATGCCCTAAATCTCGATCTAAAATCTTAGAGTACAATTGGTAGGGCCCTCTAGAGGCGAATGTGAGTAATATACATATACACACACACACAAGCATAATTTCAACATGATATCACCCTTCGAACCAAAAACTCAATTTATTTCACTCTTTAAAGAAGAGTTCCAGACATCCCTAAACTAGTACCGACTTATAAATAACTAAATTAACATAAGCACTTAAACCCCACAATTCTCCACTAACACTACTCAACTTCCCTTCTCAAAAATTCTTAACCATTACCTTATAATTTAACTATTCTGAGGTTCCCTAGCAAGATAAAGAAATCTCAAAGTCATTCACTAGTTCTCTCAACAAAAAGGGACATTTAACATAATTATAAAAATCATATCCTTGCTTGAGCATACTTAACCCTCAAAGCTTGCTTTCAATTATTCATACACCATTAAAGATAGTAACATAGCAATCATAATGCCAAATAACCTTACAATTAATTATTTACTTACCTAAATCAGAGATTTGCAGCCACTCTTAGACTTTTTCTTTGCCCTTTAAGCCCCCTTGTCCTTTACCTAAATTGTAGAAAGAATATTCATATCAATTACTCTTCAAAGGCTTACTTGCCAAAAGCTTATCCCATATTAATAACCCAAGAGATAAGACAAATGGAAGACTCTTATTACCATTACAAACCTAGCTTCCTTATTAATTGCTTTGCTATTTCTCTCTTATGACCAAGCATCTAAAAAAAACCTAGGATTTGAGATAAAACAGGAAAAAGAAGAAAGCAAAAACAAAGGTTAAAGAAATAGTGGTTTTTGGCTTAAAGTATCTGGAACTCACACAAAAAGGACAGGTTTCACTTAACTTCACTTCAGATTTTCTAGAAACTTACTTGTCCAATGTCTATTGGCTAGTTAGAAAACTCATAACACTAATTCAGTTTGATCCATTAGTAACCTTTAAATTACCATAAACAAATTTTAAATCTAGACTTCACTTCATTTAAGCCCTCCAAAACCTTAATCATTTTAAATTTAATAAGTATAGAACTTAAGTAAATCCTCGAAACAATCTCTTAAATACCAATCATACCTCCATTCTCACTACGGCATCTTTAGGGCCTTACATTTCTCTCCCCCTTAAAGAATTTAGTCCTCAAAATTCATACCTGACTTAAATAATTGCGAATATTGGGATTTCATAATAGCTTCAAGTTCCCACGTGGCCTTTGCTTTTCTATAATGATGCCAAAGTACTTTTACTAATGGAACTTGCTTATTCTAAAGTTGTTTTACTTTTTAGGCTAAAATAGTTTTCGGTTCCTCTTTATAAAAAAAAAATCTGGTTGTACTTGAATTTCCTAAATGGAAATTTTATGGGAATCATCTGATCGATATTTTCTCAACATAGAAATATGAAATACATCATACAGCTTAGATAATTCCATAGGAAGGGCCAATTAATAAGCCACATGCTTAACTCTTTTTAATGCCTCATAAAGTCCTATGTATCTTGGTTTAAGTTTGCCTCTCTTCCCAAAGCACAACACATTTTTCCATGGTGATACCTTTAAGAAAACCCTTTCTTCTGCCTGAAATTTTATATCTTTTCTTTTTAAATTTGCATATGATATCTGTTTATCTTGAGCCATTTTAAGATTCTAACGGATAATTCTAACCTTCTTTTTTGTATCCCTTATAGTTTCTAGTCCAATTACATTGTTCTCCTTATGTTCAGTCCAACACAAGGGGGTCCGACATTTTCTACTGTACAATGCTTCATAAGGTGCCATGTTGATACTGGTCTAATACCCGTTATTGTAAGTAAACTCCATTAAAGATAGATATTTATCCCAACTACCCCAAAATTCTAATGCACAAACCTAAAGCATATCCTCTAGAACTTGAATTACGCTCTTAGATTGACTGTCTGTTTGAGGATGGAAGGTAATACTAAAATGAAGTTGAGTACCTAATGCTTTTTGTAACCTTTTCTAAAAACCTCGAGGTAAATAGGGGATCCCGATAAAAAATGATGGAGAATCGTACCCCATGCAATCTTACTACTTCATCCACATATAATCTCCTTAATCGGTCCATTGAAAACTCCAACCTGATAAGTAAAAAGTGGGCCGATTTGGTAATCCTATCCACAATTACCCAAATTGCTTCATGTTTTTTTTTAGTTAAAGGAAGTCCAATTACAAAATCCATGGTGATGTTATCCCACTTCCACTGTGGAATTGATATAGGATTCAATAAGCTAGATGGCACTTAATGTTCTGCCTTAACTTGTTGACATGTTCAACATTTCAAAAAATAGTCCACCATATATCGTTTCATACCTAACTATCAATAATACTACTTTAAATCCCTGTACATTTTGCTCCCAGTCGGATGAATGGTAGAAACTAAATTATGGCTTTTTAGCAATAACCCCTTTCTTAAGTTTTCATTGCTAGGGACACATAACCTATCTTTAAAATATAAGTTTCCATCCTCCCTTACTGAGAAGTTAGAACACTTCCCTTCCTGCACCTACAACACCAGTTTCTGCATCCTTTCATCACGTTTCTAAGCATATGAAATTTCCTATTTCAGATAAGGTTTAGCCTTTAATTGGGCTATCATAGTTCCATCAGAAGCTATCCTCCAATTACATTGTTGCAAAGCCAAAGCTACCATTACTTTTCTACTCAGAGCATCAGCTACTATATTTGCCTTTCCTGGGTGGTAATCCATAATGTAATCATAATCTTTAAAAAGCTCCAACCATCATTGTTGTCTTAGATTCAACTCTTTTTGAGTAAACATATATTTTAGACTTTTGTGGTTTGCAAATGTGTCACATCTTTCACCATATAGATAATATCGCCAAGTTTTCAAAGCAAACACTATGGCAGCCAATTCCAGATCGCACGTGAGATAATTTTGCTCATATGGTTTCAATTTCCTGGAAGCATACATAACCACTTTGCATTCTTGCATCAAGACACATCCAACCAACTACTAGATGCATCACTAAACATAATGTATTCCTTATAGGAAGTGGATTGTACTAACACATGAGCTTTTGTAAGCATTTGCTTCAACTAATCAAATTTGGCCTAACATCTCGCTTCAACTAATCAAATTTGACTTGACATCTTGCTATCCACTCAAAATTTTCTCCCTTCCTTAACAATCTAGTCAAGGGTGATGCTACCAAAGAAAACCCCTTTACAAATCTTCGATATTATCGAGCTAACCCCAAAAAACTTCTAATTTCAATCACATTAGGTTTCCAATTAATAATTGCCTTTACCTTGCTAGAATTAACTCTTGTGCCTTCGGAGGACACCACATGTCTAAAGAAAGATATCTCTTTTAACCAAAAGTCACATTAACTTAACTTGGCATATAAACGCCTGTCTCTTAATATGTATGTACAATACAACTCACAAGTGTTGGGCATGGTCTTGCTAACTTTTAGAATAAACCAATTTATCATCAATAAAGACCACTACAATTGATCTAAATAAGGCTTAAACACCCTATTCATTAGATCTATAAATACTGCCAAGGCATTAGTGAACCCAAATGGAATTACCAAAAATTCATATTGTCTATATCAAGTTCTAAAGGCAGTCTTGGGAACATCAATTTCCTTCACCTGAAGCTGATAATATCACGAACATAAATCTATTTTGGAAAACACTCCTGCACCACATAACTGATTAAACAAGTCTTTAATTCAAGGTAGGGGATACTTATTCTTTACCGTAACCTTATTTAATTGTCGATAATCAATGCACACATAAAGTGTACCATTCTTCTTTTTAACAAACAAAATTAAAGCTCCCCATAGAGAGGTACTAGGCCTTATAAATCCTTTATCCAACAAGTCCTGTAATTAGATTTTTAATTCCTTCAATTTTATAGGGGACTATCCTATACGGTGTTATTGGTATAGGAACAACTTTAGGTAAGGTTTCGATTGAGGTCTATTAAATTTCAAACATTAATTTATTATGTTTCCTTAAAACTAAAAACATATTATTAACCCGTCATCACATACATTTATTCAATGGTTTTATATTCTCCATTTAATTATACAAATTGCTTTTCAAATCTAACGATTTACAAAAATATTTTCATGATTTGGTGTCCTGATTAGTCTCTTACTTGATCCTACGCATCAAAGTATTACTTAACCCATTCATATGCCTAAAGATGTATATATTTATGAGTAATAAGTTCAATATTTAATCTAATGAACCAAGTTTAACAATAAGGGAATGTACCAACTAAATATAGCACATTTGTTGTCAATCTAAGGATTAAAATTGTCTACATCTAAGTATACGCCTATATACATATTCGTGGCAACTTGACCATCATTCAAATCTTAATTATATCACCCATTCATCACAAGTTATAATTCTGAGTGAATTCATAAATTTAGATATGTGCATATTTACTAATACAAGGAAAATTTTTAAATTATCCATGAGAATAATTACTGGTTTACCAAGGATTAACTTCTTTTTTTCTTTATTTCTAATTTTAGAAATAAAATTTAACTAAACACTTAAATTCATACACTATAATCAATATAACCCGAATCATCAAGTTCATCACTTAGCAAGTAAACTAAACACCTCTTTGTTATTTACATACGATAAAATGTTTAACTCTTTTAACTATGTAACTCATTTGACTTAACTAGTTCCATAAATCAATATCTTAAACCAAATTTTATGATTTCTTGATTATAATCAAGCAATTAGGTAATCTTTCAATGACTAATTACTTAATACTACAACTATTAAACTTATGCACACTTGTTGTGTTATGATTAACTTAACTTACATAAAATCTAAGTTCTCCTTTATTAATTACTAAAAATTCTTATACATACATATATACACACACACACACACGTACATTAGCCGTCTACCTTATTATGCCTTTCATACTTTAAATTTTTCCCAAATAATAGTGAACACAGGGCAGGAATAGTTAACATTAACTCCCTTTAGCTAATTTTCTCAATCAACAGAAGATTAACCCTTTACAGACATCACATATCAACAATTTTTTAAAACCATCTAACACCACAATACATCAACAACACATTTCACGAATTAAAACATATGGAATACAATCATTTGATTCAAATAAAATAAAATTTCCTAACCAAAATTCATTTGCTTAATTTAAATAAATTTCTAGAAGTAAATTTGGTAGTCACATACCTATTAGAGTCGATTTCTTACATTTTTTCTCGTTTCTACTCACTACTGTACTCGTCGGAGCCTTGCTGGAGCTTGACCGGAGCTTCATCGGAGGGACACGGCCGCTGTCGCCATAGAGATCAAGGCCCCGGGATCTCACAGTGGTTGGTCATGCGCCTTAAGGTTGAGTGATTTGACCGGAAAGCACACAAGATCGCCAGCTCCTCTTATTTTTCGATATGCCCATTGCTTGCGATTGGGGATGGATGCAGGGTGCCGGGGTGGGCGCCTCGCCCTAAGGGACTCACTGGTGTTGTTCCTGTTGCCATCCACCGTCGTGAGTCACCGGAGAGAGGGGAGATGAGATTTGGCCATGTAAGAGAAAAATAAGATAAAAGGGAGGAGAAAATACCAGGCGCTGTTGATGGTGGAGGGACGACGGGCTATGGCTGGCGATGAAGTGGCTACGGCGGCGTGTCGGTGGTGGCGCCGTTGATCATATCGTCCCCTGCCTCCTTTTCCCCGACAACCTTCTCTCCTCTCTCCTTTTCTTCTTTTTATTTCTTTTTTCTTATTTTCCTTTTTATTGTTCTTTTATTACATTTTATGGTTCTAGACAATTCTAGGGATCTTCCCTTCCAAGATATTTTTTAGCTCATTACTATTATTATTATTATTCCTTGATTTTTTTAGTTCCCAAATTGTGCTTATTTAACAGTTATTAATTTCAAAATCCTGAAATTATACTTATTCATACCGCATTCTTGATAAATGCATTCTTGATAAATCGATCCTTGCAAACCGGTATCAAAAATATTATTCACCAATATACAAGTCATTATTAACTGACTTGGATTTTGGGGCGTTACATAATATTTTAAACTATATCTAAATTATGTTATTCTTTTTAATTATATAGAGTAATATTTATGTAAAGTAACCAATTAACTTTTTTTATATATATTATTTTTTATTATATCTCCATATGCATCATCTATATATATAACTTAATTAATGAGATCAAGTAATCTCTACGTTATGGAGAGCCCTATATATATATATATATTGATCTAAGCGGATCATTAGTGGCCTATTTTAATGATCCTATGATCAAGAATAAATTTACATTAAATTGTAAGAAACTTGACTCTTGTTACCATGATCTCCATTATAATGTTAAGTTTCAAAATTTAACCAATGATCTTATCATATTGATCAATAACTTCATATATTAATACAAATAACATTGACTAAAATGCGTTCAAGTTATTAAATATGAGATTGGATTTAGGGCATACCAACTATATCCCTAATAATATCCTAAAAACAGATTATAGTGGAAAATATAATTTAGATTGAAAAAGTTGCTTAAAGCATGCACTTGAAAGAGAGTTTTAGAACCGTTTTAAGTATATTGCTAAAGATTTCCGATTTCAACTCTCATGTCTCAAAATCATTTGAAGTTCATAGTTCTTATAGATTTTCAGAAGTAATTGTTTTTATTGTTTATGCCTTTTGAAAGATTCTTCTTAGAGAAAAACATTTCTCGAAATCAGTTTAAGATAAAGATAAAGTCTTGTTCTAGCCGTTTATGATTTAAATTGGAACGTATAATCTTTAACATTTTTTCAAAAATCATTTTATGCATGGAATGATCTGATCACATCAGAATTAAAATAAAATATTTTCTAGCTATTTTTATTTGAATATAAAATCTTTCCTTTTATGTTTTCCGGAAATCATTACGATTTTAAAGAAAACAAAGTTAGAAGTAAATCGAATTTTTAAATTTAGAAGAGTTATTGTTAAAAAAAAAATAAATTTGAATGAGGAAATAAATATGCATGAGTGAATGTGTTGTCTGTATTCTTCAATAAGATTACACAAAAAGCTTTCTTAAAATCTTCAAGATATTAGATTAAAATACATTAGTTATGCTCTAATTAGTTCTAATTTTTTATTCTGCTCCGGTTTTCGAATTAGAACACATCTATTCAGTTCTAATCTTTGTAAGGCAAATTAAAATAGGAAAAAAAAGTAGAAGAGAATTTATGAGTTATTGTTATCATCAAAACTAAACTAAGATTTATTTAGAGCAAATATTTTAGAGTACTAATTCGATACATGCATATATTTGAATCATATGATTGGTGACATGCAGGATCAGACTATTTAAATATGGGCACACGCTATTATATTTTAATAATTTTTTTGTACAAATTTTTAATTATAATTTTCAAAAGAGAAAATTAATAATAAAAAAAAGGTATCATTCCAACTCTATAAAAAAGGGGTGTTGTTAACCTAAAATTCTAGATGGAGCTTTGGTAGGACGTGAATTGAAGTATTGAAATGCCAGGGTTGGCAAATGGATGTGGAGACCTTAATATTCATTAAGGAAGAAACTCAACCGGCAATAAAAGTGGAAATCCACAAATATAAATATTATATTTGAAAAAATATACTTTATATTAATATTAATGGGAGGAGGCAGATGAAGCTAGAAAAGAGAGCAAAAGAATCCGAAAGGGTCAACTCATAAGGCAATGACAAAGGAAATAATGGTGAGCGTGTGAGTATGTGTTGGTTTGGTGGGGTCTCTTAGACCGACAAGCTTGGGGTTGTCTTGTCATGTCACTTCCCTTTGACTGCCCCTCCCTTTTCATCACATATTCATGGGCCTCTGCCTTCTTTTCTTTTTATTTTTTTATTTTTTTATACATCTAAATTAGGAATAATTTTTTTTAATAAATATTTTAAATAAATAATTACAAAATTAATATACATCAAAAAAAATTACAAAAATAATATAAATTTTAAAATCGCTGCCATATCAAATGATATCGTCAAAGCAGAGAGGATGTTAGAAATTCTAAAATCACTGATGATTGCAGCTATTTCAAGTCTGAAATCATTGCAGTCATCAATGATTTCAGAATTTTCAATAATTTCCTTCTTAATTCTCGTATCAGTGTAAAATTTTTGAAAAATTCTCAAGAGGTCGAAATTTTTAGGGCAAATGCCTTATATTAGTGTGGATCTTTACTATTTTTTGGAGCTTTTTCTTTCTCTGTGTTGTATTCCTTCGTTGCTTGAAATGCAGGTAAGTTTTTTCCTTTTTTATTTCTTCTTTTCTTGTTCTTTTCTCTTTTATTTTATTTATGTATCATTAGAAATAATTTATATTATGCATTAGTTAGGTTTAATTTAATAAAATAATTAATATTAAAAGTATTTAGAAGTGTTAATTATTTACAAATAAATAATTAATTAATTCAAATTATGGAGGTAATTAGAAAAATTTTGATTTTATTTATTTTGTAATAACAGAGTTAAATACACTAATAAAATCATAATAATGATTAGAGATGAAAAGTTTATTTGGTGATTTGTTTAGTTATTATTTTAATATGATTTTGGGAATTTGTTAGGTTAGTAATTTAATATGATTTTAGTAAATTATTTGTATATGATTTTAGTTAGTTAATTTACTATGGTTTTAGTTATTTTTTTGTTATTAATTTAATATGATTTTAATTGTTTATTTAATATAAGTTTAATATTATTTTAGAGTTTAAGTTATTAGAGTTAATTTTTTGTTATTTAATTGCGTTGATATTTAATTTGCAGTTATATTTTTTATAAATATTTTTGTGACATGTGGAGAAAAAAAGTAAGATTTATATATAATTTAAATATTTTTGTAACATTAATTAAAAAAATAATTAATGTGTATATGGAAAAAAAATTAAATAATTATCTATGTTGTTGTACTTGTTATACCAATAGTCAATATGAAATATTAATTTGTTACATGCAATATTTATTGCAAAAAAATAATATTAATATATCGTTCTAAAAAAATTAGGTAATTTAAATTGCATTATTTTACTGAATAATATTGATATGGATATAGAAAGAATTATTTATGAAAAAAATATTTACAATGCACATATAACATTTATTATTGAAATCACTAATAGAGCAATAAGAGATGTATCAAATTAGAAATCAAGAATACATGAATCTTAGACCTATCGTGAATGATATACTAACGCTTGGAGGCAAATATAGAGCCGATGCCATTTGGAATAGACATGTAATTTTTTTATTTCATCGTAATAAACATATATGTAGGTACATAATTATTTATATAATACTTATACTTTATTTAATTATTTTTAGGCTGAACATAATGTGTTGGTAACACACAGAGCTAGCGTGAGTAATCATTATAGAAATATTAATGACAGAATAATTACATACCTAAGAATAGCTAAATTTTATGGCGTGTCACAAATAGGTGTGATGAATGTGAATAATAATTTAGTTACTGCACTGGTTGAGAGGTGGCAACCAGAGATGCACACATTTCACCTTTCAGTTGGCGAAGCAACAATCTCACTGCAGAATATTGCTGTATTGACCGGATTGCTCATCGATGGACGTCCTGTAACTGGACATCTATACCATGATTGGCCTTATGAATGCAGTTGTCTTTTAGGTCAGGTTTCGCCGGAAAATGAATTCAGGGGACACAGTGTAAAAATAACATGGTTAGGGAGACATTTTAATATTTTGCCACCCGATGCAAATGAATATCAGATACAATATTTTGCTCGGGCCTGGATTCTTAGGTGTATTAATGGTTTATTATGTCCAGGTTAATCAAATAATTACATACATTTGATATGGCAGCCACTGCTAGAAAATTTATAGGATGTAGGTGAGTACAGTTGGAAATCTGCTGTCCTCGCGTGGTTGTACAGACAGTTATGTCGTGCAACCAAAACCACATCCAATTCACTTGGTGGATACCTACAATTGTTACAAATGTGGGCTTAGGAAAGGTTGCCTCATAATCGGCCTGAATTTGTCCATCATCCTGTTTTTGATGAGTCCATGTCTTATGGGTACAGATAAAATATACTTATTTTATATTTAAAATTGTTCATTTAATTTGATGACTGGCAGCGAATGCTTGAACATTTTCAGGTGACGATCCCAATTGGATCTAAGCAAAACTAACAGTAAAGATGTTTTTGAATACCGTCTCGAGTTGGACTTACAGCGTGACGACCAGGTTTACATATAATTTCACTTTTATATTTTCATACAATAATATTTTTTTAATATGATGATGAAATTATTATTTTCTGGTTTAGATGGTTTGGGAGCCCTACACTTATGTACTACATTTGTTGCCATAATTTTATACTAATGAAAATGCAATTTGGACATCAGTTGCGCCACTAGTTTGTTGGAAATTATTGAGTTACACTACCCCGATCGATGTCTAAGACAATTCGAAATGGACCATCCGATTTCACACCCTCCAAAATATGATGATGTAGTGCATTCGTATGATTTAAGAAGCCATATTGATCAGAATTGGGAAGGAAGATTTTCATATTTTATTCATGAGTAGAATAATTGGCATAATCGCGTTGTAATGGGTCCTCCTCTACGTGCACCTTTACATCCGAGGTCATAGTATATGTAATGGTTTGCATCACGCCCAAGATGGTGGATGACCCAGATAGGTGCCTCTATCGGTACATCGATATGTTTTAATATAAATATTTATATATAGAAATAATAATATTGATAATTTTTAATAAATTTGTTTATTTGATGTAGGCTGATTATGCTGAAAGAATCAGACACTCCAACATTGGTTCTTCGTCCAATGCAGAAATTGCTATTTGTTTGGCATCTGAGGGCATATTAGGAGTTGTTGGTGCCATTGACAGACGGTCCACTGACTATCCCAGATAGCCTGTTCCTAATACTACACATATCCCTTCGATGGTTCATTCTTTTCAGAATTTCCGTCAATCTATACGCAGCAGGAGAGGAATGGGAGAAAGGTAATCTACAGTGGAGTCTATTCATAGTCCAGCTGGAGTGCACCAGGGTCCTGAACCAATGCAGTGGCCTTATCTTCCTGAAGATCTTTCCAGTTCGTTCAGTTTGTCTTCAGTGAGTCAACAACAATTATTTGACACTGCAGCTGGACCATCCAGATGTATTAACTTTGAGGCAGGGCCATCCGGATTAAATGTTGATCTCAACATCAGTTTATCTTCAGGAGATCAACATCAATACGATATCATTGTCCAAACGGACCCTCCATGTCAGTTTGAGTCCACCCCATATGACCAAACAGGCCTACCATTTCAATTTCAGTCCACACCATATGCCTCAACAAGTCAGTCAATGGATCACGATGATTTTTTCAATGAACTCTTCAGTGAACCAAATTTGGCAGGTAGTCATGGTTTCGTAGACCAACCCCTATACAGTAGAGATTTTAGTGATATTATGCCATTGCCACAATATCCAAATGTCGATGAGGTGGACAGTCAAACAGATAGACATAGCACATCGCACCGAAATATAAGGTTTTGAATGGTCTAATATTTAGCTACATTATGTTTAGAGCTTGTTTGTTGCGTATTTTGATTAATTTCTGTATTTTATTAAATAAAATTAAAATCATTATGTATTTAATATAAAATTGAACATATATAATTATATATAAAAATTAATAAATATTTATTGACCTTGCATAATAATACAGTAGAAATTATTATTGATCCGAGATAAACATATTGTTTACTTAGATTATTGTAAATACACGAACAAAAATTGATGCTGAAGAGTTTATAATTTTTGACTACAAAGGAAACGAAAATGATCGGACAACATTTATATAGGGAGAGAAAAAAAATTTTTTTGAATCAACCTAGGGGGCCCGGTTTTCTCTCATGAAACCGTTGGTGGGACCAGCGGTTTCAAGTTTGAAACCGCTGACAAAAGTAGCGGTTTCAGGTCTGAAATCGCTAGCCCCACCAACGGTTTCATAGCTTTTTGTCCCCTTCGCCTGCCACCAACACTCTAACGATACTGCGTCACCTGTCAACGGTTTCGGAAAAAACCCCTCCCGTAAATTTTTTTTGACCCACCCCAATTTGGTAAATAGTTATTAAAAACACATTATTAAAAAAAGTTGTCTCTCTAAATTATGGATTATGAAATTTTTTTTTAAACTATTTCGGTTAAAAAAAAAATTAAATTACAAAACTAGGCTTCACGTATGATGTCTTTTTTCGAATACCAATCTAATGTGTTATATATATATATATATCAGATCACATTTGTTTTTCAATTTTAGATTTAAAAAAATGTAATTTAAACTCAAAAATTTAACTACAATTATAATTGAAGTAAATTGTCCATTTGATGGCTGAAAATTAATAAAAAATTGTCGACTCAGCGACATATTAGGCTTCACTTATGCATTAAATTAATAGAAAAAACCACATAAACTGATAGACCCATGAGTATAAAATCAGGCTTCGAGGCGCATAGAAACATTATTTTTACGAAATTAATTGCCCTGACTACGAATAATTGTTGCAGGATATTGACAATATTCCCTCAAGATTCAACAAAACCTACGGATGTTTTTAGACAGCAATTTCAGAAACTTCCCCTTCAGAACTTCAAATCAAGAACGAAATCTTAAAGAGTAAAATCAGAACAACGTTAATGAAGAAAAAGAGGAAGGAAAATAACATAAAAGGAGGATATATGTTTTTCTGTCTATTTATAATTAAGATGGTTAATAGCAATTGCTTTGACACCTGTTCAGACAAATTATGTCTGTTAAAATATTATTTATTTATTTTATTTTAAAATGAAATAAATTTAAAATAAAATAAAATAGTACCATTAATCTAAAAATTTTTAAAATTGCCTTCGATAATTTTGACTGCCACTTAATAAAGGCTCTGAAACTCTTGTAAAAAAGTGATGTGGGATAAGTGGCTTTAAGGTTTTCTTGTATATTTTGAATTTTCTTTTAAAGAGAGAATCGGATTGTAACGGCAGATTATAATAATTGCAATATGTATCTGACTTGGTATTTTTCATTAGTTTTTAATGTTCGAATGGACGGAATCATTTAATTGCAATTGAAATTAAATTGCAAATTTTTATAGATTGGATCTAAACTTGAAAAAGAACTCAATGGTCAGGCCCAATTCCGTAACATACCAAAAAAAAAATAAATTAATAAATAGATGGAAGTGAATGAAACAGTGACGTGGTTTGTAATTGTAGCTAATTAAGCCTAGTATGAGTAAAAACAAGACATTTTCATTTATAATTAAAGAAAGCCACATAAACAATATACACATTCATGCATCTCTCCAATTTCTAGCATCATTCAGCAGACATCATATCCCCAAAAAGAAGGACATCTTTAAAGACACACTAAACTAAAGGGCCACACATGACTACTACTTGTTCCTAAATTTAATTATTTTACTTTTCTACCCATTTTCTCTCTTAATTTATTTTATTATCCGGAATTATTGGTTTTCACTTTTAGAGACACCAAAATCAGAAACAGTAAAATATGTATACTTTTTGGATTTTCTTTTATATAATTACGTCTTTTGATGACAGAATGAGAATCTAATCCTAATCAATTATCAAAGTTACCAGTTGTGTTGAACTATTTAATTGATACAAATAGTGATTAAAACTCTTGTTATTTGTTTAAATAAGGGAATGCAGATTTGTTGGCTCCATAGCTTTTAGAGTATATGCTAGGAGTTGTTTTTTACAATATACATAGACGCCCTCTAGCCTGGGCGCCAAATTCTGATAGTGATTTCCATATGCTAGTAGTTTTTTTTTTTTTTTGTTATCAATATACAAGTAATATGATATTTATCTTAAAATATTCAATTCACCAAAAAAAAAATTGTACTTGATAATAACCAAGTATGATTAAATGAATTTGATGACAATTCTTTTGAGTGGATTTGGGGAAGTTCTATCAGTTGCGAGGTGTCAGCTGAGAAATTTTTTACTCTATTTATTTATTTATTTTAGTGTAATTGGCAGTTAAGGGGAAAATTGCCATGTAGAAATTTTTAATTATATTCTTGATTTTGAGCAACTGTACTATTAGCTTTTCTCGAATTTGAAATTTGAAGCAGAAAATTCCCATTTGTATGATTATTTCCAATTCATTTAGCCTGACTTTGGGCTGCTGTTCCAGAATACAACAGCTGATTATATAATCATCTGCTTTCTATATGCCTAATTACAATTAAACTCCCCACTTTTCAGAACCCAGAAGCCTGAAGGATCAAAGTCCAAAACCATGCTCCATGCTCCTATGGAGATGGTCAGTGGTACGCTGGCTTAGATTTAAGAGAGAAAGGTCAAACGTCATTCCCTTAGCCCATCCCCTTCTAAACATGGATGATTATACATAACAGAACATAAACAAGGAAGATCACAAGGAGCAGGGATCATGCGAGGATGCAGAAAGAGAAACTACTTGCTCACAGCGAAACTTTTGTCCACTCCACTCCAGAAATTCGAGAAAAGAAAAATCTTACCATCCATCTATTTAGATGTTACAGCTTTTTCATAGTGACAAACCAAACAAGTTTAATTAAAAAGCTATGAACAAACTAGAAGCTCATGACCTGACCATTCTTTCAGGTCTGTAATCATGTGCCGGTACGGGGGGGGGGGGGGGGGGGGGGGGGGGGGGGGGGGGGAAGGAGATAACAAAAAAGAATTAGCTGGCAGTCTCCTAGTACAGAAGTAGCCTATTCTAAGTTGAAAGAAAAATTGTTAGTGAAAATTTATGTATATGAGAGCGCACCTTAAACAATTGCCCAAAACTTCTTCCTACAGAATAACACAGTTTCAAGCTTCCTTTGTTTGTTCTCCAAAGAATGTGACTCAACCTCCCACAGGAATTTTGGGGCCAAATCACGGATTCTTGATATAATGGATTCCTCATCCCTTATGATTATAAATCCCTGCATATATAAAGTTCAATAAGAGTCTGAATCTTCTGTAACAAGGCATTCAGATCCTTAAAAGTGAAGTTGATTATCATGTCAGATTACCCTAAATTCAACGGTTGAAATGGACACATACTGAATCAAGCAATGAAATTAAAATATTACTATCATAAATGCAGTTTCAGTTGGAATGACATAAACTAGTCACAAAAGAGGAACATAATATCAACTCTAGCATTCCGCTTAAGGGAAATCCCCCATTTATAAGGTAATTGCAATCTTCACTTTCATATTCAAGATGCAGAAAGGTCTGTGGAAACAAGCATATTTCTTAACCACATGAACTGTTGTGTTCCACAATTCTGTTTCTTTCCGTGTTTCTACTTTTATTAATTATTTTCTAACATGCGAATGCTGTTAAAGATGCAGCAGCATAGTGCTCAGATTATGTCTAATAACTGCAGCTCAAACAGTAGTTCATGGTTCAGCAGCTAGCTCATGGAACCCCATGTCATTGTTCACTCATGTTATAGAATTTAAATTTTAAATTCCTCAGCAAATAAAAGCTTGAAGGATGATTTCTTATTTAAGTGAAATTACCTGAGGTCGCAAAACACGATCCATCTCAAGCATAATATCTTCTAGCAAGCATCCTTTTCCACGGTTTCTATAATGAGTGAAGAGATAATTGGCATGCAACAAATCATAAGTGCGCGGATATGTTGAGAATGGTTCACACCTGAAGAAATTATACAAATAGTAATCAAACTAATAGACTACAACAGATATTTATCTGATTAAAAGCATCAAGTCTGAATTGATCACATTTTCTTACCAATCATGAAAGGCACCCAAGAGACCCCTATCATAAATAGCTGATAAAGTATTTTTCATGTTCGCAGGAACTATATTCATCACCCAAACAGGCAATGTGTTCAAAGCCACAGCGAAGCCGCCAACAAAAGCATTCATGTCCATGACATTTCTTATATCTGGTTCACTGACATCCATGAGCTTCCAATAATTGCTGACTTGGTTTTTCCAGAATATGGCATCAGAAGTAAATTCTTGTTCACTAATACCTACAACAGGCATGCCCAGAATTCATGGTGAGATTGAAATTTGCTTAGGTAATTTCTAAGCAATCGTAGAATGACGCAAAATTTCAAGGTATCAGGTTTGTTTTTTAGTGCCAATCCTGTTTTCTAGTGCTATAACGATGGAAATCCACACGGGATATTGTCTTAATGACCAAACTAGCTCCATTCCTCTTCCTCTTCCTTTTTCTCCATCTATTTAGGGTCATTTGCAGATTTGAAGAACTGAACAGGCAATGAATTCCTTTTCACATAGTTCAGTAATGAATTGCAAGGTATATTTATATTTAGAAGATAGAATACCTTAAACCTCTTCAACCCTAGTACATATAAAAGTATTTTCCTGGTATGATGTACTTAATTCAGCTGGAAAACTTATTATTTGTAATATTCCTAGTTAATATAAAACTTTAAATATACTATAACTCATTATACAAAAGACCAACTGATTACACTACTAACATGACATTCTATGAGGCCCCTAACAGACTGACTAATTTGAATATGTTCCAACACAAAAATAAAGGAAAATTGATAATAAAAAAGCGAAAATCGAAATGTTCTCAACTATAGAAAAACAGTAACAATAATAATAACTTAAAAGAGAAGTATACGCTAAATGGATTTGCTTTATGCTTCTTAAAAGAAGATATCCTTGCACAGTGTTCTCAAGCTATGGATAACAGTCCCTGTAAGTATGTCCCATTCAAGTCACAGTAAATCAAGCGAAGCTATTTGTTCTTGAAGATTTTGAGAACTCAAGATTTTCTATTATCTCGAATTACCCTAAAATAATGATACAAGGTATATTTATAGGTATACAAGTAGTAAAAGAAGAAAATACTATTCTACTCTTAATTACAACCTAATAAAATACATTAACCAACACTCCCCCTCAAGTTGGTACAAAGATATTACACATGCCCAACTTGCAAATTATGGCGTGAAAAGCTCGACTACTGAGTCCTTTTGTAAAAACATCAGCTAATTGTCTGTCCGACGTTACATGAAATAAGCTTAAAACACCATCAGATAATTTTTCTTTGATGAAGTGTCGATCAATTTCAATATGTTTTGTCCTGTCATGTTGAACTGGATTATGAGCAATACTGATTGCAGCTTTGTTGTCACAATACAAAAATAGTCGGTCCCTTTTAGCCAAATTCAACTCTGCTACTAACTTCTGCAACCATAACAACTCACAAACACTTTGAGCCATAGCTCTATATTCTGCTTCTGCACTTGATCTTGCAACTACACTCTGTTTCTTGCTTCTCCAAGTGACTAAGTTACCTCCCACAAATGTACAATAACCAGAGGTTGATCTTCTATCATCTAAAGATCCAGCCCAATCTGCATCTGTGAAAGTTTCAATTCTTAGATGACCATTTTTTGAAAAAAGAATACCTCTTCCTGGAACTGATTTTAAATACCTCAAAATGCGAAAAACAGTCTGTTGATGAGATTCTCTTGGATCATGCATGAACTGACTCACCAAGCTAACTGCATAAGCAATATCTGGTCTAGTGTGGGATAGATAGATAAGTCTACCAACCAATCTTTGATATCTGCCCTTATCAACTGCACCTTCAGTCCCTGTTTGTAACTTATGGTTACTTTCAATGGGTGTATCTGCTGGTTTGCATCCCAACATACCAGTTTCATCCAAAAGATCCAGAACATATTTTCTTTGAGAAATGAAGATCCCTTTGGTTGATCTGGCAACTTCAATTCCCAAGAAATATTGTAGCTTTCCAAGATCCTTGATTTCAAACTCCTGAGTTAAGAGCTTCTTCAGTCGAACCATTTCTTCTTTATCATCCCCTGTCATCACTATGTCATCAACATAAACAATGAGAAGAGTAATCTTACCTTTGGAGTGCCTCATAAAGAGGGTATGATCAGCATTACTTTGCTGATAACCAAAGGATATCATAGCTTTGCTGAATCTGTCAAACCAAGCTCTCGGAGATTGTTTCAACCCATACAAGGCTTTCTTCAGTCTGCACACCTTTCCTTGTGTTCTCTCATCATCAAAATCAGGAGGAATCTCCATATAAACCTCTTCTTCCAGGTCCCCATGAAGAAATGCATTCTTCACATCAAATTGCAGCAAATCCCAATCCAAGTTAGCTGCACAAGATAGCAAGATTCTAATGGTAGTCATTTTAGCAACTGGTGCAAATGTCTCCTGATAGTCAACTCCATAAGTCTGAGTGAATCCCTTTGCCACTAATCTAGCTTTAAATCTTTCAATGGAACCATCAGCTTTGTGTTTTATTGTGAACACCCACTTACAACCATCTTTTTGTCTGAAGATGCAACTAGTTCCCAGGTTTCATTTTTAGAGAGAGCTTTCATTTCTTCAACCATAGCTTCTCTCCACTTTGGATCCTTGATAGCTTCTCTCCAATCCTGTGGAATAGACATAGAGGAAAGAGACAAGGCAAAGGCTCTATAGGAAGGAGACAAGGAATCATAAGAGACAAAGTTAGAGATGGAATGTTTTGTACACGACCTGACTCCTTTCCTTTGAGCAATGGGCAAATTTAAATCAGAATCAAGAGATAAATCAGAATCAAGAAGTGACTCACCCGAGGATTGTGGCAGTGTAGAATGCATGATGGCTTCTTCAGACCTATTCTTCCTCGAGTATCTCAACAAGTCAGGTCTATCTAAACGACCACCAACACCAACAACATTCTCCTCCCCCTGAACATCAACATTCTGTTCCTGAATAACAATCCATTCGTTTTTCCTTTTAACTAGATCATGAGATAACACAGGTACATTCATCACCACTTCTTCACTATTCTCCCCCTGAAGAGGTGACTGGATACTGCCAAAATAAGGTTCAGACTCCCGAAAGGTAACATCCATACTCACATAGAATTTCCTAGATGGAGGATGATAACACTTATATCCCTTTTGAGTTGGAGAATATCCAACGAACACACATCTCAGTGCTCTCGGATCTAATTTCCCAACATTCCTAGTATGAACAAAGCAAACACATCCAAAAATCTTTGGTGGAACAGTATAGCCAGTTTTCCCGGTTAAAACTTCTACAGGAGTTCTAAAGTTAAGAGCTTTGAGAGGCATTCGATTAATAAGATAGGCAGCCGCTAATATAGCATCTCCCCAATATGACTTTGGAACATGCATGATAAACATAAGAGATCTAGCAACTTCTAACAAATGCCTATTTTTTCTTTCAGCTACACCATTTTGAGCACTAGTATAAGGACAACTAGTTTGGTGAATAATCCCATGAGACTCCAAATAAGTACCCAACCTACTATCCATATATTCTGTTCCATTATCAGACCGCAAAACTTTTATTTTAGCATCAAATTGAGTGGCAATCATTTTATGGAAAAATTGAAAACAGGAGAAAACATCACTCTTTGCTTTAATCAAATACACCCAAGTCATTCTAGTGCAACAATCAATGAAAGTAACAAACCATCGATTTCCAGACAAAGAGACAGTTTGTGTAGGTCCCCAAATATCAGAATGAACAATCATAAATGGCTCACTGGCTTTATTATCACTCAAAGGATACGAGTTTTTAGTATGTTTAGCATACTCACAAGCATCACAAGATAAATAATCAAACCGAGTTCTAGCAAATAAACTAGGATATAGTTTTTCTAAAACAAAAAATGACGGGTGTCCTAATCGCCTATGCCACTGAATGATCTCCTGGTTGACATCCTGATACCCCCCAAAAAGAGCCAACTCTTGACTGTCTTCCAGCATATATAAGCCATCATGCTCTCTACCACTGCCAATCCTCTTCCCTGTTTGAAGATCCTGAAGAATACAAAAATCAGGGAAAAATTCAACTTTACAGTTAAGAGTTTTAATGATAGCACTGACAGATAAAAGATTGACAGGAAATTGAGAAACATGAAGAACAGAAGACAATTTAATATTAGGAGTACAAACAACAGAACCTGTCCCAGAAATAGGGGTTAATGACCCATTAGCCACCCTGACACTATCCCTTTTTAAACAAGGAGAGTAGTTAAGAAAGCCTTTTGAAGTGCCTGTCATATGTCTATTCGCACCAGAATCAATAATCCATGAGTTATGGTGAGAGAAAGTAGTACCTGACTTAACCAAATTAGAGGTAGCACTGGAGGAAGGAGTAAGCTGAGACAGGAGACGCCTGAAATGCAAAATCTCATCAGAGGAAAGACTCTCAACTGAAGCTGACTCCTTAGATGATTCCACTGTTTCTAACACATGTGCTTGAGTCCTTGTTGGATTAACTCGTTTTCCCCCACGGCCCCTACTAGGTCTCCCATGTAACTTCCAGCAAGTCTCTTTAGTGTGCCTTGGCTTACCACAGTAATCACAAAGCAAATGATCTTTATCAAAAAGAATCCCTTTTGGTTGCTCAAGAGAGGTATGGGCAGTCAAACCCGACTTGTCAATAGGTGCAGTATAAAGCATAGCCCCTCTCCTGGTCTCTTCCTGCTGAATTAAAGAATGTGCCTCCTCAAGTGAAGGGAAAGGAGTTCTGCCAATAACTTGAACTCGCACTTGATCAAATTCAGGATTTAAACCAGCCAGAAAATCATAAACCCTCTCCTTTTCAATCATCTTTTGAATCAGCACCGCATCATCAACACATTTTACTTGAAAGTCCTGATAATAATCCAGTTCCTGCCATAAACTACCCAATTCAGAGAAATAATCTGAAACAGTAAGCTCACCTTGTTTTGTACCATGAACTTTGTTCCTGAGTTCAAAGATACGAGCATCATTTCCCATTCGAGAGTAGGTGGTTTTGCAGCTTTCCATATCTTCTCTGCAGTGTCAAGCAATAAAATTCTGTCTAGAGATCTTAGGATGCATTGAATTTAGGAGCCAAGACATAACCAGTGAATTATCTGAGTCCCATTGATTAAAATTAGGATCGGTGACAGATGGTGGTTTTTACTTCCATCGATATAAACCTGCAACCTTCTAGCCTTGATCGACAATAAACACGATCTAGACCAGGCTAAATAAGTACTGCTCCCCTCAAGTTTAACCGGGCTAATTTGAGAATAGGGACTGTCATTGATGGAATAATGTTTCTCAACTTCCTTATGATCATCCTTAATATTTGACATAATTAACAAGCCAAAAAAGGATAAAAAACAGCAGGAAAAAGAAACCCCAGAAAAACAGAACTTGTTCGCGCGTGACCCAGAAACCGAGGTGGTCGGAAGTCACCGGGGATCAGTGGGTTGGAGGCGGAAAAGGGCGGCGATCAGGTTGGGAAAAAAATCGGCAGCAAAAAGTGGCCGGAGGCGGTGGCACGCGCCACACGCGCCGGCGCGTGGAGAGAGGGCAGAAAGCTTCTGACGGCGCGTGTACTCACGCGCGGCTTCTGACGGCGCCGGAAATTGGGTCACCGGCCGATATTCACCCGATCTACCTTCCTGTGGGGGCGGTGTTGAAAGAATAGGTCTGAAACTCGACCTTCTAGACTCGCCGGAAAAATAGAGGTTACCGGAAAAAACCAACTGCGGAAGGGAGTTAACTCGACCTTCGAAACGGCAGTGGCTCTGATACCATGAAGATTTTGAGAACTCAAGATTTTCTATTATCTCGAATTACCCTAAAATAATGATACAAGGTATATTTATAGGTATACAAGTAGTAAAAGAAGAAAATACTATTCTACCCTTAATTACAACCTAATAAAATACATTAACCAACAGTTCTTCTTCTTTTTCCCTTTCTATACCTTTTTTTTTTTCCTTTGGACAAGTGATAAATTATGAACTTGTATTTTTCTGTTCCAAGTTGTAAATTTTTTCTTTTGGAGCTATACAATGGTATTGCTAGTCTATTACACAACCCCCACTCTTTTGCCCACAGCGAAGTCATAATCTATAAGAAAGGAGGAACCTCAAACAAATGCAAGCAGAAGTGGAGTTCTCTTCATTGCAATATCATTTTTTATTGATTGAGGTGTTTCCTTTTGAAACTATTGCCATCACCTAATATAAAACTTACTGCTATATAGCTAAAAAACATTTTTCCTTCCCAAAAAGTGAATAGCACATGCGAATTTGTCTGATCAGATAAAATGACAAACACTCAAGTGATATAGTAATTCATCCACATTTTGCTACTGCAGTTTAGCCCTAATACTATGGTGCTAAAATCTTCATTTCAGTTTAATTTAACTATTTGAAACAAACCAATAATTTCTCAAGCTAACTATTTTTAGTTGTATCGATTGAAAAAATCACTTCTGAATAAAAGCATATATAACTCTAATTCTGTCGTTCTGCTGATGCTCAGATATTAGGAACTTTTTTTTTTTTTGGTCCAATGCATCTTGACAATATTGTTGATAACCTAGTCCAAGTATATACCTCTTACAAAATGTTTATTGTAAAAACATTAATTTTCTTTTTTTTTTAGAAGTGACAGTAAAAGATAAAAAATGAATTAATAATATTTGTTTTCCCTTGTAAGATTTTTTTGGCATAATCTGCAGCCAGTCAACATGAATCGAACTGTCATTCGGTATTTAGTCTAAATGTTTGGCTTTAGTGTTTTCACTGTCCATATCATCATGCAAACTGATAGAGATGTTATACAAGATGGGCTGGACCATGTTGACAAACAAGGTGGGCTGGACTGCAGCAGAGTAAGGGACAGCAAAGCTGAAGCATTGAGGAAGACCAGCACTTTTTAAGCTGGAGGGTAGACAGTAGGGACGGATTGTATTGTTTGTTTCTCCTATTTAGTTTGGTTTTTGGGGGTGAGAGGAGAGATATCTTGAATTGGATTGTAATTTTGCTGCTTAGAGCAGGGCTCCATTGTTTGGAGAGGGAAGTTATCTTCCTGGGGGATTTTTTAATCCTGTATTACCAGCTTTACTATCAATGAAATCGTTACTTTCTTTCATTACATTCCCTATTTGATTATTTGCTTGGTTGTTTCATTGTTTCTTGAATTTTATTTTCTATCAATTGGTGCCGTCTGTGGGAAACGAGATCAATGGCAGACCCACCTAAAACCTGTTTGCAATCCAAGAACGATTTGCAGGAGCAAGTCGATGGCCATGAGAAATCCATGAGTGCATTACAACGATCCATATCTACTTTTCAGAAATTTGTAGTAGAGAAATTCGATTCTCTTTATGCCAAAATAACTAAAATAATAGAAGAACAGCCCCTAGATGATGAAGGAGACGCCCAGCCAACAAACAATGATATCGATATAAGCAATGGATCTCCAAGACGGGAACTCATTCATTACAGCATCAAGTTTGGGCAACCCGCAAATTTCCAGGACCCTTACAAGGAGTTACAAGCCTTGATTCAGCTTGGTACAATGGATGAATATATTAAGGAGTTCGAAGCAATTATTGGGAATATCCCTCAGATATCACGAGCTCAGCTTCTAAGTTACTTTATGGGGGGATTAAAGGAAGAGGTGAGCAGATGGGTAAGGTTCTTGAAGCCATAGACCTGCGAGGAAGCCATGGTGCTAGCTAGAGATGCGGAGTTCATTTTCACTCCACCAGCCAGCATAGCGATGGCGAGAAAGAGACGCGGTGAAGCTAGGAGTCGGGCTGAAGGGGCTAACGGCGGCGGAGGAACTAGGAGTCAAACTGAGGGGGCCGAACTGACCTTTAGCCCACCAGGAAGTCGAGTGATAGAAGCTCAGGCGAGAGGCGGTGGCATTTGGAGCAGATCTAAGCTCTCTCATGCTCCACCGATCACTCACCCAACTATGCTAACAAAAGTGGATCAACCAGGCCTATGGTCTAAAACTAAAGGCCCAAGCCCATTAATCCCAGCAAAAGCTCCACCACACATGCTCCTTCCTCCCAACCGAATGCAACAGGAGCAACAGAATAAGGGGCCGCACCATTTGTCGTTGAAGGAGATCGGGGAGCATAGTCGGCTGGGTCTCTGCTTCAAATGGATACAGCCATCCAGCCCGCAGCACGGATGCAATGATGGAGTGCTTAGGGTCTCCATCTTGGAGAACGAATTATATGTGGATACAGGGCAACAAATAGGAGAAGGGACAATAGTGGCCGAACCAAAGGAAGAAGGAGAAGGGGTGAAAGGTGTATGTAACGCCCTTGAAGTTGCTTTTGGATCCAAGAGCCATGCCCAAGTCCCCAGAACTTTGAAGCTGCAGGGGGCCATACAAGGGGATCCAATTTCCCATCTCAAGGAAGCAATCGAAAAAACATTGCCTCATAAACTGGAAGAAGCTCGAAATTTTGTATTGCTGAGGATTGTGAAAGTTTCCCGAGCATATCGAAATCTCCATGTTGTGCAGCCTCGCTTGGGAGGGGGGATGATATATCCAGAGTTTTTGGGATTCTTATCTTTGTGTGGCTTAGTACTTAATAAGTCAATAACTCTTCGCGGAGGGGCTACTGATGTTCAGCCTAATGAATGGAGTGCTGTGGGATGTAAGATGGTGGCATTACCTGAAATAGCTATGAATCTACCCGAACCAGGTGTTGCAGTCGAGCTATCAAAGGTTATTCTCAGAGAGCATTATACTGAAGTGTCGAGAGAATTCATGGATTTATTCGGGAAATTGAGAGAAAGTGATGATTCATATTATCAATTGTGCCATCTTGAAAGACAGGTAAGATCCCTAAACCTTCCTATTGCTTCTATTTCATATAAGATGATCAAATTGGGGAATGGCTATCGTGTTACTGTCCATGAAGAGTGTCTAAGTGCTAAGTTGTGATTGATTTGGGTCTTGCTGTATATTGATGCATTCTCACTTTATTTCGGTCCTTTGACTGTTATATGGGGTATTGAATAGCTTAAAACCCTGGTTCTTGTTAAGCATAATTGGGATCAGAGGATGTTGTTTGAAAATGGGGATGCCCAAAATGGAAGCCATAGGGACCTCGTGTTGCTTTTGTATCCTCCTTTTGCAAATCTTTTTGGGATTGAGAAATTTCGTTATTGCTGTGCCACTTGGTTGCTTCTTGAGCAATTCTTTCTGCGGTGGCTCAATTGGAAATGGGAATTTTGAAGAATAACTGGTGTATATGGGTATTATGGCCATGAGGAGGTAGTGAGCGACATTTGTGTGTTGTCATCCAGTGAAAGGGCAACATCTTGTGAGGGGACTGATCATATTTGGAATAGCATAATAGGGACAAAGCTATTTTTTATTGCTGCTTCAGAGATTAACGTTGATCATCTCAATACGCTGAACCCTAACACATTATCAAGTAGATTATTGAATAGCGCATTTGATGGGAGCCTGTCCACCTGTATGCACTATTTTAAATCTCGTAAAATGCTTGTGGTTGGCACTGGAAATGCTTTAAACAGGCTTGTCAATGTCACCATGGGTCAAAAGCTTCACCTCTGGAGTGGTGATGCCTTTGAATCTGCCTTTCCTTCTCTTGACTCTGCTGTATGCTTACATGGATCTGGCAAAACTTCAGTGGATGGGTACCATCGATTCCGTCTCGAATCCTACCTATGTTGCTTCACTGCTGATGAGCTCCGCTATCTTGGACCAAATCAGTTCAAAGCCCATGCTAAAGGGATCCAAACTAGCTCTAACAAGCTGCCACCTAAGCCGGAGTTGGAGACTGCGGAAGATCGTGTCCTTGAGAAGGTGCTTGCCACTCGAGAGATCCAAAAAGAAGGCAAAAGTGTGTCCCATTGGCTGGTGAAAGACGCATTTGTAGTGAGGGATGAGTACCCTCAACTAAGTCTTGAAGACAAGACTTATTTCAAGAGGGTGGCAATGATAGAGATGTTATACAAGATGGGCTGGACCATGTTGACAAACAAGGTGGGTTGGACTGCAGCAGAGTAAGGGACAGCAAAGCTGAAGCATTGAGGAAGACCAGCACTTTTAAGCTGGAGGGTAGACAGTAGGGACGGATTGTATTGTTTGTTTCTCCTATTTAGTTTGATTTTTGGGGTGAGAGGGGGGATATCTTGAATTGGATTGTAATTTTGCTGCTTAGAGCAGGGCTCCATTGTTTGGAGAGGGAAGTTATCTTCCTGGGGGATTTTTTAATCCTGTATTACCAACTTTACTATCAATGAAATCATTACTTTCTTTCAATACATTCCCTATTTGATTATTTGCTTGGTTGTTTTGTTGTTTCTTGAATTTTATTCTCTATCACATACAGTCAACATTACAAGGGGTTTTCAAAATTTGACCTCAATGTTTTCAGTGTTCATATCATTATGCAACAAAAAGTCTCATAATGTTCATTAGTGATATAACTCATAATTAAATAAGGCATGACATAGGCTAACAAAATGGAGGCAAAATAGGAGAAAAATAGAGCAACTTAGTAAGCTTATATAAGTGAAGGATTGGAAATAAACCTATTCTCTTTAGAGACTCTGAATAAACCGAAAGACGCTCTGGCCTAGGAGGGAGTTTCTGAGTATCAGCTTGTGGAACTCTTTTTGGTACACAGTTCCTAAGTGGTATATTCCATGATGGCTTCATATCATCCACAGTATCACATATATTTATGAGCTTCATTTCAGCATTGTGCAGCAGGCATGGCTGGTTATCTTGTTTAACCCATATTGCTGTCTGCACCTTACGGGCAATGAGTTTCCAGCACATTGCAGAAGTCAGATTTACCAACTTGTTCCAAATATGGGGATAATCTTTATCCTTTCTGTAAGCAGGAGGAGATGAATAGACAAAATATCCATTATTTCGCAGAATGCGATCTACTTCTTTCAGCAAAATACCATCTGCAGGATACAAGAAGAATAAATTACAAATTCATTAAAATTTGAGCAACTATGCAAGAAACATGACAGGAACAACCTTCCTTGGACTCAAGATAGCCCTAAAATTATCTATTGGTGCCCTGTCAAGAACTTACAAAACCCATGTCAGAACAAGCCCTCAATCCAGGACAAATCCCATTTTCAACATCTCGTCTGTTCTTGGTACCCTGCAGTAACAGTAAGAGGCTCTACATCCATTATGATACTAACTTTAAAAGTTATCTCAATAAATCTTCTAAAAACCCTTATCAGGATTATTGATTGCTATGAAGGACCTAATGATTGTGCAGAATGTTTCATCTATGAATATCAAGGCAGCATCTGCATAAAAAATTCGTTCACTATACTTATATAACAGCTTTAATAACTCGCTCTGCTTGTAGAGATGGTTGGCAAGTTACAATAATCCAGACTAGCAAATATGCTACAAATCAAATTTGATCAATAGATAAACTAGGACAGTAGTTGTATTGCCACTAATACCACCAATATAGTACCCTCCACTGCTAACTTTTGTTTGGCAGCTTTATAAACAGGACGAATACCAACCCATAATTGCATCTTCTGGAAGAGCAAATGCCATTTCAATTATGGCTACTTCAGAACCATAAAACAAAATAAAATTAGGGATAAGTTCATTTGGCAGAAAGTTATCAATTCCATAGCATGAACCACTGTGGCGTAATTACTCTAATATGAGATTTTATCAGGTGCATCCATTTTACAGATAAACAATTTTCTGGAGCCGCTGCTTGCATGACTATCTAAGAAATAGCAACATACCATTCTCGTGCCAATCAACACGACATCTTGAACAGTGAACCATCTCAAAAGAGCTAGATGGATATGGAAGTTGCTTTGTGGCAATAGCAGCAATCATGGCACCAATTCCTCGCTCTAAAGCAAACTGAATCTGATTTTCGTGACCATCTTTGGGTGCAAATGACATTGTTTGTACATCCAAGGGAAGAAGATATGCTGAGAAACTAGCTACTCCACAGCCAACATCAAGAACTTGAACAACCCCAGCTGAACGAAGATCACCTGTTTCATTAGTTGTCATATTACCCAACCTTCAGAACAAAAAAAGAGGGAGAAGAATCACATACGATGATGGTTGCTTAATGAATACGTTGACATTCATGATAAAATTGTCCATGTAGGACATGCAGCAACTCATAAACCAGATCAGACAAAATATGATATACGAGAAATGAAATTTGCATATGAAAAACTTTAACCAGAATCACCTCTGAATGTATTCTGGCGCTCCATGCTTGAAATTAGTACCACCACCAGGGAACCACCACAACTGATCCTTTTCATGCACCCAGTTTTGCCCTCCTTTGACTTCAGCAAGACGTGTATGATTCACATTACTTCGCCACACAAAATCCCTGCTGATTGGCCATTTTATTGGCAATTTATAATCTTCTGGTGGTGGCACCAAGCAAAATAACCGCTTTTCAAGTGGTGGACAATGTCTCTCTAACTCTTCTCGTCTAGAAAGGTCTAAGCTGGGGAGCAAATCTTTTACATATGAAACATCATGGCAAGGTATATACTCATTGAACTTCAAGGGGCAAATATTCATTCCACTTTGTGGGATCAACATCGGTGTTTTGCTATAAGTGAGAGCAATTTTGTTGTCAAATAAAGAAACACCTGCAAGTGTCCAGGATAAAATTAAATCATTACAAGAACCAAATGTGTCATAGTAAAATATTTTATTTGAATTAACAAGATGCAGAAGGAGCTTGTAGGACATGCCACTTTTTTCCTGAAGGCTTAAACAAATTAAACTGCAACTTCTGATAAAAAGGACAAAGAAAAAAACCTCAAGAAAAGGAACACATTTATATTTTTTCCTGACATGATATTATTCAGCACTACTTAATGCACTTCTCTAAGTATACCATGTTTAAAGTGTGATGGTATATTCAACCTGATCAATGGCTGCAGCAAATTTGCAATATATAAAATTTGCAATATATAAGAACATTACCTGATCATATACAAAAACATCAGCGTCAATTAATATAAAGAACCTTGAACACCTCCTTTGCAACAAAATCAAAGGTCTATTTGACACGCCATAAAAAATACATCAAAGCACCCTTTTGACATGATTTGATTCACTGCATTGTTAACTTGAAAAGAATAGCCCAAATACACATCCATCATCCTTAATAATAAAGTGCACAATTTTTCTATAATTCTAAGAGTTCCTACTTAAAGTCCTTCCAATCGTTCATCTTGATAAGTAGAATTAACTTCATGTCTTACTGAAGCACATGTAAGTGGTTACTCAAAACAGAGTAAGATCTAAGAGGAGCTGATAAATTATGCTAATGGAAACAAAAACAAAAGCAATCAAAGGTTCTTTATGACTTATTCATTGTCTACAATTTTAATGAATTGGTTCACTGGAACACTGAAACTAATCATCAAACTGGAACTTCAAGATTCACGCCAAGCAGCCCAAAATTGCTAACAAATCAAACGAAGAAAATCCCAAATGTAAAATTTCCAAGCTTTAACATCTAACCATCAAATTAAAAAAGAAATGATAAATGCACCATAAGAAGTAAAGAAGTTAGAAAAACTGAACTCAATTGGGACTAGCAAGTAAAAGAGAATGTTTATCTACTCAGAACCCAGCTCCCATAATGTTCTAAAAACCACATTATTCAATAGCTTTCATAAATTCAGATACAAAATACAAAAGAAAATTGAAGTTGATATCATAAAACATAAAAGAAAACAACACACCTGGGGATGAAGGAGAGGAAGAAGAATTGGAGAAGTGTGAAACATAAATAGGTGCATTGTTGCCAAAGAGAGTGCCTAAGTAGAAAGAACCCACCATTAATAACAAAGCCACCATTATCAGTTGCCCAGATTTCGAATCAAAAGCTGACCCCAAACTGTATCCTCCCATATCTATGAGAATCTAGATTCAATCCGAAGGTAAGCAGAGCAACTAATTGGAAATCGAAGCGTGTGAACTGAATTAAAATGGAGAAGAAAGAAGAAGAAGAAGGAAGAAGATCGAGGGAACCAGAAGAATAAAGAGTTCAAAGCCCGGCAACTTTCCCCATTGTCGGAGATTTGATTCTCATCCACTCCGTCCCAAAATATATTTTATCAAAAAAGTTTAATTAATAATTTTTTTTAGTATGAAGTCCTACCATACTCAAATCGAGATTATGTCAGATATAATTACAAAAATATATCCCAATAAAATTTATTAAATCCACAAAAATTTAAATCTGAAATCACTTATTTAAATGATCAGAATATTTTTTATTCATGCCAATTTACATTGATTAATTAATAATTTAATTACCTCATTTTGTTAAGGTTTCATGCGGAACATTATTTTTAATAATGTATGTTTTAAAAAAAATTACTAAATTAGGGTGTGTCAGAATTGTGATATTTTTAAATCCGTTACGACAAATAGTGGTTTGAGACTATGGGATTCAAAGCTGATTTTTCACTAAAACCGCTGACCATTGCGGTGGTTTCAGACTTGAAACCATATCCCCTAGCTCTGGTAGAGACTATCATTGGCCTGGATGCTATTCACAACAACCCTCACTCTTTGTTCACCGGAAACCCCATGAGATATGTCATACTTAGGCATCTGCAGCGCAAGTTTTTGACAGTCCAGGATGGAGTTGATTGGCTAAGCCGGCTGACAGATAATGACATCATGTCTGGTGCACCCAACTACCCATCACTTCCGTAGTCCGAGATGGATCATCCGAATGTGTACCTCTGTGTGGATTGCATCGTGTTACTTTTTACATCATTGCCTACTATGCTCACCAGTTCAGGGATTGACATAACATCGTTAGGTGTCTATAGGGCTTCCAAGGCAACAAACTTGTCTTTCCCTTTGTGTCAGAGTACTATAAGAGGATTTGGACTTGACTCCCCATGATGACTACTATTCTTGAGATTGGTGTTTGTGACTTCACCACTTCTGCTTTATACAAGCAATAGGTCACCAGTCCGGCAGTTGACAACAGGTTGTGGACTCTTAGGCACCTAGATGGAAAGAGAGATGTAATATAGATAGACTAAATCATATATCATAATAGATTGTGTTTTTTCTTTTATTGAACCTTTTAATTTTGAACATGCAAAAAGAGTATACTACTTTTAGTTACATTGATGACATTATGAATATAAGCGTGACATTTCTTTCTGATTTCAGTATGCATGATCAGCATTTTATATTACCCCAATAATACGTATTATTTAATCTCAAATTGAAACTTTACAAGCATCATAACTCCTGTCATCAATCAGTCCTCTCGGGTTTTCTTGATTGATTATTTTCTCTTTGCCTCTAATTTTTGCTCAAGGTGCCTTTTTTTGGTTTCAACCCTGACAAGGCTCCCAATTTTGGTAAGGCCACCGTTTTTTCTAGTTTTCAATCTATAGGGCTTTTATTCTCTTCTTTTTCTCTTTTAGTCTTAGCCATGGAGCCTTTTCAATCTGTCTATGTTCATCGTTCTCTAAACTCATTACCATCACTATTTGACAAAATAACAACACCCTTGGATAATAACTTCTTTAGCACAAAAGATCCTTCCTATCAAATGTTTGGAATTCCTGGTCTCATCTGTTTGAATACTAGATCTCTTTCTTTCAAAGGATGTCTCTTAACCTTCTTTTCAAATGATTGAGCTAACCTCTTTCTGATAGATCTGGTTGTGATAATATGCCCTCATTCTATCCTTATCTAGTAGGTTGACTTGTGATAGTCTTTGTCTAGCCCATTCTGCTTCTGGTATCTCAGCTTCCAAAACTACCCTAAAAAATTGATGCTCAATTTCTATTGGTAATACTGCTTCTATCCCGTAAACTAGAGAAAATAAAGTAGCTCCTGTTGAAGTTTTGGTTATGGTCCTATAACCCTATAATGCAAAAGGTAGCTTATCAGTCCAATCTTTATAAGTTCGGACCATCTTGGCTAAATCTTTTTGGCATTCTTTTTAGCTGCCTCGACCGCTCCATTGGCTTGAGGTCTATAAGAAGAAAAGTTATAATGCTGAATTCCATTCTTGATTAGTATCTACCTAGTTTCACTAAAGAACTGTAACCCATTATCAGACACTATATGATGAGGCAAACCATATCTATATATCAAATTCCTTTTAATGATTAAACTATATCCCTTGCATCTATCTTTTTAAAAGATTTCGCTTCTACCTATTTGGTGAAGTAATCAATGGCTACTATAATAAACTTGTGCCTATTTGAAGCAGACGAGTGAATCATGCCCATGATGTCTATGCCCCATACAGCAAATGGCTATGGCAACGTGAGATTGCATAGCTCAAAAATAGGAAAATGCCTCAAGTCCGCATACTGTTGGCACTATCTAACATACTTAGAACAATCAGTGTCCATTATGAGCTTATAGAATCCCTAGCACATAATCTTCTTAGCTAAAGCCAAGCCATTCATATGGGCTATACACACTCTTGCATGAACTTCTCTCATGACCTTCCTTGCCTCCTTTTTATCCAGACACCTTAATTGGATTCCATTAGGCTGTCCCTTGTAGAGTACTCCTCCTACAGTAATAAATTGGGTAAACAGTTTGCATATCATTCTTTAGTCCTTTTTAGTAGCTTCCTCAGGGTGCACTAACCTTTCTAAATAGTTCTAAATGTCATAGTACCAAGGTTTTCTATCATTCATGTAATGGCCCAAATACCAGGCTAGTCGAAAATAGTACTTTTCCGACAGTGAATAGTGACACCGGGGTGAATAGTACTTTCCTGAGTCGAAAAATATTTTATTGGATCATTGAAAAGAGCAAGTTAGCTGAAGTCTAAAGATATAATTTGAATTGAAAATAAGGTCAATTGGACAAAAAAAAGTCAAAAATAAGGAAAAAGTCACGGTTCCAGTTAAAAGGATGCTTGTGTTAACTGAGAGCTTATCTGGGATTTTAAAAATAACAAATGATCATTAAAAATTACCATATTTTTTAGATCTAAATTAAATGTGATGTAGAATCATATGGTAATAAAAAAAAATTAATGTTACGATAACTTTGGAAATTGAAATATCGGACTGGTAAAAATAAATCAGACCGAAAAATAGTATCCGAATGACTCAAAAATATTCATGGAGTCTAATGAATATATTTTAAGAATTTTAGAAGTATTTTTAATGATATTTGACCTCAAGAAATAAGAGAAAAATAATGATTTCGGTTTAAATAGTAACCGATCAACTATAATTTGATCAGGGATTTAAAAATAGCAAATGATCTTCAAAAATTGTAGGAATTTCCATTTAAGCCTTTTATGAGATGTAAAATCATTTGGTGAAAAAAAATTAATTTTTGGGTAACATCGAAAATTTATTAATCGGACCGTTTGGACTGAACCGGACTGAAAACGGACTCTAATTGAGCCAAAATTTTTCATGGAGGCTCAATATATTATTTTAAGAATTATAAAATAAATTTTGAGTGAAATTGAGCTTTGAAAGTAAGAGAAATAATTTATGGAGGCTTATTGGGCTTAATGGGGCAATTGGGCTTGAGTTAGGCCCAACCAACTTGGTTGGACCAAGCCCAGCCCAATTAACCCTTATAAAAGACCCAAAAATCAGCCATTTCCAGATTCATCTCCAGCCTTCACGTTGCTTCTGTTCTCCTTCTTGGCCGACCATTTTTCTTTCATTTTTATGGAAGTTCTTCATCTCTTTCTTCCACTTCCACCAAATCAAGCCCTCTCAAGTCAATTCCAGCCTCTTAACTAGTTTATGGAGACCTCAAGAAGCCAAATAAGCTGCTGAAAGTGCAAGAAAGAGAGAGAGAAAGTTGATGTCTTAAAATTAAGGTAAGTGGGAAAAAGAAGTTTTAATTTAATTTAAAGGTTCTAATTGGTGCTTTAGTATGTGTAGGTCTCATTTATGTAGTTTAATTGAATTTATGAAGTAAGAATTGATGAATTTTTGGCTTGGGAATTTTGGCCATTTAGAGAGCTTGAGAGAGATGATGGTATTTTGATGATTAAAGGCAAGGAAATGAAGATTAAGTGGTGGAAAACAAGTAATTAAGGTTAGTGGATATATTATCCCTCAATTTCCATATTTTTTCCATGAAAATTTGCTTATGTATGTGAGTGAATATGTATGATTATATATAGAAAATTGAAAATAATGACATATGTGTGAAATTGGAAGTTAAATGGATGAGTAGAATATTTTAATTGAAAGAAATAAACTAGGAATGCTTAAATGATGGTTTGGCCGTATGGTATGTGTGTTTGTGTGAGTTTAGTTTGGTTAAATGGTGAAGAAAATGATGCAAATTAGAAGTAGAAATAATTTTAATGCTAAATTAATTTAATGGGAATTTTTAGAAATTAATAGAATATTTATAAGTTAAATTTTATATTATGTATAATAAAAATATTGAGCTTTAATGAGAAAAATTGAATTTATGGCATAAACAATCTTAAGATAGCCCAATTAAATAATTGGAATAAAAAGAAAATAAAAAGGAATGGAAAATAAAATAATAAAGTGAAAAAAGGAGTTGAATGAAAAAGAATTATAAATTTAGGGGCAAAAGTGAAATATTGTCAAATATTGAAGAAGAAATGAATTTAAATGAATTAAAATTAAATTGAAAAAGAAAATGATAATTGAAATAAGAAATTAGGTATGAAAATAAGTTTAGGGGTCAAATTAGAACTTTTCAATAAAGAGTGAATTAATAGTGTAAAATCTATGATTAGTGTCAATTTTGTAAATAAAATAAAATAAACGAAATTGAATGATTAAACAGTAATTTAGCCATTTTAAGGACTAAATGGTAATTTAGTAAGTTTAGGGATTAAATGATAATTTTACAAGTAAATATTGAATTAATGATAATTAGATAAATAATGATATCTTGATAAATAAATTGATAGAAAAAGGGCATAATCGTAATTTAATAAAAATTGTAAGACTAAATGATAATTTAGTTAATTTAAGAATTAATATGTAAATTAATTAGTAATAAGCAAAATGAAAATAATTATTGAGAATAAATAAGTAATAATTAAATATATGTATAAAATTATGCGTATATGTATATGTACGTAGATGTGTATAGATGTAGGTAGACAAATATGTACTTAATGATTATAAATGTAAGTAAATATGTATGTATATATGAATGTATGAGCAAATATATAATAAATATGACAATAATGAACTAAATATATACGTACAGAATATACATGATTATTTTAATAAATTATATGTAAAGGACAAATATAAGAATCATAATAATGTTAATTAAATACTTAAGAAAATGCAAACTTCAAGGGTAAACAATATAAATTTGTATATGGCATAAGTTATATGGAATAAGACAAATTGGTATATATATGGAAACGGAAAAGACTTGAATTGAAATAAATTTACATGAAATTAGCGTGGTATTTAATTATGCATAAAATGATTTGAATAAGTTATAGTGATTAAATGAATTAAAGAAACTAATGAGTGTGATAAATAATGAATGAATTAAAACGTAAATAATTAATAATAATAACATTAAAATTAGTATAGAAATAATGTGATAAATTTGATAAAATAAGCATTTGAGATTATAATTTTTATAATACAAGTTAGTAAATTATAGATGAGAAGCATATAAACAAATAAAACTATAAATAATGATATTACATGAAAGATAGTATTAAATGAAATTAGTGTACAATTTACGTATTATGTATGAATATGATAAACTTTTAGTTATGGCCGAATGGAAGGTAAGAGGAAACCTATGAAATTTTTAGTTATTTTAATGTAATTAAGCTTTACAATGATAGTATAAATGAATATTGATGTCCATAAATTTTTATAGAATTTATGGGAATTAAAAGAATATTTTTGGAATAAATTTTAGTTAAGTATTAATTGAAAAATATGAAATTATGATTAACTACTGCATAATTTATTGATTAAATGGTGAATTATTATGAAATAATTCACAGACTGGGTAAGGAAGACAGACTACAAATATAATGTACTGGTACAGTATTGACAAGTATTGTAAAGAATGAATAACTGAATAATAAAATGAAAAGTAAGTGAACACGTGCCCTTAGAAAGAGTCAGGCAGTAAAACCTAGCTCAGGATATAATTGGCTGGCTATAGGGATATCTGTACCGCGATACAAGTCATGGCGACTTGCTTTACTATGGTTGGATCGTCAATCTCCATAGTACCTATCATACGTACTGTCATATGTTCATATGTTTTATGAGGAATGATTCTTGGAGGTCATTTCTCATTCTGTTGTGGTCCTGTGGGGTCCACATCCCGTATATCCGGTCTGAGAATTTTCTGCCGGGTCTGTACTAGGGGCATAATGATAAGAAAATGTTAAAATTGTAAAAAGAAAATTAAAATTGAAGTTTAAGATGAAAAAAGATTAAAATGAAAAGAGTTAAAAAGTTTAAGGGTAAAAAGGCAATTTTTCTAAAAGATAAATTTAATAAGTAGAAGTGAGAAGGAAACAATTAATAAGGGTAAAATAATAATTTGGTCAACTAACTGTGTAAAAAGTCAACTTTGTAAAATTAAAGGACTAAAATGTAATTTTATATGAAAAAATTAAAAATAAGGATTAATTGGTAATTTATAAGCCAATTAATAGATTAAAATGAGAGAATAAGAAATTAAAGGGCATTTTGGTAATTTAAGGTATAAAAAGGGTAAATTTAGAATAAATGAAAAGTTAAAGGACTAAACTGAAAAATTAAGTAAAGTTTTAAATTAAATTGAAAAACAAATTTTTAATAGTATATTATGCTTATTAAGACTTACCTGCCTAAGGCGGTCTCAACACTAGTGGATGCAGCAAATATTCCTCGATGGTATCGAATGCTTTTGGACAATCTTCGTTCCAAACCACTGGTTGATCCTTCTTGAGTAGTTTGAAATATTGGCTCGCAAATCAAAATCAACTTGGCTATGAACCTACTTATGTATTGAATCCTCCCAAGGAACCTTCTAACTTCCTTTTTCTTTTGGGGTACTGGCATCGCCCTAATAGCTCTTACTTTGTCAAGATTTATTTCTATGCCTTTTTAGCTCACCATGTGCCCTAAAAGTTTACCTGAAGTAACCCCGAAGATACACTTATTTGGATTAAGGCAAAGGTTGTACTTATCAATCCTTCGGAAGAACTTCTTTAGTGCCTTAAAATGACCTTCTCGAGTAACTGACTTGATCATCATGTCATCCACGTATACCTCCACTTCCTTATGAATCAAGTCATCTAGTATCTTAATTGCCATCCTTTGATAGGTTGCACCTACTTTTTAAACCCAAAAGGCATAACCCGATAGGAATATGTACCCTATTCAATTACAAAAGTTGTCTTAATTCGATCCACTATCTTGTTTAGAATATAATTATACCTTGCATACCCATCTATGAAATTGTACATAGCATAGGCAGTTGCATTATCGACTAAGACATCTATGTGAGGCAGAGGGAAATCATCTTTAAGATGGGCTTTGTTCAAGTCCCTATAATCTACACAGACCCTAACTCTTCCACCTTTCTTTGCTATGGCAACTACATTTGCCAGCCACGTGGGATATTAAACTTCCACTAGGAATTTAACCTCTATTTGTTTCCCAACTTCATTTTTAACTTTTTTCAGTCCATTCTGGTCTAAGTCTCCTAAGCTTCTATTTGATTAGCTTATACCCTAGATATGTTGGGATAGCATGTTCAACAATTTCTTGATCTATTCCTGACATGTCTTCATAGGTCTAGGCAAAGACTTTTTCATATTTTTTCAATATTCTTTTAAATGTTTCTCTCTCCTCATGAGTTATATCTGATGCCAATAAAATTTCTTTGTGATTTTCTTTGGTTTCGATATTAAATGAACATGTGTTTGTTGAGTTAATGTCAAATATGAATGGTTCATGATCATGATTATGCATATTGAAATCAGAAAAAACATCACACAATTAAGCAAAATTGTTCATCTTATTAATATAATCAAAAGAGCAATCAATATTCTCATCACAAAGTTTAGGAATATAAACAATATCAATAAAAACATCTTTTTCAATCTTGGCAGCATCAAATGTCTCTCTAGCCTCAGCCTATGGTGGATCCTCTATCTTCCCTTTGCCTTTCAAATGAACAGTCAGTAGCTTCTCTATCAAAACCTCTTTAGGCACCTCTTTGTCCCAAGCTGAATGGTGTAAGAGAAACTCTTCATCCCAGAAACCCTTGACTTGCTTGATAATCCCTTGCTCCTAGTCGAAGACATCATTGAATAGCTCAAATCTTGGCACTAGCTCAAATCCTGGCACTAGCTCATTCCCTATTAGTTGAGGTTCGTTCCTCCCACGGTAAAGGCAAATATTTGAAGCTAGCACAAAGCTCTGAGAGATGTGGGGAATTATTTTCAATGCTTCTCTCCTTTTACCCTTTTGATTGAAACTAGTAAGTCCTAACCCCTTTTTATCCTGCTGACCCTTAGCAACTATACACTACAAAAAATAGCAAATTAGCAACGATAATTTTCGTCGCTATTTTAAGAAATTTCGTCGCTAATTAATTTTAGTGACGAAACGACTGTTAGTCGCTATTCTGCTATTGCTAGCAAATTTAGCGACTAAAATAGAAAACAATCACTAAAAATAGTGACAAAAATTCCATCACTGCTGCAACAATTTCGTCGCTAATTAACCCCTAAAATCAGTCATCATTTTATCAAGGAAATATTAGTGACTAAATATTTTGTTGCTATTTTTAGTCGCTAAGAAATTGACTCTTTTTGCGACATTTTGGCTTAATTTATATTTGTTGCTAATATTTTGCTTACTGAATTAACATAGTTTTAGCGACTAATAATTTCGTCGCTAAAGTGCAAAACCGTCACTATTTATTATTATTATTATTATTATTATTATTATTATTATTATTATTTCCAATTTATTTGTTTTGTTATTATTATTTTTATTGTAACATCCAAATTTTAATTTATAAAAACAACAATTATCTTATATTATTACTTAAAAAAATGTAATACAACAAAAGTATAATTAAATTATACATTAAATTGTATAGTATCCTAAAAGTACTTAAAAAAACTAATCCAAGCTAAATATAACTTCACTAACAAACTAATCCAAGTTGCAAAGGTAGAACTAGCAGGGATTATAGAGGAAGGGTTTACAACTCCTAGAACAGAACAAAGTTGTTATGTAAGCTAATGAACATTGTAGCTGGTGTGTTGAAGATCAGCTATTTTAAAGTCCAAATTGCCTTAAAAAATAGTGAAAAGAAAATTAATGAATTAGCAGATAGGATTTGAAAGTGAACAATGATAGTAACTGAAAAGGAAAATCTAACATATTAAAGCAATTAATGTGCTAAACATTGATGCATAAGTGAAAGAGAGACACCCATAAAGCAGAGGAATGGATACCAAGTAAAAAAATTCAGCAAAAGCCACTTAGTGCAAAAGTGGACGAGAAAAAGAGGTATTTATAGCCTAAAAATCAACCTACTTCTTCTATAATAAACTAACTATACTTTTTAGAACAAGCCTTTTACAAATTCCATAAGCAAACAACAACATCCCTATATATCAAAAATAATTTACCGTAGCAATAGATGGCCTATCAAGATGCCCAGGAGAGCCATGAGACACATCCATCCTCATGGGATATCTTCAATAGCACATTTGTCAAATATTGGTCTTTAACAACTTAATTTCCTTGTCAAAAATCAATTCTATTAAAGTACCCAAAATTAAAAATCAAATCTTTTTTCACTTACACAATGTTTTGTCAAAATAACCATTCAAAAATCAAATCTTTTCCACTTACATGAGGTTTTGTCTAAATAATCATGGAAAATACATAGTTAAATCAATTTCCTTGTCAAAATCAATTCAATCTTATGTAAATTAAAAACCCAAAAAAATAAAAATCAAATATTCACTTACATGAGTTTTTGTCAAAATAACAATTGAAACCAGCAAGTTAAATCAATTTCCTTGTTAAAATCAATTCAATCTTATGTAAATTTATGCTCCTTTGCATCTAAATTACTTTGTATATATATAGTAAAGACAAATTACACAAAAACAAAAATAAAAAGTGAAAGGGAAAAATAAGAACCTTTGATGTCAAGCCTTTCTAATTAAAACAAAAGAAGTAAAAGAGAATGCACCTTGAAGAAGCATAACAGAATGCTACAGAAACAGCAACAACAACAGCCATTGGTCACAACAACAGCCACTGATCACAGCAACATTAACCATCAACAAATTTCAGAAGGACAATTGGTGAGGAATGCATGTGATAGCACATATAGTACACTTCTTTCTAGTTCAATTACAAGACACTGATACGCTATATTGTTTTCACTGAAATAGAACTCTGTAAACACTAGTGACAATCCATGCATATTCCAGTGTACATAATGTTTACATCACTTTGAATGCAGAAAAGTAACCCTTACTCAATATAGATGCAACTAAAAATAGAAAAAGTTTAATTGCACTGCAGTATATAAGTGCAAAAATTTAAACCTTAATAAAATCTCAATTTCAAATACTTTTAGGAGCCAAAGAGATAAGAAAGAAAATGAATTCATCAAATCATCCTCACTTAAGACCAAAAGAAGCTTGCTTGCATTAAATCAAATACATTAGACTATATGAGATAAAGGAAACTATAATGGTAGAAGATAATTCAGCTCCAAGATATTCTTAGTTCGTTATTTATATGATCGGTTGCGGAGAAAAAACAGTGAATTTGGCTTGTATAAGAGTAAAGGGAATTACTTACAGCATTATTAGCTTAAAGTTTCTCTGCCCAACCATTCAAAACATAGGGATCGTTAATAGCTACACAAATCACTGAATCAATTCCTTTAGCCTTGAACTTATCAATGTTGTTCTTGTAACTAAGTACATGCTGTTGTGAACAAACCCTTATATATTTCACAGAATAAAGAAAGACTAAATTTACATAATTAACAGTTATTATAATCAATAAATGAACAAAACCAAAATACAATAGCTATGCGTAGTACCAAATTAAAAATACCATAACTTCAAAAAGATGGTTGTAAAAGCTAGATGTCGGCTATAACATCAAATCCATCTTCCTCCAATCGATGAAATAATTGCATGTCTTTATATTGGATAATAGATGCAGCTGCATCAATTGTGTATGTCTTCACTTTACCTTCAAGGAAAGTAAGCCATATTCCATCACCTAAAGCCTCCTTGAAAGTTTTTAGGGCTAGTTATAGAATAATAAGATATTAGACTAATTTTACAAAATTTAATAATAATTTCATATCAGAAAATAAGATGTATAAAAAAAGGTTTAAATGCAAGAGCAAATGGACAAGGCAAAGTTAGAACAATAATAGCAATTTCCTCCATGCAGGAAGTTAACCAGCATTCATCATTCTGAGAGAGCTTACAAACCTCAAATTCTCCTCTTTCAAAATAAATAACTCCAATATTGTTAAACACATCTATTGGCACTTCCTCACCTCCCTTTTTTAGAAGACCTCGTGCCTGTACAATAATTTAAGTCTGATTTATCCAAAAGTGATGTGACAAGATAAATATCTTCCAATACTACAAAAGAGTAACAATTCAAGCTCATAGTTTTCAAAGCATCGAGAGCAGCTCCTGTATCAGATGAAATTAACAATTCACCTAGGTCAAGAAATGCTTGCTTGGTAGCAAGATGTGAATTGATTTTTCTGCATCTGGGGAATCAATCAATAGAAAAGAGTCAAATGCCTATGGTGATAAGATACTAACTGTGAACGCTATAAAAGAATGCAGCTATTCAAGGCAGATGGTTGAGGTTTCAAGCCTTGTAAGATGAAAAAAATAAGGTCAGGAATTTTAAGTTTAAGATCCTTTTATACTCTACTTTCGACGAGGAAGACTAGTTAACCTCAACAACAGGCATTTTGATTTGACTTATGGGAAAATACTAAATTAATGAATAACTCGACAGCACAAGTCCATTGTATAGGATTTAACATCTTCTAGAAAAACTTATGTGAAACCAGATAGAGGATGCCAATATTATAATGAGATCCACATCATTTATGCATCATATAGGTCATCCCAATTGCAGATCAACATTAACCTTTCAATGCCCCGATGACAGGTCATCCCCTAAATTCTCATTAAATCCTTAGATTTAATTTCTATCATAATCCTTAAATCTTCCGCGAGATCTCACAAATAGGGGGTTAAGAGAACTTACCTTATGAATTAATGGAGAAAATTTCAACCAGGAGGTGAGAGAGGAAGAGAATACTGAAGCAAGAGAGATGGGAGGACAAACTGCTCTCCTCGCGCGATGAAAGAGGAAGAATGAAGGGGAGGAGGCGACGGCTGTTAAAGAGTATGCCCTAGAGCCCGTGTAAAAGGGATGTATTTCATATGTATGAATTCATATTCTTAATAAAAGGCATCATTCATTTATTAATGCTATGTTTAAATATAGAAGTTTGTAAATCTTAAATTAATAAATGAAGTCCTAGATATTATAAACATAATGCAAAGGCAATCATGAAAGTGTTCATGATATGAGATGTCTATTGCATGCAAATGTGTTAATATCTAAATATCCCTAGTTATAGAATTAACAAGATAGGACATTGTAAATTCGGATAGACTAGCACATGTTATGCTTCTTGAATGGTTCAAGCAGTGGTTCTTATAACTGTGATTATGGAAGATAATCAAAGCTAACATGTGGATGCTTGTTAGAAGAATAAGTTCATTGGAGACCTACAAAGAGAATCTTCACATGGATATTAAATCTATGTCACTGAGGAATCTCTTCATAGCGGTTGTGCAAGTATCCTTAGTTTTTGAGATCACCAAAGTTATCTTAAGTAGCAAGTGGTATGCTTTGACTCCATAAATGATTACTTCCAACTAAGGGTGAACATAGTTAGGAGATTAGGTATATCATGACCTACTTGAAGTTAGTTGAGTGATCAATAAAGGATTCACAATCCCAGATTTATTAAGGAAAGTTATCTCGCATGATTCTATAATTGTCTTGTTTAGAGAATCTTTTACCAGAGTAATATGCCAAGATAGATAGGGATCCATGAAGGGCATTTTGGGCACAATGGTTAAATTAATAGAACATACATAATTAGATTTATATGAGTTGACAGAAATCCATACTCAGAATCTAATTGAGATAAGAGTGGTGAAATGAGTAATTGCACGATAACTGTTTCTATGGAAGGGTATAGTCAAACCACTTGACTTTCCTGACATTTGGATAGTCATGAAGCCTAGCTAGAGGCCACTCAAGATTTGTATAATAGTGTATCATAAATATCAATTGGGATTGATAAAATGATTTAAAGAAGTTTAAATCATGTGAATTTTGAATATAACTCATAATTACATATTATATTGCCAATATGGATAGGAACCCAATAGGTTACACACATATAGAGTAAAGAATAAAATGGTAAAATGACAAGGATAATAATATTTGATATTATTATGGGAGAAGAGAAATGAACAAGAGAATAATTAATTAAAGAGTTTAATTAATTATGATCAAGTGGAATTATTCGCAGAACTTTTTAGAAATATTCTGTATAATGGACCAAATTGAAATATTATATTTTATAATTAATTATTATTGGACTATAAGTGTTATAGGACTGATATAATAATTAATAGATCCATTGAAGAAATTAAAGAGGCCCAAAGAATTTATTTTGGCGCAAAAACCCTATAGAGGAAGGGTTTCGCATCAACTTCAAATAGAAGGCCTTAGAGGCCTAATTCTTGGATCAAAATAAATTAAATATATTTCATAAGTGTTATGGGGCCTACATATTTAATTTGGATGGATTTGGAATTAATTTGGGTGATTAAATCCAAGTATATGCACATAGGACTTAGTTTATGGGTTTTGTGCATAGTCCTTTATGAATGGACTTAAATTGGATTTAATTAAGTCCAAATAAATTATTAATAATTTCAGAAGCCCATTTAATATTTCTCCAGCAATTTTAAAGATCCTAATCCTATTATGAAGTTGGATTTTTAACCTAACTATAAAAATCCAAGTGATATGGATTTTAGGGTGAAGTGAACAATTAAGAGAAAAAGAAATTCTCTCTCTCAAAAACCCTAGTCGCCACCCCCTTGCTAGCATCAAGCGAAATTCGGCCAGCCTTGTGGTTCCTCCATTCTTGGTTTATTTATTCCTTCTTCAGTGTCGATTACTAATTGGAGGTGTTCAATTTTGGACACCGTGGTTTGCCACAATCCGGTGAGAAGGAAAATCAACTGTTCAACAAATATTAAAGGTGTTTTTTCTTATTCTCATTAATATTTATATTGTAAATTCATGGCAAGATCAGATCTATTGGTTAAAAAATTTTAAATTCCGCTTACGTATGTGATGCATGTAACCGATAATTCCAATATGGTATCAAAGCCTCGATTTTATCATGAATCTACAATTCTATATTTTGCGAAATAGTTTTTATTTTGAGTTATTTATTTTATGAACTTTAAAATATCAGATTTGATTGTTCATGAATGATAAATATTGATTTATGGATGTATGTGATCAAATATAGAAAATGAAAAATAAAAACGATTCTTTTGAGAAAAGAATCATGGTTTTGGCGTGTAGGGTTTCTATTTTTCAATAAACATTTTAGAGGCTGTTCTAAATTAAATTTTATTGATCCACTCTAAAATTATTTTGATGATAATTTATGTGTTTAATATATGATATTAAGCTATAGAATCAAACAAAATTAAAATCGAACAAGTTTTGCATGAAAACTAGTTTAGTCGAAAAGTTTGATAAATGGGTGTTCTTCGTGTGTTCATGGTGTGTTCTTGGTGAGTTAATGTTTAGATTTAATCTTCTAAATCTGATATATTAATGTGTTTTTAATTAATTAGATTAATTAAAATGAGTCTTAAATTAATTGGATTAATTTTAATTCATTAAAACCACTTAATGTGCTTAATTATGTTTACGAACTTGATTTAAATTAGTGAAAGACTTGGTGGGCCCAAGGAGCTGATTTAAATTAAATAATATAAACTATAATTAAGTTTATTAATGGGTTTTAAGAGCTGGAGTGGACTTGGCTCATTCCAAAAGGCCCAAATGGTCTAATAGACACAAAACTAGTTTGTGTGTGAACACACTTTAGGGTTTATAGTGTGGGTTTCAGCCTACCCTTTGTTTTAAGCCCAAAATTGATTTTTTTTTATTATTTAATATGATTAATTAATTAAATAATCAATTGGATTAATAATTAAGGCAAGAATACATGCATGCAAAAAGGTTTCCTAAAATAAAAGTTTCCAAAATGGAAAAAGTTTTTTAATTTGATCACATTATTAAAATAATTCAAAAGTATGTTTCAAGAGTTGAAACAAAGTTAGTAATCCATTATATGTTTTACTTTATGCATTAGAAATGTGTCTATGGGTGTATGATTGGTATGATGGATAGTTATGGACAAAGGCCCAATGTGATTAAGCATAATGCATGTTTTAGCCCAATGAGGACTTTTATGTCCCAGCCACTTACTTTTGGATTGTATTTCTTTTTCAAATTGTAATATATAATTAGATTACTTATATTAGAATTAGAGATAGAGATGGAAACTACTATTAAGGAGCAAGATGGGCCGGATGGAGATCCAACAAGATTGAAGATAATGTAATTATTTTTACTTGTTTGAATCATGCATATTATGTAGGTGTGACTTTTTGATTTCCCTTTTGGCTCGGAAAAATCAATGCATTAAAGTCCATAACTATACAATATTTGTATGCTTATATTTATGTGATAGATACATGATGCATACCAATGTATGCCAACCATGTATGATGAGACTTAATTAACTAAAATCTCTCAAACAAATACTAAGGTATATAAGCCTTCCATTAATTGGAGGAGAACCAGAGTTCTTTATAATATGGGTTATTGACCACAGTTAAGCCCATATTATATCGAATATGTTCGAATCTAATTATATGGGTCATCTTAGCTAGCCCATTAGCTTGTTGACCACAGTTAAGGCTAATGGTTATAGAGGCAAGATTAGGGAATGCATATATAATATGCATGTATCAAGAGTTGATAAACTAATGATCCAATAGTTGTGTAGAGACACAATTGGTATAGAGATACCTACCTTTCAAGGGTATGGAGTTTGGCTTGTTGACCACAGTCAAGGTCAAATTACATATCAAGGATTGGATATTGGCCTACTAAGAAAACCATCGGGTTTTCTCGAATTATATAGTGAGGGCTATTAATTCTCAATAAAATAATGGGAGTAAATGATTTAATTAAAGACCTAATTAATGCATACATATATATGAACATACTCTCATATGTTTTCTTTTCATATCTAGGTCATCATCATGAGCACATCGAACATTAGCATACGATCAATCTTGGATAACAAGCTGGTTGGCAGCACCTATTCTGACTGATCAGACAAGTAAGAATTATTCTTAGAGCTGAAAAGATCCATTATGTCTTGGATAAAGATTCACTACCACTTCCATCAGATGATGCCATTGATGAGATCAAGGGCACTTATTGAAAACACATTGAGGATAATGAAGCAGCAGCATGTCTGATGCTGGGTGCTGTGTCCTCAGAGCTTCAGAAGCAACATGAGATGATGGATGCTAGAACCTTCATTTTGTATCTAGAGGAGCTTTATTCTTCTCAGGCTAAAACTGAGCAATATGAGATTGCTTGAGCACTATTTCACTGCAAAATGGTGGAAGACACTTCGGCTACTACTCATGCATTAAAGATGTATGGGTATATTGAGCATTTGAGTAGACTTGGCTATGTACTGGATAATGATTTATACATAGATTTAATTTTGTACTCGTTGGCTCTAAGTTATGCACCTTTCGTGCTTAACTTCAACATGAACAAGATCCCAGTAACCATTCCTGAGTTAATCAACATGTTCAAAACAGCTGATGGATCCTTTAAGAAGGATTTAAAAAGTGTCATGGTTGTCTCTTCTGCTAAAGGCAAGAAGCAGCAGAAGAAGAAAAAGATGAAGAAGATGACCAAGGCACAGCCAAAGCATGGTAGGGTTTCCAAGAAGAAGGTTGCCAAGAAAGAGGATCCCAAAGGAACTTGCTTCCATTGTGGAAAAGATGGTCATTGGAAGCGTAACTGCAAGGCCTATTTAGATTCTCTCAAGGAGAAGAAGCAAGATGATGCTTCTACTTTAGGTATTCATATGATTGAAGTTAATACTTATTCTATTACTTCAAAACAATCTTGGGCATTAGATACCGGACGTGGATCTCATTTGTGTAATGATATACATGGGCTTAAAAGCATTAGAAGAGTTGCAAAGGCAGAAATATGTCTACAGTCAGCTACTGGACAAAACATCTCTACAACAGTTGTGAGGACTTACCATTTGCCACTTCCAAGTGGATTAATACTGAAATTAAGTAATTGTTATTATGTTCTAGCTTTATCCAAAAGTATTATTTCTTTCAGTTGTTTATTGAACGATTATGACCTTTCTTTAAAAGACAAATATTGTTACATTTTTAAGAACAATATGTTTTATGCTAAAGCTATAATTGAGAATGGTATATTTGTTCTTGATTTAATTAAAGAAGTGCATAATGTGGATACCAAGAGAATGAAATAAGATAATCTAAATACCTCATATTTATGGCATTGTGGTTTAGGCCATATAAATGAGAAACGCATGACCAAATTACACAAGTCAGGTGATTTAGGATAATTTGATTATGAATCATTTGATACATGTGAACCTTGTTTATTGGGAAAAATGACAAAAGCTCCCTTTATTGGTAAAGGAGAATGAGCTAAAATGGTTTTGGACTTAATACATTCAGATGTATGTGGTCCAATGACTACACATGCCAGAGGAGGTTACTCCTACTTCATTACTTTCATAGATGATTATTCCAGGTTTCGATATATCTATCCAATGAAATATAAATCAGAAGCATTTGAAAAGTTCAAAGAATTCAGAAATGAACTAGAGAAGCAACTTGGCAAGACTATTAAGACACTTAGATCAGATCGAGGTGGAGAGTACTTAAGTCATGAATTTCAAGATTATCTTAGAGATAATGGAATTTTATCTCAATGGACTCCACCATATACACCACAATATAATGGTTTATCTGAATGAGAAATCAAACACTATTAGATATGGTTCGATCCATGATGAGCCGAGCAGACTTGCCTAAGTCCTTTTAAGGATATGCACTAGAAACTGCTGTTTATGTGTTAAACAGAGTTCCTAGTAAATCGGTTGATGTTACTCCATATGAGATATGGAATAACAAGAAACCCACAATTTCTCATATGAAAGTATGGGGTTGTCTTGCTTATGTGAAGAAGACAATATCAGACAAACTAGATGTTAAGTCTAACAAATGTTTATTTGTGGGATATCTAAAAGAAATATTTGGATATTATTTTTATCATCCCTTAGAATAAAAGGTGTTTGTTTCAAGGCATGCTGTCTTTTTGGAAAGAGAATTTCTCCTACAAAAGGACAGTGGGAGTAAAATTGAACTCGGTGAAGTTCAAGACCCATAAATAAAAGTAGATCAACCGATTGAACCCGAGATTGAATTTCGATGAGATTACAGTTGAACCTGATTATACACAAAATCTTAGAAGATCTACTAGGATGCGTTCTATCCTTATGAGATATGGATTTCACATTGATTCAGATAGAGGCATTACTGTAGTAGAGGACAATGAGCCTACAAGTTATCAATAAGTTTTGAATAGTTCAGAATGTGATTTATGGCTTAAGGTTATGCAGTCCAAAATGGACTCCATGTATGAGAACAAAGTATGGACTTTAACTCAACCACCTGAAGGGATAAAACTCATAGGGTACAAATGGGTCTTCAAAAAGAAGACCGACATGAAAGCTAATATAGTTACCTATAAAGCTCACTTAGTAGCAAAAGGCTATCGTAAAAAAGAAGGTATTGACTTTGATGAAACATTTTCTCCTATAGCGATACTTAAGTCTATAAGAATACTTTTAGCCATTGCAACTTATTATGATTATGAGAGTTGGCAAATGGATGTGAAGACAACTTTCCTAAATGGAAATCTGATCGAGGATGTGTATATGACATAACCAGAAGGGTTCACATCAGGAGATGGCAAAAAGGTATGCAAGCTTTAAAGATCCATTTATGGATTGAAGCAAGCCTCTAGGAGCTAGAACATATGATTCAATGAGACAATTAAAGAGTTTGGTTTCTCACAGAATGAAGATGAACCTTATGTGTATAAAAGGGTCAGTAGGAGTGCAATTGTCTTCCTAATTCTATATGTGCATGACATATTAATCATAGGAAATGACATTTCTCTTTTTCAATCTGTTAAAATATGGTTATCCAAGCAATTCTCCATGGAAGACCTTAGAGAAGCATCCGATATTCTAGGAATAAGGATCTATAGAGATAGATCCAATAGGTTGATAGGTCTTTCTCAAAGTACATATATAGATAAAAAAAATTGAAGAGGTTCAATATGGATCTCTCTAAGAAAGGGTTTATATCCATGGTGCATGGAAAACACCTTTATAAGTCTATGTGTCCGTAGACACTAGAGGATAGATAGAGCATGAATAGAATACCATATGCATTTGCAATTGGTTCTATCATGTATGTTATGTTATGTACACGTCCAGATGTAGCATTTGCCTTGAGTGTCACAAGTAGATTCCAATCCAATTTTAGAGAGGAACACCGGGCAGCTGTCAAGAATATCCTTAAGTACTTGAAAAGGACTAAGGATATATTCTTGACATATGGGGAGGGCAGTTTGAAAGTAAATGGGTATACGGATGCCAGTTTCCAATCTGACAAAGATGATTGTAAATCACAATTTGGTTTTGTGTTCATAATGGGAGGAGGGACAGTTAGTTGGAATAGTTCCAAATAAGAAACAACTGCTGATTCGACGATAGAAGCTGAGTATATTGCTACTTCGGAAGTAGCCAAAGAAGCAGTATGGATCAAAAAGTTCATATCTGAACAAGGAGTGATGCCTAGCATTGTTGATCCGATTCCTTTATATTGTGATAACAATGGAGCCATTATGCAAGCAAAGGAATCACGGTCTCATCAGTGAACCAAGCATGTTCTCAGACACTATCATCTCATAAGGAAAATAGTAGCTAGAAATGATGTGAAAATAGAAAGGGTCCCTGCAGATGATAATATGGTGGATCCCCTCACTAAAGCACTTTCCCAGATAAAGCATATTCATCATATAAATAACATGGGTTTAAGACATATGAGTGATTGGCTTTAGTGTAAGTGGGAGATTGTTAGAGAGTATACCCTAAAGCCCATTTAAAAGTGATGTATTTCATATGTATGAATTCATATTCTTAATAAAAGGCATCATTCATTTATTAATGCTATGTTTAAATACATGAGTTTGTAAATCTTAAATTAATAAATGAAGTCCTAGATATTATAAATACAGAGCAAAGGCAATCATGAAAGTGTTCATGATATGAGATGTCTATTGCATGTAAATGTGTTAATATCTAAATATCCCTAGTCATAGAATTAGCAAGATAGGACATCGTTAATTCGAACAGACCAGCACATGTTATGCTTCTTGAATGGTTCAAGCAGTGGTTCTCATAACTGTGATTATGGAAGATAATTAAAGCTAACATGTGGATGCTTGTTAGAAGAACAAGTTCATTGGAGACCTGCAAAGAGAATCTTCACATGGATATTAAATATATGTCAGTGAGAAATCTCTTCATAGCGGTTGTGCAAGTATCCTTAGACTTGAGATCACCAAAGTTATCTTAAGTAGCAAGTGGTATACTTTGACTCCATAACTGATTACTTACAACTGGGGATGAACATAGTTAGGAGGTTGGATATATCATGACCTACTTGAAGTTAGTTTAGTGATCGATAAAGGATTCACAATCCCAGATTTATTAAGGGAAGTTATCTCGCATGATTCTATAATTGCCTTGTTCAGAGAATCTCTAGCAAGAGTAATATGCCAAGATGGATAGGGATCCATGAATGGAATTTTGGAAACAATGGTTAAATTAATAGAACATACATAATTAGATTTATATGAGTTGACAGAAATCCATACTCAGAATCTAATTGAGATAAGAGTGGTGAAATGAGTAATTGCACGGTAACTATTTCTATGGAAGGGTATAGTCAAACCACTTTACTTTCCTGACATTTAGGTAGTCATGATGCCTAGATAAAGACCACTCATGATTTGTATAATAGTGTATTATAAATATCAATAGGGATTGATAAAATGATTTAAAGAAGTTTAAATCATGTGAGTTTTGAATAGAACTCATAATTACATATTATACTGCCAATATGGACAGAAACCCAATAGGTCACACACATACAGAGTAAAGGATAAAATGGTAAAATGACAAGGATAATAATATTTGATATTATTATGGGAGAAGAGAAATGAACAAGAGAATAATTAATTAAAGAGTTTAATTAATGATGATCAAGTGGAATTATTTGCAGAACTTTTTAGAAATATTCTATATAATGGACCTAATTGTATTTCATAATTAATTATTATTAGACTATAAGTGTTATAGGGCTGATATAATAATTAATAGATCCATTGGAGAAATTAAAGAGGCCCAAAGAATTGATTTTGGCGTAGAAACCCTCTAGAGGAAGGGTTTCACGCCAACTTCAGATAGAAGGCCTTAGAGGCCTAATTCTTGGACCAAAACAAATTAAATATATTTCATAAGTGTTATGGAGCCTACATATGTAATTTGGATGGATTTTGAATTAATTTGGGTGATTAAATCCAAGTGTATGTACAAAGGACCTAGTTTATGGGTTTTATGCATAGTCCTTTATGAATGGACTTAAATTTGATTTAATTGAGCCCAAATAAATTATTAATAATTTCAGAAGTCTGTTTAATATTTCTCCAGCAATTTTAAAGAGCCCAATCCTATTATGAAGTTGGATTTTTAACCTAACTATAAAAGTCCAAGTGATAGGAATTTTAGGGTGAAGTGAACAATTAAGAGAAAAAGAAATTCTCTCTCTCAAAAACCCTAGCCGCCACCCCCTTGTTAGCATCAAGGGGAATTCGGCCAGCCTTGTGGTTCATCCATTCTTGGTTCATTTATTCCTTCTTTATTGTGGATTACTAATTGGAGATGTTCAATTTTGGACACTGTGGTTTGCAACAACCCAGTGAGAAGGAAAATCAACTGTTCAACAAAAATCAAAGGTGATTTTTCTTATTCTCATTAATATTTATATTGTAAATTCATGGAAAGATCAGATCTATTGGTTAAAAAATTTTAAATTCCACTTACATATGTGATGCATGTAATCGATAATTCCAACATGGTATTAGAGCCTCGGTTTTGCCATGAATCTACAATTCTATATTTTACGGAATAGTTTTTATTTTTGAGTTATTTATTTCATGAAATTTAAAATATTAGATTTGATTTTTTATTAATGAGAAATATTGATTTCTGGATTTATGTGATCAAATATAAAAAATTAAAATTAAAAATGATTCTTTTGAGAAAAGAATCATGGTTTTTGCGTGTAGGATTTCTATATTTCAATAAACATTTTAGGGCCTGTTCTAAATTAAATTTTTATTAATCCACTCTAAAATTATTTTGATGATAATTTATGTGTTTAATATGTGATATTAATCCATAGGATAAAAAAAATTAAAATCGAACAAGTTTTGCATGAAAACTAGTTTAGTCGAAAAGTTCGATAAATTGGTGTTCTTCGTGTGTTCATGGTGGGTTCTTGGTGAGTTAATGTTTAGAACGATTTTTAATCTTCTAAATATGATATATATGATATATTAATGTGTTTTTCATTAATTGGATTAATTAAAATGGGCATTAATTTGATTGGATTAATTTTAATTCATTAAAACTACTTAATAGGCTTAATTATGTTTACGGATTTGATTTAAATTAGTGAATGACTTAGTGGGACCAAGGAGCTGATTTAAATTAAATATTATAAACTATAATTAAGTTTGTTAATGGATTTTAAGGGCTAGAATGGGCTTGGCTCATTCCAAAAGGCTCAAATGGTCCAATAGACACAAAACTAGTTTGTGTGTGAACACACTTTAGGGTTTATAGTGTGGGTTTCGGCCTATCCTTTGTTTTAAGCCCAAAATTAATTTTTTAATTATTTAATATAATTAATTATTTAAATAATCAATTGATAATCAATTAATAATTAATTAGATTGATAATTAAGGCAAGAACACATGCATGCAAAAAGGTTTCCTAAAATGAAAGTTTCCAAAATGGAAAAAGTTTCCTAATTTGATCACATTATTAAAATAACTCAAAAGTATGTTTCAAGAGTTGAAACAAAGTTAGTAATCCATTATATGTTTTACTTTATGCATTAGAATTGCATATAAGGGTGTATGATTGGCATGATGGATAGTTATGGACAAAGGCTCAATGTGATTGAGCATAATGCATGTTTCGGCCCAATGAGGCCGGCCACTTGTTTTTGTTTTGTATTTCTTTTTCAAATTATAATATGTAATTAGATTACTTAGATTAGAATTAGAGATAGAGATGAAGACCACTATCAAGGAGTAAAATGGGCCGAATGGAGATCCAATAAGATAGAAGATAATGTAATTATTTTTACTTGTCTGAATCATGTATATTACCTAGGTGTGATCTTTTGATTTCCCTTTTGGCTCAGGGAAATCAATGCAGTAAAGTCCATAAATATACCATATTTGTATGCTTATATTTATGTGATAGATATATGATGCATACCAATGTATGCCAACCATTTATGATGAGACTTAATTAACTAAAATCCCTCAAACAAATACTAAATTTTCTGAAACCAATTTTATGAAAAAAAAATTAAAAAACATTAGCGACGAAAATTTTATCGCTAATTCCATCGCAAAAATGGCTCGTATAATTTTCGCCAATAATTGGCAACTGTTTATTCAATTCCGTTACTATTTCGTCGCTAAAAAATGAAAATACTCTTCCCACGATGGAATTGGAAAACATTCGCAAAACTGTTGCAAATTTGCGACAAAAATTAGTCTGTTGCTAATTTATAGTTTTTTCGTAGTGTATAGTAGTATGAGGCCTTTAGGAGTTTTTGTCGAACCCAATGCCCAGTAGGAAATTGATCTTCTTCATCCGGTTAACCACTTGTGGACAATCAACATAGCCACTCTCACCTTCTTCATCACTGATGGTCGATACATGGAACCCACTGAAAGGTTATTTAGCTATCTTCAAAACAAACACCTAATTCTCCCTTATAGCCTTAATAGCAACTACCTGAGCATCATGAGGGATCTTGATCATTTTATATAGTGTAGAGGCACCCCACCCAACTTGTGAAACCATGGTTTTCCTAACAGCATAGAAAAATTAACTGGAATAAGGAACACCACAAACTTGGCTTCTGTCTCAATGAACCCTGTCTTCACTAAAGCTTTAAAGGTCCCAGTAGCTTGTCTTTTAGAATTATCATAAGCAGAAATGGTTAAGTCAGACTTACTCAGCATGTTCTCATTTAACCTAAAAGCTGGAATTGCCATTAAAAGACAAACATTAATGGAAGAACCATCGTCTACCATCACATAAGCCGTACACTTGCCATTTACCTGGGCCTTAATATAAAGTGGTCGGTTATGATTCCTTACTTTAGAAGGAAAGTCAGCATTAGAGTACACAACATTTTCTCGTGTTCCTCCCTTAACCAAATCCAACAACTCATTAGGCGATATGGTAGTGGCGACAATAGATTCACTCAGGGCTTCAACTAACTTTTACCTGTTCGAGGGAAACTATCTCAGTAAGTCCTAAATGGAAATCTGTGCATTTGTTTTCTTTGACTCCTTAATTATCTAATCTTCCTCGACTTCTTTTTTCTATTGGCACTATAACAGGAGTTGGTTACTTTTCAATCTTTGGGGCTACTCTTCCATTCCTCATGACTGCCGTAATTTTTTTTCTCTTCTCTTACCTCCTCTTCACTTTTACTGGCTAAACTTTAGATTCCAATGGGCACCAAATCCCCTTCATCTTCACTCTTTATGGGGGTATACCAACAATCAATCATTGAAATTGGCTGATTTTCTTTACTTGGCTCTATTACTTTCGGGGTGAAGCGAGTAATAGCTATATACTAATTCCTATATAGGTCTCTCATGATGTACCATTCAAGTAGACTAGACCCAATCATAAACACTAGAGGTGGCATAACATTGTAACCTCATTTTTTCTTCTTGTCCCTTTTCTCAGGATCTAAAATGTGTTTGCTATTTATCATACCTTAGATTTTATTCCTCAGGGAGCGGCAGTAATCGATCAAGTGCCCAGTATGCTGGTGGTATGCACAGTATTGATCTTCCCTATGATGGGGTAACCCTTGACTCTTTACAGGCCTTGGGGACAATGGTTAAAGCTTCCCTTCTTTACTCCAGTGGTCTAATACCTAGGACCGTGACTTACCAAAATTGGAATAAAGCCTCTGACTAGCTTCAATAGTGGACACTTCTACTATCTTTTCAATTCTGTTTGACCCACTACTATTCCCAATTGGCTCATTGCTTGCCCTTCTGGCTAGGTACTCTCACTCAGCTTCTATGGCTATGTCTTTCAATGATTCTCAATCCTTCAAACCCTTAATTTTTAAACCATACCTTAGGTATGAGCTTGCATTGCTGATGAATAAATTGATTTGATCACCTATGTTAGGATTTCTCTTCATCTCCATCACTTTATTCCTCCACCTAGTGAGATATTCATGGAAGAATTCATCATGTTTCTGCTGAAGTAACTCAAGGTCCTTTAGGGTAACCTTTATCCTAGTGCTGTAGTTATATTGTATGAGAAATTCCTTAGTCAATAGATCCTAATCCTCTTTAGTATGCCTATCTAGCCCATGATACCAATATATTATAGCCCTATCAAACTCAGATAAAAGTACTCCACCTTCTATTTCTTAGTCAAGATGGTCCCCTTCATGATCAGCGTGTATTGTTTGACATGCGCTGAATGATTTAAAGTGCCATCAAACCTTAGTCAATCAGGAATTTTAAATTTCTAGGGTAATGGTTCATCTCCATCCAAATGCCTATCCTCAGGTTTCATTCCCCTGCTAGCAGATAACAGCCTAGACATAGACTCAATTTTCTCCTCTATTTTTTTGAAAACTGGATCCTCAGCAGCGAGACCCTTAATCCTTATGTTCATGATTGGGGGGATATATTCTTTGTCTTCCTCTTCTATGAAATCATCTTCAGGATCATACCTTTTTTTTCCCTTTTTGGTAGGTCTCGACGCATAGCATAATCAACTATGACAATGTTTCCAACATGCATTGGCTCTGTTGTCTTACAAACGGGTGCTACGGGTTGATTTCTAACATTTGGTGCTACAGAAGCCACCATTCCACCAATCATGGCCAAAAGCCTTTCTTTAAAATCCTAAAAGCTCCTATCTAATCTCCGATTTAAATCATCCCACATTGTCGAAGACCCAGTAGGGGTAACGTTTAGCCTTTTCCTTAGGAATGAAAATCATGTTGTTGTGTCATCAATCACTCTCCCAATCTCATTCACCCTTTTGGTCTTATTCAATTGATCATCCATCATTTTTGATCTTATTTCTTGACTGCTTTCTGACAACTAACTTGAACCTAACTCGAAATTGACCTCTGAATCTAAATCCAAACTTAAACTTGATCTCAGTAGCCTAGACATAGATCTTTGGACCAGGCGACCATCTGACCCTCTAGAGCACCTAGATGAGTCTATAATGGCTACGAGAATTAGATTTTAGGAATGATGCATGATCATGGTACATACATAATACATGAATGCAATATATGCTTTTATTAGGCATCAATCACAACCACATACAAGTATAACAATAGCCTTAAAATCTTATTACTCCTATATAAGAGGTCTTGTGGTCTCTCTCCTAGGTGTGCTTAGCCCATGGGTCAATAGGGTACCCAATGGATGCATATGCTGCACGACGAAAAATCGACAGCATAACCTCTTTAATTAAGAGCACAAGCATATGGGTTTTGACCATTATGTATTTGGACTAACTCATACAGATTGGGTTGGGCCTACCGGGGCATGGCAATCATTGACTAGTACCCTCCTAATTTGTTTGAGTTTGGTCAATACATAAAGGCCCACATAGCAAGCAAATATTATTATGGTTATACAACCTAGGGAAAGTTGCTATTGTCGTTACATGGGTTTGAGTCAAGGGTGATGAAACTTTAGGGCTACCCAAGCATCACGAGCATAACGATTGATGGGTTACCATTTTATATATCATTTAGTACTAGACTTGGGCTGGTAGGTCTCTTTAACACCTCCATACATTGAGTGAACATAAGGCATGCTTCAAGATAACATCGGGGCTAAAAAGGGATGCCTAACTTAATTCTAAAGCTCTAATATGAATGTAAGAATTGCAGTTTAGAAAGGAGACAAGATTAATTAGTAATAAAACCCAATTATAAAGAACTTAACCAAGATGCTTTTAGAAGCAAAGTCTCTTTGGTCCCCAATAGAGTTGCCACTGTGATGCATGCTGAAACCTTCTCTCATTTTTGGGTTCACTCTCAGAGGCTTGCTTTTAGGGCTCGAGATCGAAGGAGGCTCACTATAACTTTTAAATTGGCTACTTCATGGTAAAAAGTGATCAAGCCTAAATTATTATTGGTAATTAACTCGTGAAGGCATCTGCTAATGGGCCCAAAAGAGGTATGTGTCATGGAGTTTCCACCCAACAGAACATCGAGAAATGAATATCGACCTTTTGATGCCCAAATAGAGATTAATGTTTAAGACATCATTCTTATTGGACATCTTAGTTAGGTGTTGTTTTATAATCAAGTTTTATATTTAATTCCCTTTCCTCTCTCACATAATGCAAATCGTAAGAATTAAATAAACATCCCAATCAATCATGAAAATCAATAAATAAACGAGCAAATAAATCAATTACTTAAACCTATTATAGAAGCAAATCATCCAACAATAAGAGTAAAGTAATATGTATACATAAATCTGGGCATTTGTTTGGGTTGGGAACATTAGTTCCCTCATGCATATTTTACAAAAATCTTCATTTTATTCTTTTGTTTGGCTTTGGGTGAAAAATTGGACATTGGTCCAAGTTTTGAAGGAAAATCCAATTAACTTAATAGAAAATTTTTTAAGTGCTTTTTCCTTTTAACATATATAAAAAGCCCTTTTTACTTGCTATTACATCCCTAAAAGAAAATACATCCAAAAATACCAAATAAATGAATGAACACAAAATAAATAATAACTAAACAAAACTAAAATCATAAATAAACAAAATGGTAAAAGAATGGTTAAGTGAGGTAACCGAATGGGATGAGGGTGGTCATCCAATCGGGAGCATAATTCCCAATGCCAAAAATCCCATATAATCTTCCAAAGGCAAAAGAATTTACATACTTGAAAAAATCACACAAAAGGCAAATAAATTAGTATATTACAAATATAAGATGGATAATCATTTAATTAATTGCATAGTATAGATCTAGATTACATAAAGAATTTAATCATATAGGATAATGCATAAATATCATGGAGATTAAATAAATGACATAAAATACGTGAAATACGTGAAATATATAATAAACTTAAAAATAAGCCACGGATGCCTAGAACAGGCGAGGGATGCCCATAGCCATGTGGGTAACGGGACGAAGAGAAACCCTGTGATGCCATGTTTGTCGCTTTGATAGACAAGCATCCGTTGAGTCTTCTTCCCGTCCATCACCTATTGGATAGAATGAGATGAAAAACCTTGAAGTTAAAACATGTGAAAATCACACAAGACCACTTTTAATCTAAAACATACAGTTTTTAGGTCTCAAATCATGCTAAGACAGTATTATAACATTGAATAATACATAAAACATGCTAAAATCACCAATTTATAGAATTAGAGAATGAAACAGAAGCTTGAAATATTACAACAATGGAGGAATCTCTTATCTAATCATGCCATTAATATGCATATTAATCTAGATTTATATCTCAATGAATTCTAAGTATGCCAATCACATAAACACAACATTTAAACAAGTTCATTTGCAACAAAAGATCACATAATCATGCATGGCAATTCGAGAGAGAAAAAGTAGAAAATGAGCCTAGAATATTACCTTTAGGAGATATTTTAACTTTGAAATTCTTGTATTTTGGATCTCGACTCCAATTTGTTCTTCTTATTGTTCAGAAAAATCCAATGAAATTTGTTATGTGTGTGTTTAGATCAAAAAGGATTGTTAGAACAAAATAGAACCTTAGAGAGAGAGAAATTAAATTTTCTTCTTCTCTAAAGTTTGCTTTATATAAAGTGTGATTCCCCCTTTTGGAAACCCTAGATTTTTACTTTTTATACCTAGGCTAAAGTTGGAGTTGAATCCAACTCTAACTCTTCTAATTTGGAGAGATTATCCCTCTAAAATTCAGAGTAAATCCTTTTAAACATTTATCACCTATTTTAAATTCCAGAAACGTGAAAATTCTAGAAAACGGGCTACAGACGAGCGTCCCTCATCAAGAGGCATCCGTCCCTTAGGAAAAAGTCTCAAAATTACCAAAATACCTTGATCTAACTTGGACAGGAGAGAAAAAGACAGGGACGACTATCCTTTATGTGACAAACGATCGTCTGTTACCTCCAAAGGCCAAAATTAGGTTTTTAATACTTTTGTTAAAACAATTGGAAATACTTGGAAAATCATAAAAATCTTTGAGAAAATGCGAGAAACTCACAATTAGAGCTTCAAGATCCAAAGCTACTGTCAGTAATATACTATTTCCTCATCATTAGGTAACCTTAATCTAGGCTACCTTAGGTCACGGTGTTTACAGGATGCATTATATGTTGTTATATTTATACTTCCATTTACTTATTAATTATCACTTATATTTATGCTTTTATATTTATATATATATTTATATCATATATACTATATATTGTATAATATATTATTATCTATATTGCTTATTATTTATTATTTATTATTTAGTATTTATTCATTTGTTCTGTCTATATTATATTTACACTTTTTTATATTTATTTCATTTGTAATTTTATTCATCACTAATATGTTTATATTTCATTTTTTATTATTTCCACTGCCACACATATATCCTGAGTTGCTGGTTCGAGACAGGAGGCCATAACACATGAGCCACATTTTATATCTATTATTTGTAATTAAATTAGCCTGTATTTATTCTTTTATTTATAGATTTTGATGTAATAATAAAGGTTTTTGACTACTTAAAGGAAAACCATACAAAAACTATTTCTACTAATTAATTGGGATTTTTAGTAATAAAATAGGATCAATGTTCTATTTTCCTACCCCAATCAACACAATCAAATAATAACCTTTTTTCGTAATAATATAGGGTATTTTTTTGTACATAATTGACATGGATTTTTCTAATAAAATGCAGTTAATCATCCTAATCTTCTCAAATACATATGTAATAAATTGTCTTTTTATAATAGATGCAAACAGGAACCTATGTTCCCATTAAAATGACATCCCTAAATACACCACTCGATTTATGTATGCTTTTTACTTGGTAGATTAAACTATATGCCATGCTTTTAATGCTTTCATACACATGTTTTATAGCTTTTAATGTGATTGAGTATATTTTTCCTTTTATGTATGACAATACGCATGAGAGAAGGGATAAAATAATTAATCTAAACAACCCATTTAGATAACATTAACCAAGGGAATGAATGAAAGTGAGGTCCCAAACTATTCTAATTTTGGCCTTGTAAGGTTAGAACTATTTTTCTTAATGTTTTATTAGGTGGCGACTCCATTTCTACTTGCTTTGTGGTGGCCAACAAATGCCCTCATAGATTGTTTGCCAACAATAGAATAAAAATACCCCGAGATGCTATCTTAATATTTTTTTGAGGTTTGAGGTTTATTGAATTGGGTTAAACCCCTATCTATTTTGAAGCAACCAACCTTCACAAATTAATGAACATTTCATTTGATCTCAGACTCTAAAAGTGGGTGTATAAGACCCAAATTGGATAATGAAGGTTTGAGGTGCATCACGAAAGGCTCTTTTCGATATGAAACCTTGGAAATCTCTTAGAATTGATAGCCTTTAAGTAGGTTTTTATCAATCCCAATGGCATGTGGTTTGGTTGGGTGGTTTTAATGAAATTAGATGCATCTTGCAGGGTGGTGAGATAAACTCATCTATGATAGATCAATTATTTTCCTTATCCTTAAAATGCAAGTTCTTAAAAATATTTCTCAATTTTGCCCTATTGCTATTTACACTGTGGTTTATATGATTATTACTAAGAATAAGGGACTTAAAATGCTCATGTTATCTCTAATTGGGCTTACCCAAATGAGCTTTGTTCCTAGTTGTCATATCATTGGGAACATTGTGATTACTCAGGAAGTCATTCACATCATGAGAGCTAAGAAAGGTAAGATGGGTTTTATGGCCATTAAGGCAAATTTAGAAAAATCTTATGATCAAATTAGGTGGGCCTTCTTATAAGATACTTTGGTGGATATAGGTTTTCTTACTACTCTTGTTAAAGTGATTATGGGTTGTGTGACCTTTAATTCCATATAGCTCCAATATAAGGATAACCTATTTGATTCATTTGCTTCTAGTAGAAGTTTGAGGCAAGGATGTCCTCTTTCTCCTTACCTCTTTATGGTTTGTAATAAAATATTAATTAGTGCATGGTATTTCTAAAGCAATTAGTAATAGTTGGTGGCATCCCATTTGACTAAATAAATATGGGCCTCTCTTAAGTCATCATTTTTTGGTTGATGATTTAATTCTTTTTGCCAAAGCAGATATGTCCCAGGTACATCTTACAAGAGCTATTATTAATAGTTTTTATGCTAGCTTCGGCCAAAAATTAGTAATCATAAGACTAACGTGTATTTCTCTAAACATGTCTCTACTCATTGTCCTCGAGTGTTGTGTTACAACTTGGATTTAACGAGACTATAAATCTAGACAAGTATTTAGGGATGCCTCTTCTTCATTCTAGAGTTACTCATAAGCATTATGATTATATTCTTTATTGCATAAAGGGCAAAATACAGCTTGGAATTCTTCTTATATTTCTATTACCAGGTGAGTAATTTTTGCTAGCTTTGTGCTTTCCATCATGCCCACTTATTTTATGCAAGCTTCAGTCAATTCTATCGTTTTATACCATGATTTTGAGAGGATTACTCAATGTTTTGTTTGGAGAGAGTTAGATAATTATTGCAATTTATCTTGGGTGCTTTGGGATAAAATTGCTCAACCTGAGTTAGTTGGTGGTCTAGCTTTTTGTGAATTGCTGCGTCTTAATACTGCTTTTATCTCAAGCTAGCTTGGAGATTCTTTACTAAAGCTAATAATTTTTAGATCTAGGTTCTAGCTTCCGAATACAATTTCGAAAGAAGCCAGGGTGTTTGTCCAATTGTTCATCGCAATAGTTCTTTGCTGTGGAGGGGAACTCATACCAATTGGAATAACATCACTTGCTATGCTATTTAGGCTATTGGGAATGGGATAAAAGTTAGTTTTTGGTTTGATCAATAAGTCTTTGTATTGGGTCTTCCCTTTTTTCCATTTAGCTTTTTCACCTATCCATGAGAAAATTATTAATAAATTAGTTGTTTTCTTTGTTGATATTTTAGATGGTTAGATTTGGAATTTGTCTGCGATTTTTTTCTCTAATAATGTCCTTGTCAAAATCATTGTTGTTTGTCGCCTTCTTATCTTGTAAGTGAAAACACTGTTTTCTGGGACCTCTCTTTTTTAGGTGATTTTACAATCAAATTTGCCTACCTCTCTTTAAGTGGGCAACTAGTCGGTGCAAATAATGTTCTGTGGAAGAAAATGTGGTGTTTAAAGGTGACTTAAAGAATCAACTTTTTTTTATTGGGTTGCTCTTAATTATGGTCTAATTACCAATGTAGAAAAGGAGGAGAAGACATTTTAGTTCTTTAGGAGCTTACAATTTTTTAAGAAATATGAATAAGGATGGTCTCACGCCTTGCGAGACTATGTAATGGCAGTCCAATTTTTGAACTTGATGGTTCCTACGAATGTTTTGGCTCTTTTATAGGTGCCATTGATTTAAAATCTTGGTTTTTGTTTAATTTTCAACTTCAAATTTTTTCAATTTATAGCGTTTTATGGCCATATTTCTTTGCTATTTACTGTTGGCATAGTTGGAAAAGTAGAAATTATTTTGGTTATTGATGCTACCACTTTTGCCAATGCTTGCTAAGAAACTCTTAGTCGGGTTAATTTCACTGACAGTCCCAATTCTAATCTTGTCAATGTTGGGTAGATATGTCCTCCAATGAACTTTGAGAAGATGGATGCTTTGGTTCCATTGTTGGGTGTCGTAACAGTTTGTGGGGGCCTTTTGTGTGATAACTTTGGGAGATCGTACACTGTGCATGTTGTTAATATTGGAATTTGTCCTATCCTTCTTGCAAAAGTTTGAGGGGTCTTTTATGGTACTCAAAGGGCTAAAGATGAAAGTTTTACTTATGTGCTTGTTGAGTGTGATAATAAGGTGGCAGTGGACATGATTTGCAGAAATTACTCTACTATTTCTACTTGTTTTTGCACATCAATCTCATTCATTGGGTTTCTAAGAATTTTTCAGCAATTTCTTTTACTCATATCCATAGGGAAGCCAATTTTGGTGTGAAATTTTTTTTAATATTTAGCTTATAAGTTTCCTCCTTGTGATTATATTTTACGCTATGCTCCTTAAAAAATTGAAATATGGCTTCATCATGACTTTGTTGATGTCTCTTATGTTCATTAGATCATTGTTTTTGTGAGCTTTTCTCACCTTCTTTAAAAAAATGAAAAAAACAGATAAAATCTTCCAAATTTAGTGACCTTAAGGAAATTCACTATTGAAAATTGCCTTTTCTTTCCCTTATTATTTATACTTAAAATTCTCTCTCTTTTCGTATATGTCAAGTAGTATAAATTGAATATACCTCTACAATCAAATCTCAGTTTCTTTCATGTAGAATTTTATGCAAAGGTTATTTACTGAATTAAAAAAAATATAGAGTTTTTTTTTTGTCTAAAAAAGTTATTCTTCTTATTACATTTTATATTTCTATACTATATATAAAAATATATAAAGTATATGAAAACTTTTCAAAATAATAATAATTCTCTATTATTTAAATTTGAGTTTAATATAATCTCACATTAAGATTAACATAGCCTATAATATAAGAATTAACTATTTAAATTACACTTGAACTCAGTTGATAATTTTAGCATTGGAACCAATTTGTATTGAACTTTTATTTTTTTAAAAATGATTAATAAGACTTTTTGGTAGAATAAAAGACTGAAAATAAAACTTTCTAAGAAATAAAAAAATTTAATAAAATATTTATGTACTTTCCTATTTATTTGTTTCCTAATTTTGGGATATTGAATCTTATTGGCCACAATGAAAGAATATTTTTTTTTTTGTAAGTATAAAAGTAATCTTACTTGCCCAATTTTCTTATAACATGACATATTATATTTTTAAGTATCAAATATTTTTTATACTTATACAACGTACGTTTTTATTGTTATTTTTTCCAAACTGTTAGGCTTGAATTGCTATAACTGATGATCATTATTGATAACTGTTGTCTTAATAGGCTTTTCAATAACTTCTGACTGGATGATCGAGGTACCTGGAAATAGAAAAATCTGATGGGATTTTTTGATGAAGAAAAGTTCCGACGGTCAAGTTAGAATGATGTTAATAATGGAAAAATAGTCAAAGTGCTAAGAAAGAAAAATACTTAGAGTTGGGCACCTATTTATAGAGATAGAAATTCTATATTGAGTAGTAATTGACTTCCCTATTCAAGCATATCACAAGTAGAGAGCCCATTTAGGAAGAATTCTTTGTCAAATAAGAATGTATGTATAATCTCCTGAATATAACTCTCTTTCCCTTTCGAATAAGGAAAGTTAGCTCTTTTAACCTGATTCAAACTCCATCAGTAAGATGATCAGCTAGCGCATTTGCTGGAATAAAGGCTCGAATTTGAGGATTAGCTCAACTAACTAAACTGCCTAGTGATCGAGCTGTTCGAAGGATCATGGTTATGAAGCTCGATTCTCATAAGTCCTCCCCAAGTAAAGGACATTTATATTAGTAATGATGGCTCCAAGGCGTCAATAGCTATAGCATGAATCTTTAAATTTAAAATGATTTTACTCTTCGAACTTTCTGCAACTGACAATTATCCATGGGGTTAACTCGGTTCCTTTGTTGACAAATTAATTATGGCAAGCTATCAATAGCTAAATCACCCCAACCGTCCACATATTGACTAACCAATGATTTTAACCTTCTATATAAACCCCTTCCATTTCCACATTTCTACATTCGTTCTTGCTTTTTGCTTTCTCTATGTTATTACTTTGCAACTCGTCATTGTTCATCATCTATCTTTTCCTTGTCATTTGCTTGCTTTTAATTTTTACCAAATCCTTCAACTTTTTACAGGTTTGTAACTCAAATTTTTTCTCTTGCATTTTAACTTTGTTTTTGCATTTTTAAAGATGAGTGAGTCAGAGAGTTCGAGCAATAGACTTAGGATTAGCGAGGGTTTATTAGACGATAGTTTGCCAAGTACTTCTAACGACAGTCAACCATTGAGGAGAACTATCCAAACCAAATAAAAGAGAAAAGAGCCTTGACCACTCCTAAGGGTAGGCAATATCAATTCCATCATAAAGAGCTTGGATTTAACTACCCTGAGAAAGAGACTAGAGATATCCAATGAGTATGAGTTTTGAGCTTCGAGCTAATGCCACATTCAACGGCAAGAGGAGAATAGTCCTTTATAAGGCAGGCATAGAAGCCGAGGTGAACATCCCTTTGAACTAATTTGAGGTGGCCTTTCTTAACCACAACGACCTCACTGTTGGCCAACCTCATCCCAATGCTTGGTAAACCATCTTAGCTTTGCAAATTTGGACACATGAACATGATATCAAAGCTTACTGTCAAGTTGTTTAGAGCAACAAATGTGATCAGATTGAGGATAGCCATAGAAGACCATCATTATGTGCAAACGCAAGCTAGATATGGTGTGTTCATTGGAAAATTAAACTCCTTGAAGAATTGGAAGAACCACTTCTTTATCCTAGAAAGCAAACAAAACTTTCCCTTCCAAACATCCTGAGGAAGATTTGTCAATAGGAATGACAATGGACTGGTGTTAATAGAGGAAGAAGAGGTGACCCTAGCTCGATGGAAGGAGCTTGCTAAAGACGAGAGATATAAGTATCCTACTGGATCCCTTTACACCCAATTGAGATCAGAAGAAGAGAGGTAAAAGATTTTTATATTTCAAGTTTTGGGTCTAATGTATTCTCATTATGCATTTGTCTTACAATGATAAAAAGGAAAAACAAACTGAGCATTACAGAGACAATGTGCCAAAAGAAGGCTAAAACTAGGACGAGTCGACCTCTTCCAACGAGCACCCATTGTAAAAGCCTTGCTACTCCAAGCGTCCCATCTAATAGCCCTTTTCTAACCACAACAATTGTTATTCAGGATGTTTCTCCACCAAATGAACAGAATATGCTACCCGCTATCATGTCCGGACCACCCACGTCTAAATCTTAAAGGAAGAGTCTATAACTCTTCCCCCTTCAAATTGGGAGGAAAGGCTTAATTCCCTGGTCTATGAAGTTTGGGGTTTTTGGTAGCAATAAGACAGAGCATACTGCTTGGCTAACCCCATGTTCAACAATTTCCGCCACCTTGTGTCCTGTGTGCCTAGTGAGCTAGCCTTTTTGCTAAACCTGCACGCTAACCCTCTAGTCGCGTTAATAAGGAGACACCAAGTTGAGGTAACAATTTTGAGCCAAGCTTCGACTTCTCAATTTTTATTAATGTTGAAGCCTCAAACCTACTTGATTTTTTCTTTGTGTAGAGGTCTATCATTAGAAGTGTCGTCATTGGTAAAATGAACAGACTAATAGGTTTGTAGAAGGAAGAGAAGAAAATAACCACTGACTTGAGAAACAAATTCAAAGAGGTGGATCAAAAAATAAATAACATTGAGAAAAGAGCTTTCGAAGCTGAGGCTCAGGTGAATGAGGTGGCGGAGTCCATTTGACAAGCTGTAGAAGTAAGAAATAAGCCGAGGAAGTTACTCGGAGGGCTTTCGAGGCTGAGGCTTTACGAGCTGGGGAGATAAAGGCATTTCTATCAGTGAAATCTAAGCTGGAGAAGAGCTAAGGGGAAAATACTGAGCTTGAGAAAAAAATGCCAAATTGGAATACTAGATGGTGGAGCTCGCTGTTGACAAGTGCATTGCATTTAGGAAAAAGCTTGCAGACGCTGTGAAGGAGAAATTCCCAAATGAAGACTTGTCGTGGATAGATGATATCTATACAAATGAGGAATAGGTAAGTTTTTTATTTCCTTTGCAATGTAATTGCTTAGCTTAAGCATTTGTCTGTAATGAATTGAATTTTATTGGTAATGAAACTTTTTGATTTTATTAGAACTTTGTTTTCTATAAATACTCTATGTTCGTCACTGCCGTAAGCAGCTTAATTTCATGAACTATAAACTAGTGAAAAATTTGCATTATCAACTCAAATGAAAATAATAGCAATATTGCTGAACTAAATCATTAAGGAATTTTTGGACGAAATAGTATTATATAATTGTAAAAGTAAATGTAATGCCGAACTGGACTATAAATGAATAATGCTCATGGAGAAATTGCCTTACTGAGCCATAAATATGAATAATGCTCGTGGTGAAACTACCAAATTAAGCTACAAATATGAATAATGCTTGTGGCAAAATTGCCAAATTGAGCTACAAAATAGAATAATGTTCATGGATAAACTACCAAACTAAGCTACAAAAATGAATAACGCTCGTAGCAAAATTGCTAAACTGAGCTAAAAAAATAGAATAATGTTTATGTCAAAACTACCAAACTGAGCTACCCATCATTGATGGTATATCTTTAGGTTGGAGATATTCCATGAGTTCGACAATGGTTTGCTGGACATATCTTTAAGACAATAGGCCCCGAAGTTAACCACTTCATGCACTTCGTATGGTCCAAACTAGTTTAGACTTAGCTTGTTAACTCTAGCCACTAATTTTGCTTCGGTAGCTTTCTTAAGGATGGGCTATCCCACTCAAAGAGTTTTTGGCTTCAACTTGCGATCATGATAAGATGGCATGTATTGTTTATATGTCACAACTTGGATTTGGGTGAGCTCTTTCTTTTTTTCTAACTTGTCTAAATGATACAACAACTGATCTTTATTGGTCTCTTTATTGTATTGAGAAGTTCAAATGTTTGGTATACTGATCTCATAAGGGATGACTGCTTCAACTCTATAAGTTAGGGAGAAAGGAATGATGTCTGTTGTTGCCTGAAGAGCTGTTCGATAAGCCCATAAGACATTATTCAGCTCATTTACCCAAAGGCCTTTGGCATTATCTAGCCTCTTCTTAAGTCTAATTAAGATAGTTTTATTCGTTACTTCACTCATACCATTGGATTGAGGGTGATACATAGAGGTGAATTTGAGCCGGATGTGTAGCTCCTCACAAAAATTCCTAAAAGATTGACATCAAATTGTTTTCCATTATCAATATTAAAAGTGTGTGAAATGCCAAACCTAGTAATAATAGATTTTTGCAAGAATTTGATTATGCTTGTTGGAGTGATAGTTACCAGGGGCTTTGTTTTAACCCATTTTATTGTCTAGTGGCTAATGGGAAAGGGCCTAATATGTCGATCGCCCATTATACAAAAGGCCACAGGCTATATATCGGCATTTACTGAGTTGGCTTCTGATGAATGAGTTTGCCGAACTGCTGGCCTCTATCACACTTCTAAACTAGCTCCTTCACACCGCTTTCTATTTTAGGCCAACAATACCCTTGTAACAGTGCCTTTCGTGCTATTATTTTAGCACCTTTATGTGCACCATAAATGCCTTCATATATCTCCCTGAGGATATAATTACATTCTTTTGAGCTTAAATATAGTGCCTAAAGGTGGGATTAAGCTCAGCTATATAACTTGCCATCGAGGATAACATATAGACTATACCATCGAACTATCTTATTGCCTTTCATTTGGTCTTCTAGAAGAACACCTCTATCTAAAAACTGATAGATTTAGAGTCACCAACCATCCATTCATTCATTAAGTTGAATTGTATGAGTCTTATAACAAGGTTGGGTGATGATAACCTAAATTATGTCTATTGTTTATATTGTACTCTTAAAGGATGCCTATTTGTCTAAAGCATTTATGCCCTTATTTTCCACTCAAGGTATTTGCTTGATGACCTATGAATTTTGATGCTTTTAAGCTGAGATAATATGGTGGTCACAAGATCTCAGTATCAGTCCATTGTCTACTCTTTAACCTCAAATTTACCAAGCATCTGGCTAACGACCAATTGAGAGTCAGAATAAATAAGTAGAGAGTCTAGCTTTACTTTTAAGGTCAGTTGTATGCCAAATATAGGGTTTCATATTGTGTTGCATTATTGGACACAGGAAAGAATATCTGAGCCATTCCGCGAATGGGGATTCTGCCAAGATTTGTTAGGACAACTCTAACTCTGGCTACTTTAAAAGATATTGCCCCATCCACATATAAGCTCTAATAGGCTTTAGTTGGTTCATGTGGAGAAGCATGTAATTAAACCACAAAATCAACTAGGACTTGAGCTTTCATGGCTGAGTGAGGTTCGTACCGAACATCAAATTCACCTAAGTGGGCTACCCATTTAATTAGTCTTTCTAATGCCTCTAGTCTCTATATTACTTGTTTTGAGACTCGTGTTAGTCCAAACTATCACAACATAAGCCTAAAAATAAGGCCACAAGTTATTTGCGTAGGTGACAAGGGCTAAGGCTAACTATTCTAAAATTGGGTACTTAAGCTCAGCACCTTAAAGAACCTTACTTGTGTAATAGATTAGGAACTATTGTATATTCTCTTCCGTAATCAGGATTGAACTTATGGCTCCTTTAGAAACTTCCAAGTATATGAACAACGTCTCGCCCAACTAGGTTTAACTGAGTAAAGGTGGCAAGTTTAGAAATTGCTTGAGTGCTTTGAAGGCCGACTGATATTTTGAGGTCTATTCAAAATTTGTCAAATTCTTAAGTACATGGTAAAATGGAAAGCAGTGCTTAGCCTAATAAGAGATAAATCAACCAAAAGCTGTTATTTTCCCATTTAGCTTCTAAACTTCTCTTATTAACCTTGGTTAATCCATTTATAAGATTGACTTCAATTTTAGTGGGTTTAACCTCTATTCCTCTCTTAGAGATCACAAACCCCAAGAATTTATTGGATTATACTCCAAAGGTTCATTTCTCAAGATTGAGTTTGAGACCAAACTTTTGAAGGGTTGAGAAGGTTTCTTTATGTTCCTTGGGCAAGTCTAATGAAGTCTTACTTTTGACAATCATATCATCGACATAAACCTCTATGTTTTGACCTAGCTAATTGGTGAACACTTTGTTCATTAGCCTCTGATAGGTTGCCTCTATGTTTTTGAGATCAAAGGGCATTACATTGTAACAATAAGTTGCCGAGGAGTAATGAATGCAATTTTTTCTTCGTCTATTAAATTTAAAGGAATTTGATGATAATTGATTGAGGCATCGAGGAAAGCATACTCTTTGAAACTAGTAGTGGTGTCGACTAGTATATCAATGTTTGACAATGGATAACTGTCTTTGGGAAAGCCTTGTTCAGATTGGTAAAGTCAAGACAACCTTCATTTCCTATTGGACTTCTATACTAGAACCATATTAGATAGCCAGTCCAAATAGATTACCTCTCTAATGAACCCATTTCTCAATAGAGTATTTATTTCTTTGATTACTGCTATTTGGGACTCCAGTGCTTGGTTTTTTTTCTTTTATTTTATTGGTTTATAGCCTAGTTGTATGTTTAATGAATATGGCATCACCTTGGGAGAGATACTTGTGATATCAAAAGGTTTTTAGGCGTACACATTTGAATAAGAGGACAATACTACCAACAGCGGTTATAAGTCTGAACTGGTTTTATTGGAAGCTATCTTCACTATCTTTCCTGGTGAAAGCTCTACTTGTTGTAGTAAACTGATAGGTTCTACTTTTCAGGCTAGGTTGATTGGGACATCTATTGTATCCACCGATAATGCTTGATTTGTTTCCTTTACCATGGTAATGTAAGTTCTCGAGCTTAGACTCATTGCCCTGAAGTATTGCAGTTCCTTCTAGAGCAGGATCTTGAGTGTTAACTTTTGCATTGAAATGTAGGTGTCCACCGTGGCTAAAAGAGGTCGGCCAAAAATTTCATTATAATTAAGATAGTGGCATATTTACGACCATGAAACATATTATGCAAGCTTTAACTATCGAATCATCCTCGAGCTGAAGAGATAGGTTAATCAACCCTTTTATTTTGACAAGCTGTCTTAAGATACCGATCAAGGGTACATGCACCTCTTCTAAAGGATTAGGCATCCTTAAGGCTTTAAAGGCTTGCAAGGTAATCAAATTAACTGTGCTGCCTGTGTCTATTAAGATCCTTTACACCAAGTAATCTTTGATGATTTCCTTGACTACTAATGCATCATTATGTAGTTCCTAAACATGTTTTCCATCCTTCGATGAAAATTGAATGATGCCAAATGAAATGGGCAAGCTTGTCTCAAGAGAAAAGACTTCTTTTGCCTTACATTTTGTACAGTTATTGAACAAATCATAATGTTTTCTGCCTGTAATTACATAGATAACCTTGGTTGGGGCTTTCTTGCTACCACTGGCTTCCCTCATATCTAATTATTGGGATGGTGATCACTTACCCTTATTCTTGCTACCCTTGATGAACTATTATAGTCCACCTTTTTTGATTTAATATTCAATCTCCTTCTTAATTTGTGTGTAATCATTAGTTTCGTGCTCTTTGTCTTTATAAAAGCACAATATAGCCACTGATCTTTATTTGGATCCTCTCTCATAGGCTTTAGCCAAGCAACTTGGTCATTCTTCTTCATCCAAGAAAGGATATGTGCAAAGGAAGCATTCAGTTTGGTGAACTGTTCATCGCCTCAATTGTTTGAATAAGGCTTTGTAACTCCATATGTTTTGTTAGGCCCTCTTATGGCTCGAGTGTTGCTTCTCTTGGAACTACCTCTATCTCGACGTAACCCTCTGGATTGCTCACCATCTTCTCTCAATTGGGAGGAGCTGTACCTCAACCTTTGAGCCTTATCTATCCTAATATATTTGTGAACTCAGGTCATGAGCTCGATAAATTTGCAGGGGATTTTTTTACTCAACAAATCACTAAAGTCCTAGCATCCCGTAATTCTTCCTAGCACATTAATGGCGACCTCCAAGTTGAGATTTTGAATATCCATCACTATGACATTAAACCTTTCCACATAATTGTGTAAAGGTTCCTTTTTCTCCTGGACAACCTGGTGAAGATCAGCCGAAACCTTAATGGGTCAGATAGTTGCTAAAAATTATTTATCGAGTTTTCTGGAAAATTTTTAAGCCAAATTTAATCGGACAAAGTCAGGGTTTGAGGGAAGACTTTATAGGGCAAGATATCATTTATTGTGTAGATCAACATGGTACGGAGCAAGTGATTTAAATGAGCTCAAGGATCGGTGCTATCGTTATACTTTCGTAGGTTGGGTAATCTTGCTTTTAAAAAGGGTGCTGCTAATATTGTTTTGGACAACAGTGATCGAAAGCTCTCTTGGTACTGCAAAGTGTTTCTATTTTGGTATTTCAACATTTTTTCTTTAAAAAGCTTTTTGACTCATCCACAATCATAGTGGTTGTGGAAGTGGGTGTGTAAGGCCCTTATTTAGGCCTTGGAAGAATATGCATGTGTTCTTGAATGATAATATGATTAATGCGTGTTTGTATAGTTAGTAAGCTACAAGTAAGGGCATAAAGGTAATTAAATTAAGAGAAGAGGGGTAAAATGGTCATTTTAAATTAGGCCATGTATGTGATTAATTATGGGGAAGAAGTTAATTAAGGGACCGAATTGTAAATAGAAATAGAAAGTTTTGGGGTAAAAATATAAATTTAAGAAGTTAAGTGTAATTTTGAAAAAGTGGAAATGGGAGCTAATAAAAGCATGGCACCTATCTTCCTAAAACTTTATTGAGAAAAGTAGAAATTAAGGGGATTAATGGGAGAGGGGCACCGTCCATTTTAAGGAATTAAAAGCCCATAATTTCTCCTAATTAAGCTTTCAAGACACCTTAAAATCCTAATTTGATTTTTGCTTGAGGAGAGAGAGTTTAGAGGTTACCATTTTAGGGTAACAATTCCTTCTTCTCTTCTTCTTTGATTTTGGATAATCAATTTATAAGGTTATATGAATCATTTATGTGAATTCATTCTATGTAGAATGGCAATCCATCAAAGGAAAGGAAAAGGTAGAAGAAAGAGCTTAAAAAAGGTGGAATCACTAACAAGGTATGGGAATTTCATGAAAATGTTATGGTGTTGCCTTATTATAATGATTAGAGATGTTAGATTGAAGTTTTTATTAGAAATACATCTGAATATAATGGTTGAATTGACATGGAAATTCAAAATAGGGGATATGTATTCTTTTTGGCAAAACTCTGTCCTTATGCTCACTAAACCTATTTGGACTCTTTTGCCCATATCTGGAGTTTGAGAGCTCCAAATTGAGTAATTCAAGTTGGAATAGACACTAGACTAAAATATCTAAGTTTTATAACGAGACAACAATGTTTGATTCTTCTCCTATGGTAAAACAAATTTAGCTTGAACCTAGATCATAGCCGCTGCCCTATCATTAGGAGCAGTTAATATTATTTAGTGAATATCTTGAGATTGAGAAGGCCAAATGGAATTATTTTTAATGTTTTAGAAACTAAAACCTTAAAGGAACAAATTTGTGGAAGATCATTTTGCTAGAAAAAATCGTTTAGTATGTCTAAATCTCATTACAAGTTAAGTTTTTAAACCAGTCGGTAGTATTTTATGAACAGGGAAAACTTCAATTGGCCAAACGCCCACTGTCGTGCTCGCAGCACTTGTTATGCTTGCAACTACAAGCTTTTGTCCTCTATTTTTGCTTTTTATTCCCCTTTTCTACCACATTAGACTTCCCCCATGTGTTGTGTTAGTAATAAGACGAATTATACTTAAAATATGAGCATATGGATGCTATAAATACATATGTATATGAATTTATACCAAGGTATGTATGTCTCTCTCTATATACATACATACATACATACATACATGGTCTCTAATGTTCCCATTAGTTAATACATACTAACATATATATATATATATATGTGTGTGTGTGTGTGTGTGTGTTTGTAACATTGATTTACATGTTGATAGTAATGTTACATTATCATGATACTTATGAATATATATATGTTTAACTATGCAATGTGATGCAATATAATGAATTGGATATGATGGATAGAATGATATATTAAATGTTCAATGCCTGCACATAGAACTTGGTGGTAGATAGATAGGCATGCCTATAGGGTTATAAATGCAACTGCCATAGTCTCAACCTCGTTTGGGTCCACAATATGTATGTTCCTATTGGGATCACATTCTTGACCCCGTTTAGGTTTATATGTTTAATACCTTTGGGTATTTATACAATTTATACCTATAGGTATTTACAACATCCATTATCCATACCCACAGAACTTAGGCAAACACTAGTGGAAAGAAATGAACTGTTAAAGAAATGGTCAAATGTTGATATGTTACACATGCTTATACTTGTTTTATAAGTAATATAGTACCATATTTTCTCTTGTTATTGATTGTGAAGTTCTCCAATGAGCATAAATGTATACTTGTGTTGTTGTATGTTGTGTGCTTGGTAGTAACTGCTGTGAGTGGTTGTTTGTGTATTATTTGTTCCCCACTAAGTTGTTTAGCCTAGCACGAGTTTTATCTATGTAGGTGCTCAAGTTCAGACTCTTGATCAGAGGCAAAATCTGCATCAATTATGTAACACCCTACTCTTAACCATATATCTGTATACTATACATAGATACTAGTCAGATATACACATATATAATAGTCTAAAATTATTTACTAATACAATAATAACTGAAAATATAGAATACCAGACATTAATTCTTACATCACCTTCACGGTTTATGCGATCCCAATGACTTTATGTACATGCCCTCAGATCTATCCTCTTCATATCCCGATTTCTCCCAATCCTGCGCGCAGTCAACACACCGCACGCTAAGCAACAATGTTGCCTAGTGGTGGATACAACTACACAAAATTTTATTAGCACATATTTTATCTTCTATTATTTTTATTAGTATAATTTCCATTTTTCTTCTCTTATATATTTTCAAAAATGCTATTTATATTGATTAACTTTAAATTCTAATATTCCATCCAACTTTATACTTTCGCCTGTGCATTTCCCGTAATTGCCTTAGTTCTTAATTACCTCTTAATTTGACCTATTACTTTCATAGAATTATTAAATCATAATTATCTATTGTCATTACTATAGCTTATCTCAAATTAATTAAGTTGCAATACGCTTATCACTTAAACTTCAGTTCTTCATTATTTACAATTTCTTTTCACGAAAATTAATCGATAATTTATTTTATTGCATTCTGCTAATATTTTTGAGCTCTTCGTTCTTCTAATTGAATCAATGTTGGGCTAACTATTTCCCTATAATTTCTAGTTTAACTACCATTGCATCCTTTTAAAAATTTTGTTATGAAACTTATTGATCTTCCTTTTCATTAGACCATAATTTTATTCTCTTGATCAAATCTACCAGTTCGCCTTTTTATGCTTCTTCTTTAACCGTATTATGATTCCATTCATTTCTTAATTATGTTTATTCAGATTTTCTCTTTCTATCTTCCTCCTTGTTTAGGTTTTATCATCTTTTTTATGGCCAATTTATATTTTCGTATTTAAATTATATTTATTTCTCACTTAATTTGTTTGTTTTTCTTTATATTCCTTTATTCTTAATACCAATTCATTTTTCTTTTATTTGCACTAATTTTTATCTTAATTTTTTTATCACAGTATTTATTTTCCCTACTAAATTTTGAAATTTCCACATTTACATGGAAAATTCCAATTTAATTCCCAAATTAAACTTTTTCCTAAATTGACTGAATTGACTTATTTTGACTTTTCCTTAATTTAACTTAATAAATCTTAATTTTCGTCTAGTTGACTTATGCTTACCTTATTCACTTAAGTTATATTTTAGTACCTATAAATTTCTCTTAGGGCTGTAATTTATGATTTAATCCCCGAACTTTACTTTAATTACAATATTACCCTATTGATTAAAATAATTGTTTTACTCCTTTGTATCCTATTTTCTTCATATCACTTGTCCCTTTTACCCTTGATTACTTGCACAATTACAATTTTATTCTTTTACACAATTCTAACCACATTTTTCACTTATTGGTTCAATTTAATTTCTTTAACCACTATATCAGTGATACAATTACCTTTTTGCTCGTGTTAACAATCTATTATATTTTTCATTAATTATTGATCCAATTAATATTATGATATTCTCATCTCTTAATTCACATTCCAAATTTCTCGTTTCCTTCATAATTATCATTTTGCCCCCATTACCTTATTAATTTCATTATGTTCACTTTATTTCTAGTTTACGAACATTTATAATTTCTTTTAAATATGATAATTATTTTCCTTCTATTCAAATATCTAATTTATAACCTTGCCCCTAGTAAATAACAATGGAATACCAGTAGACTGGATAAACGGAACAAAATATCACATACGTTGGAGAGACCATACCACTAAGGTATGATATTATACTCCAGTATAATATCAGAATGTGCCGGCTCATAATAGTCCCATACAGTTACAGTTGCAATACTCATATCAAAAACAATAACAGAATCAGAAATTCGTGGGGTAATTGCCCCTATAGCTAGCCATACTATCTTAACGTCTTTGTTACCCGCTATATACTAAGGGCATTATCAAGATTTCATATCCCATAGCATTTTTATTACCATAGTTAATCACATTGCACTCTCAAGAGCATTCGTCATCCATATACCGTTAGCCATTAAATAATATCACACTTTCAAAATATTTCTCTCCCCCATTTCATATCATATTTGTATATATATACCAATTTCACATGAAAATTACTAAGTTCCACAAGTTCTTCTTTTTGCCATTATGTAACTATTTCATCGTTAGATGCATCTCACTATGTTTCATTTGAATTAACATTATTGTCATCTTTATATTAAAAATTTATTCTTCTTTTTGCCATTATGTAACTATTTCATCGTTAGATGCATCTCACTATGTTTCATTTGAATTAACATTATTGTCATCTTTATATTAAAAATTTATCTATTTACCAATAAATACCTAATTAAATATCCAAATACATTAAGATACCCAATTCGGTTACTTTGGTTTCTTTCTCTTTTTATTTTAATGTTTTTCACTCATTTGAGTTTTTAGTGTTTTAACTTGGCATCATAATATGCAACTTAATATATATTACACTAATACACATAATTTAGTATAGTTACATAATATAATTTTCAGACTAATCATTAAATTTGAATAACAATTAAAACACCACTCAACTATAGTATACTTATTTCTTGAATTATTAATCAATTTAAAAGAATTTACTAATTATCATCAAATTATCCATAATTCCATCAAATATACGTAATTCGGTCTAACCTTATTCTACCATTATCGCTTTGTTTCTTATGCAATCCAAATTCATATTACTATTACTCATCATTTTATTAGATTATGCCAACTTATTTCAAGGCTCTCCTTAATTATATATCTAATTCCACACTATTATGGCATTAATGTTTCCATAAGAATTATTATACTCAAGGTTTATTCAAACTCAGATTATATTAATTTTGTTCTTTGAAATTATATAATATATTCTATCAACCAATACTTAACATTATTTCAAGCCTTACATCTCACTATATAATTCGGCCCACATACTAAATTTTTCAGTATAAATTTCTTTTTATTCTTAAAATGCTACTTATGTTTTGTAATATTAATTTATATAAATATACCCTAATTAATTCTTCATTTTCTTTAATATCAACTAATTTCCTATATGAATAACCTTATTTTTCATTCAATATTCCATACCCATATATTATTTTTAATTTAATCACACCATAATACATTTATTTAGCTCTATGATGTTACCATAACATTTAATCCTTTACAAACCATCATGTTTCATATTCACTTTCACATGTATTCATTATTTTTGTGTCTAATTCATCTTAAGCTATCAAATTATTATCACATTGGTGGAATTACATAATTATACTTAAATATCTTATTGAGCACGAAATTTGACTAAAATAAACTAAGATCCATAATTCGGCCTCACCCTTTTCCTTACTTAATCTTCCATTTCTTACTAACCCTAAGGTTATTTTATATCAATTCATTATTCTATTGAGTTATTTTTAATCCATTTCTAATTTTCACTACATTATACATATTCCTTTAATATAGTATATTATTACACATTCATGTTAATTTCCATCTTTGCACATTTATTCATACTCACTTTATTTTAATTATGCTCCCCCACTTAATATAACATATTTTGAGCTAATTTACGAGCAACATCACTTAAGCATTTATTCTTCATTAGATAAATTTCGGTCCCCACTCCAAACTTCTCTTATTTAGCAATTTCTTCTTAATTATATGATTAATTCATATTCATTCATCATCTTATCATATAATCTTATTTATGTCATACTATTCTTTATATTAACTTAATTGCATAATATAAATTTCATGTCAAAATTCACAATTTAAATGAAATAAGGTGTAGTTTGTATCCACATATCCATTAGCATCGATCTCCACATTTCTACATTTTGTCATCCTTGGGCTCGCCCGACCGGTTGCCGGAGTTTCGTCGGAGGCTCGTCGAAATTGCACCGAAACCATCTACTGGTAGATCAAGCCATCGGTAACTTCTAAGTGATGCTCATGCGCCCAAAGACTACCGCCGTTCAACGAAATCAGAGCCTAAACATCCCTCCCTCACCATCGTCGATCTCCTTACTTTCGACGAGTGGGGAGAAGCGGTAGCAATTGGAGAAGTCACCTCAACCTTGTGATCCCACCAGTGTCGTCGGTCTCCTTAATTGCCATCAGGAATCACCGAAAAGAAGGGAGAGAGAGGAAGTCACGGTGATAGAAGGAATCGAAACTGTGCCAGTGCCATTGACAGGGACGACGACGGAGGAGAACGGAGGAGATAGCGGCATGACGGACTGAGCCTCGCCGGCGTCGTACCCGATGGTAGCTGGACGGTGGCTCTTCCCTTCCTCGATCCTCGCTTCCCCTCTCTCGTTCCTTGCTCTTTCTCTTTTCTTTTCTTTATTAACTTCTTTCTTTTATTTTTTTTAACCAACTCAACTCCAAAATATCTTCACTCATAAATATAAAATACCACTTTTGCCCCAATATTTGGCTATAATAATTATTAAATCTTCCACTCTTATCCCTTTTTTCCAATTATGTCCCTTATACATCATATATCATATAGCTAATTAATATAAATTAATTAGCAATAATGTCATTTAATCACATGCATCCTACTAGGGTCAAAACTGGGGCGTTACAAATTGGGCCAACCCTAGGAAGAGTTGAAGTATGAAGATGTTATCTTTTTGGTTTTACTGTTGTACATTTTCATTTTGTACCTAGTAAAGTGATTTGTAAAGAGTAAACAATTGTAAAGCATAATATAGTGAGCAATACTTTTGCATGATCTTAACCAGTTTGATAAAGTAAATTAAAAGTATGCTAATGAATGTAATAATTATGCAACAAAATACATTATGAATGTATACATACAAGGTGGTATATGGGAAAAGGGATGACCAGGAAAGGCATAGAATGGTCATTACATTTTTTGTATCAGAGCAATTAGGTTTAGGCGATTTTGGCTACTTGGAGTCTAAGAGCATGCATATATAAAATGTTTTTAGTGTTGGCCTAATGCAGATGCCCTTATTTTATGATAAATGGTTGATCATAGAGGGGTCCAAGGAAGCAGTAGATGAATATGCTGAAAGTAATTTGCTGGTGAGATCAAACCCTTCCAATCTAGAATCTTTGGCATCTTTTTGGTGTGATGTACCCATGACTGCTATCCCTGGGGAGGCATTATTAAAGCTTTCTTAGGATATAGCTCAAATTCTAAAGAGGACAGCGACTCCCAAAGCTCCTATTGTAGAAATTAGAAAACATGGAGCAGATGAGTTCTTTGGTACTACATTAGAGGAATTAGAGAAGGCAGAGTTTTGGATAGAAAAGACTCAGCATGTATTTGATAAGATCCAATGTCCAGCTAGTCAGAAAGTCATATGTACTGTGTCCTTACTTCAGGGGCTAGCATATGATTGGTGGAAACTAGTGCTAAAGCAGCCCTAATTGCCTGATCCTTTCACTTGAGAGTTCTTTTCTGAAGAGTTTAAGAAAATATATGTCACCGAAGCTTATAAAGAGGAGAAAATGAGACAATTTCTAAACTTGAAACAAAAAGGTATAATGATGGTCGAATATGAAAAGGAATTCAGCCGTCTAAGTAAATATGCACCAAATTCTATGGTAACTGGAGCCTTCAAGTGTCGACAATTTGATAATGGCTTAAATGATCGTATTATGGAGCACTTGATCGGACCTACTTTATTGCAGGCAATGGACTATTATCATCTTGTGCAAACAGCCATTCGAGTAGAAAAGAGTGAAGTGGCCAAGAAGGAGAGAAAGCAAAGAAGAAATGTTACTAGATGTGGTGCATTTATAGGAAAAAGACCTCGGGTTCCATGGGGAGATCAATTAGTTGGATCTTTCAATAATCCTGTTGCTCGGTGTAGACGATAGGGAACCTTTACCTCATCTAAATTGGGTAAAGAGACGTTAGTAGAATAGGGTAGAGGATAACCACCAGAGTGCACCTATTGCTCTAGGAAACATTGGGGTACCTGTAGGGTATTAACAGGTGCTTGTTTCAGATGTGACGGCAATGATCATTTCATGGCTAATTGCCTATTAAAGCAAGAGCAGGGGTCTACATAGCAGAGCAATAGGGAAGCCTCTAATGCATCCTCAACTAGTAGAGGGCATGAAAGAGGTCAAGATAGAGCCAGTCAATTTAGAGACCAGTCCAAAAATGCCTCTAAGACTATTGATCAACCTTTCACTTCTACATCTCTCGCCCGAGCATATGCAATGAAAGCTCATGAAGAAGTAGATGCCTTGGAAGTTATAGCGGGTATTTTATCATATTTTAACCTTGATGTGTATGTTTTTATCGATCTGGGTTCTATTAATTCTTATAATTATGTTGGGGACCTGGGTAGAAATATGACAAATATGGAACAGTTAGTGTTTAATATTTGTGTGACTAGCCCTTTAGGCCACAGTGTTTGTGCAAATAAAATGCATAGGAATTGCCCTATTGTGATTCAAAGGAGAGAATTTCTTGCTAACTTAATAGAGTTACCATTCCATGAATTTGATGTGATACTAGGCATGGATTGGTTAACTAAACACCAAGCAATAGTGAATTGTAAGACAAAGACGGTAGAACTGAAAGATGCAGAAGGAAAGGAAATAATAGTCCAGGGTCTTAGGTCAAAACCTTTTACAACCATTATATTAGCTATGCAGGCTGGCTATTTCTTTAGGAAAGGGTGTGAAGCATTCTTAGCCTTAGTGATTGATTCTAAGAAAGAGAAAGTAAATCTTCAAGACATACCGGTAGTCAATAAATTTTCTAATGTGTTTCCTAAGAGCTACTTGGTCTCCTACTTGAAAGAAAAGTGGAGTTATCTATAGAAACTTTACCAGGAACCACTCCTATTTTTAGGGTGCTGTATAGGATGGCAACATCATAGTTAAAGGAGTTAAAAGTTCAACTGCAAGAGTTGTTAGATAAAGGTGTTATCAAGCCTAGTGTATCCCTTTAGGGTATACTAGTGTTATTTGTTAAAAAGAAAGACGGTACCTTAAGGATGTGTATTAATTACAGACATCTAAACAAGGTGACAGTGAAGAATAGATATCCTCTACCTCGGATTAAAGATTTGTTTGACAGATTAAAAGATGCCGAGGTGTTTTCTAAGATAGACTTGAGATTAGGGTATTATTAACTTTGAGTGGAAGATGTAGACGTCCCGAAAACTGCTTTTAGAATCCGATATGGCCATTATGAATTTTTGGTTATACCTTTTAGATTAACCAATGCTCCAACAGCCTTCATGGATTTGATGAATAGGGTGTCCAAACCCTATTTGGATCAGTTTGAGGTAGTGTTTATCGATGATATATTGGTCTACTCTCGAAATGAAGCAGAACATTTGAGAATTGTGTTACAGACCTTGCGAGAGAAATAATTGTATGTTAAACTGAGTAGATGTGATTTTTGGCTTAAAGAGATTTCTTTCTTTGGGCACATTATATCATCAAAAGGTATCAAAGTATACCCTAAAAAGTTAGAAGCCATTATTAATTGGAAGCTGCCTCGAAATGTACCAGAAGTAAGGAGTTTCCTAGGTTTGGCTGGGTATTGTCGTTGCTTTGTGAAAGAATTTTTAATTATCGCATCGCCACTTACTAGACTGATTCAAAAGGATGTTAAGTTTGTATGGATAGATAAATGTCAAGTGAACTTTGAGCGATTAAAAAAGAGGCTAACAGAATCCCCAATTCTCACTCAATCGACATCCAGTAAAGAATATGCTATGTACAGTGATGCCTCCAGAAATGGATTGGGTTATGTATTAATGTAAGAGGGTAAAGTTATGGCATATGCCTTAGGGCAATTGAAGCCTCATAAGCAAAACTACCCTACTCATGATCTGGAGTTGGCAACAGTAGTTTTTGCTTTAAAGATATAGCGGCACTACTTGTATAGAGAAAAATGTAAGATTTATATGGATCACAAAAGCCTCAAATATCTGCTTACACAGAAAGACATTAATTTGAGACAGTGTAGATGGTTGGAATTATTCAAGGATTATGACTGCATAGTTGATTATCATCTAGGTAAAGCAAATGTGGTGGTTAATTCCTTGAGCTAAAAGATGGTAGCATTGTTACTATTGCAACAATGTAAATGGAGATTTGCACTAGATAGAGCATTGATAGCTCAATTGAAAGCATGACCCAATATGAAACAAATAATAATTGATGCTCAGAAGGATGTTGACAAATTACAGCGGATAGTTCAATTAATACACGAAGGAGGGCCATTGGAGTACTCAATAAGAGAAGAGGGATGTGTGTATTATCGGAATAGACTGTGCGTACTAGATAATAAAGAGTTAAAGAAAACCTTATTCCGAGAAGCCCACAACATAGTTTTCACTATGCATCCCGGAGGTAATAAGATGTATCAAGATTTGAAGTAGATTTATTAGTGGCCGGGAATGAAAAGAGACATGGTTGACTATCTTTCTAAGTGTCTAACTTGCCAACAAGTTTCGGGTTGTTGAATCCCATTCCAATTTCATAGTAGAAATGGGAAAATATTACCATGGATTTTGTTATAGGGTTGCCCCTCACTCAAAGAAAGCATGATGCAGCATGGGTAATTGTAGTTAAGCTTACCAAGAAGGCTCATTTCATACCAATTCGATCAACCTACCTACTGGACAGATTGGCTGAATTGTATATAACACTACAAGAAAATTGTAGAATAGCGACAAAATTTAGCGAGAACAAGAAAATTTGTTGCTAAATCAATAATATAGTGACATAATAGCGACAAAAAATGAATTTGATCGCAAATGTTGGTGTAGATGGCCAATCATATATATTTTACAACACTTTAGCAAGAATATTGATGTTTGGTTGCAAATTTAGGTGCCAAAATTTTGGTGCAAAAGTTAGCGAGGACAAAATTCAAGCAAAATGATTAATTTAGTGAGGATCGATATCTCATTGCTATAGCAAGGAGAACTATCCACGCTAATTTAGCGAGGAAATAACCTAATTCATTTGGCATGTAAAGGATTTAGTGAGGAACAAAATTCTCGCTACTTTAGCTATGAAGATAGCTCTCGCTAATTAGCGAGAGATATTGTCCTCGCTAATGCTTCTTTGGTTGGCATGTTACATGTGAAGTAATTAGCGAGATATTTTGTCCTTGCTAATTTAGTGAGACTTTTTTCTCGCTAGCTGAACATTAGCGAGGAAAAAGGTCGTTGCGAAATTAGTAAGAGTTATATTTCTCACTATTTTAGCGAGAGAACACTTTCTTGCAAAATTAGTGTGGGTTTTGTTCCTCGCTAATAGAATTGCAAATTGGTGAACTACACTAGGTGATAGGTAAGGAGGAACTCGTGCTTTCAATATTAGCAAGAGTTTATTTTCTCGCAATATTAGTGAGGGTCCTATTCCTTGGTAACAACTTTGCAGGTTGGTGGAGAACACTAGTTGATGAGAAACATCCTCACCAAATTAGCGAGGGTTTGATGTCCTCGCAAATAGCACCGCAAAATTATAGACAAGAGTAAGCGAACATTAGTAAGGGGTGTTTTCCTTGGCAAATTAGCGATTATTGAATTCCTTGCAAATTTACCGAGGTTTGCATTTCTTGCAAATGGCAATATAGGTAGGCCACACACTAGCTGGACATTAGCGAGGCAAAAGCTCCTTGCGAAATTAGCGAGAGTTGTATTTCTCGCTTATTTAGTGAGAGAATAGTTTGTAGCCAAATTAGCGTGGGTTTTGTTTCTCGCTAATGTAGCGTAGTCCACCACTAGGTGACAGGTAGCGAGGGAATGTTTTCTTGCTAAATTAGCATAGTTTATTTTCTCACAAAATTAGTGAGGGTTGTATTCCTCGCTAACAATTTTGTAGATTGACAGAGAACATTGGTTGATGATTAGTGAGGGAATTTCATCCTCGCAAAATAAGCGAGGGTTTAATATCCTCACAAATAGCATAGCATGGTTATGGACAACTGAAAGTTGATATTTAGCAAGGGGTGTTTTCCTCGCCAATTTAGTGCGAGAGTTTTGCTCGTTAAATTGGCAAGAAGTTTAGGCCTTTCTAATTAATAAATAGATGTGGATTAGAGCAATCAGCTATGAGTTTTTTCCTAAGCCAAATTTAGCGAGAGTGATTAGTTCTCGCCAATAGCTGGAGTTAGAAGAGATATGCCTTAGGGCAATTAAACAGTTTTTTCCCAAAGCCTAAATTAGCGAGGGTGGCTTGTTCTCGCCAATATTTGAAATCAGAAATAGCGGGACCAATAAAAAGTTTAGCGGGATTTAATTGAGAATTTCAGCCTCCCTCCAATTATCAGAAATCTCTTCTCATCCTCTATCGGTCTGCCCTACCTAATCTTCTCACGCCACTATCATCTTGTTGTATCTATGCTGCTTCCCCTATTTGGTTCTGCCCTTGCCGCTTTGATCAGGAAACTGCCATGGATGCCGCAGCTTCTCATCAAAAGGTACTTTTTGGTAGTTCTTTTTAAGAATTTTTTTCAAGCTGCCATTTTCTCTTAATTTTTAGTGTTAGGGATTTTTTTCATTCAATTAATTTAATGTCATTCTTCCTTCTCCTTTAATCTCTCTCTATAAAATTCCTTCTTAATTAAAGCTAAAGCCATTAATAATCAAAATCCCTTCATTCTCATCTTGCTTCGTCTCTCTCTAGAAAATCACAACTTTGCTTCTCCCCTATTTAATATTTCAGTATTTTGATTTCTTAGAGCAATCGATTTTTTTAATGGTGTGAAAGAGAAAATTGAAAAAAGTCTGGGATGTTTGGTTTGTAATCGATTTCACAGAGCAATTGATTTCACAAAGCAATCAATTTTTAATCGGTTTAGGTGATTGGAAGTAGCAAGATTTAAAAATCTAGAATGCTTGCTTCTGTCATTATTTATTTTATTCATTTTTGTTCTTCAATGGGATTTTTGTAGCTTTGAAAGGTTGTCTTAAGGCGTGTACTATTTACATTAGCAACTTCATACGGATAATTGGACCCTTAAGTATTTATATTTTTTCTTCATCAATTTTGTTTTGAAACCTTTCATACATTTTCACCTCTTAGTGCTGTATACAGTAAAGATGAAAAACCTTGTCTTCAATGGACCCCTAAACTTCATGCATGTTTTATTAGAGCTGTTGAACAACTTGGTGGATCCAAAAGTCAGTAATTCCTTTTACAATTATTTGATCGATTTGTTTCTTTGTTTTTTTTTTTCATATTCTATCATTTGTTTGAGTTGATACTGTTAATTGTCTTTATGAACCTAATTTGGTCGTTCTTTATGTTAACCTTGCCTTGATGATTTCTTTTTTTTTTTTTCTAATCACATTTTCTCTTTTTATGGAAAGGAAATGTTTTCATTGAATGTTAAGCAAGAGATGCTGAGATGATTTTAACCTCCTTTGTTATATTGATAATATATTATTCTTGTAAGATGAGCTATCTTTAGCCCGGAAAGGGTATTTTAATCAAATAAAATCTTAAGCTTCATGCCCTCTAATTTGTAAACATGAGTTAGAAGCTGAATCTTTTTTTATTAGAATCTGTGTTATTGGCACCGAGATTTTGGGTTGCTTTCTAATTATTTTTGATAAATTTTTAAATTCTCCTTTGCATGCATTCCTAATATTATCTCATGTTTGATTTGAATATCTTTCTTTTAAACAAGTTGGCTGTACAATTTTTTTGTGGGGAAAATATCCATCTTCATCTTTAATTGCATAGATTGCTTCAAAAAGAAATAGCTGCTCACAGCACCATGGTTATATCATAACAAGCTTGCCAACATAAACCAAATAACACCAGACTGCATTAACAGTTCGATATTAGGAGATAATGTATCTAGGCAATAGGTTGAAAGAGGAGATTCTTTTACTGAGGTTTTCATTTTTAACAGGTGCAACTGTACTTGATATGTTTGCTGCAAATCTTGCATGCATGATAAAAATGAAGAACCACTCTATTTCAAACTTCTTGTCAAATAACTATTTCATCAGCAACTATGTATAATATACTTTTCTATTCAAGTTGTTATCATACACTTCATATACTTCTACTTTAGTGCTATGCTTTTTTGCTCTATACTTATTTTCTTATTTCCCTAAAATGATGAAGAGAGTGGCAATTGATCCGTAATCTAAACTTTAATAATAGCTATTCCATGATTCTCTCTTTGATTATCTAATTTGACCTTGTACATGGTGTATGAATTTGAATTAGTTTCATGTTTTTAGCTTGCATATGCATGAATTTAAAATGTTTCTCCTGCCGGTGGTTTAAGTTCCAGAAGTCCTGCAATTTGGCTCAACTATATTTTTTGTTATAATTTCTGTAAGCAAAATAACTACAAAGCTAAAGTAAACTAACTAGTGGACAAAAATTAATTGAGCTGCCTAACATAAATCCTTTTCTTCCATTTGGTAGAACATAATTACATTTTGCCATGCAATTTCTGTCTTACTATTTTTTATTTGACATATTTGCTTGTCTTGCAGTGTTTTAAAGTGAAGCATTTCTGTGATCAATTCCATGACTGCTACTCTTAGTTAGAAATAACACCATGATTAAGGAAAACAATAAAAATTTATGATTTTGGTTGAGTTATAAAGCAAGAATAGCTTGAGGTTATAGCAAGGTTGGATCGGCTTTCTTTTGCGATTGGCTGATTCATGTAGGTTGGGGGTCTTGATTGGTTGGGATATATTTGCTGTTTTTAGCCGATCTCGGCATTCATTTGGGGAGCAGAGGTGTTCACTCTGTCCTGCTTACTGTTTTCTTGTTTTCCTAGGTTCTTCTTGTGGTTTAGCTTTGCTATGTGTTTATCTCGATATTCTGGGAGTTTCTTGTTTTTTGGGCAGTGGCTTTTAGTTTTAATTTTGGTCTTGGTACCTGGTGTAGTAGCAGGCCTGTGGTTTTTTGTCTGTTTCGGGTTTTCTTCAGATTTTCTATTGCTGGGCAGCTAATTTTAGCTCCCTCTGCTCTTTCTTTAATAATACTACTGCTTATAAAAAAGAAAAGAATAGCTTGAGTCAGGGATTGTTGTTATTAGGGGCTGCTTTGGTTGTACTCTCTTGAATATCAATATTTTCATTGGTTTATATATATATATATATATATATAGGGAACTCAGACAATTAGTCACATTATTATTACTTAATGAACTTTTTATTCATATAATATTTACTTTATATATATACTTCTAAAATTCACAACTTCATCACACTACCTCTATCCTTCTGGTTTGCTGCTACTTTCGGAATCCAGCTTATGTCATGAATTTGGCTCTTTTGTCGGACAACTTGTATTGCGGACCCGCCTAGGGCAATGAGCCGAAGCATTAAGGACCCACCAAGGGCTTCTTTTGTAACTTATTCCATTTGTAAATTTTTCATAAATTAAGTTAATGGTGTATTAATTTATAATATTAGTAACTATCAATTTAATTTTTTTTAATATCTTTTAAATCATTTATTCTAATTGACATTTTCCTATTAGATTTATTCATAAATTTATTAATGATTTTAGTGCAGATAATTGAAGATGCTAAATTGTGTTTATTAGCTATATTTTACTTGTTGCTAGAGTTTAGGTGGAATTTAATCATAATTGCTCCTCTTTTTCAGATTTGCTCAATGATGCTTTAGGGAACATGATCAAAATTTGCTGCAAAAAATTTGTTCAATTTGCTAGAGTATTTGGTTTCATAGAAACCTTCTTATTTGGAAAAATAAAAGCTTCTCTCCTTTGATTTTAAATTTTTCTGCCCTATATGTTTATGCAGGACTGGTGGTTGTCAAAGGTAGCACCTGCGATTGCTTTTTCTTACCACAGCAACGTGTCGGTTTTTTCTTGCTGGCAAAGACCGAAATTGGGCTTTTGAAAGTGCAATATTGATGCAGCTATTTTTAATGAAGAGCAGGCTATGGGTTTTGGTGTTATATTGATGCGTACTGATGTTAGATAATTTGAAATGACAAATATTTTTTTAATATACATCTTTCCGCATATAATATTTGAGAAACAAAAGGCTATGTCTTCTTTTTGGCAAAACTGTCCTCAGGCTTACTAAACCTATTCGAACTCTTTTGCCCATATCTGGAGTTTGAGAGCTCCAAATTAAGTAATTCAAGTTGGAATATAAACTAAACTCAAATATATAAGTTTCATAAGAAGACACCAATGTTTGGTTCTTCCCCTATGATAGGCAAAATTTATCTTGAACCCAGATCATAGCTGTTGCCATTGGGAGCAGTCCATCTTGTTTAGTGAAGATTTTGAGATTGAGAAGGCCAAATGGAATGATTTTTAATTTTTTAGAAACTAAAAACTTTAAGGAAAAACCTTTTAAAAGATCATTTTGCTAGAAAAAGTCATTTAGTATGTCTAAATCGCATTACAAGTTAAGTTTTTGAACCAGTCGGTAGGATTTTGTGAACAAGGGAAACTTCAGTTGGCCAAATACCTACTATCGCACTCGCGACAATAGGCTTTTGTCCTCTATTTTTGCTTTTTCTTCCCCTTTTCTACCACATTAGATTGCCCCCATGTGTTGTGCTAGTAATAAGATGCATTATACCTTAAAATATGAGCTTACGGAGGCTATATATGTAAATGAATTTATAACAAGGTATATATGTATGTATGTATGTATGTATGTGTATGTATGTATGTATAGACACACACACACGCATACATGGTCTATAATGTTCACATTAGATAATATATACCAACATATATATATATGTGTGTGTGTGTGTGTGTGTAACATTGATTTACATGTTGACAGTAATGTTACATTGTCATGATAGTTATGAATATGTACATGTATAACTATGCAATGTGATGCAATATAATGAATTGGATACAATGGATAGAATGATATATTAAATGTTCAATGACTGCACATAGAACTTGATGATGGATAGATAGGCATGCCTATAGGGTTATAAATGCAACTGCCACAGTCTCTACCCCATTTGGGTCCACAATATGTATATCCCCATTGGAACCACAGTCTTGACCCCGTTTGGGTCCATATGTTTAATACCTTTGGGTATTTATACAATCGATACCTATAGGTATCTACAACACCCGTTATCCACACCCATAGAACTTAGGCAGGCACTCGTGGAAAGAAATAATCTGTTAAAGAAATGGCCAAATGTTGATATATTACACATGTTTATACTTGTTTTATAATTAATATAGCACCATATTTTCTCTTGTTATTGATTGTGAAGTTCTCCAATGAGCATAAATGTATACTTGTGTTGTTGTATGTTGTGTGCTTGGTAGTAACCATTATGAGTGGTTGTTTGTGTATTATTTGTTTCCCACTAAGCTATTTAGCTTAGCATAGGTTTTATTCATGTAGGTGCTCAAGTTCATACTCTCGATCAGAGGCAAAATCTGCATAAACCAGGCTAACCCTAGGAAGAGTCAAACTATGAAGATGTTATCTTTTTGGTTTTACTGTTGTACATTTTCATTTTGTACCTAGTAAAGTGATTTGTAAAGAGTAAACAGTTGTAAAGCATAATATAATGAGTAATACTTTTGCATGATCATAACCAATCTGATAAAGTAAATTAAAAGTATGCTATTGAATGTAATAATTATACAACGAAATACATTATGAATGTATGCACACGGGATGGTATATGGGAAAAAGGGATGACCAAGAAAGGCATATAATGGTCATTACAAGGTGCTGGTGGGATGATCTGTTGGGAGGAGGGTGTGTCCAAAGGCAATGATGTATTTTGTGTGTCATTGTTCGAGCTACCCCTTGCTGGTGTTGTTGCTTGAATTGATATGAGAGGTGGTGCCTGGTCTGCTAGGGTAGATAGCATTGCCGAGAGGGCTTGGGCCATTTGTAAAGTGAAGCGAGGTAGGGGAATGGTGGGGCTTACTTGGGGAAGGTTGGCGATGGGGAAAGTAGTAAAGGTGCCTATTGGAGTAGGTTCCAGAGAGGGGAAAATAGATAAATGTAGGGGTGATAGGGTGGTGGTGTTTGGGTTGTTTCCTCTTTAGGTATTGGGTGTATATCGATCTTGATGATTCATAGTTTTAGGGGATAATTTTCATATTCACTGCACCAAATGATAATAGTTTGGTTATTCCAGACTGTAGTCTTAATAGGATTTTCGATGACTTTTGATTGAATGATCAAGGTACCTAAAAACAGAGAAATCAGGCGAGGAAAAACTCCAACGATCAAGTTAGAATGATGTTAATAATTGGAAAATAGTCAAACTGCTAAGAGAGAAAAATGATGGAATATGACATGGTATGAATGTGATGATAGCACAGCGGAAAAAAATTTTTTTTATCATACATGCCATACAATTCCATGACAAGAATCGATACATGCAATTTTAGGGTTTTAAACTTACAACTTTAGATGTCTTTAAAACTTGATTTTGATGATGACCAGCAACCAAGAAGGATATGTCCACCTTAGATCTTCACCACCAATGCCAAGGAACAGCCTTTACGCCACTCCCTCTATTCTCACACACACACTTGCAAAGATGGCTTAAAATCAAGAGTGCTAGCTCTATGATTGTGTATTCGGCAATGGAAATGATTTGAAGCCACAAGATCTGATCTTGTTCTTCCTTTAGGTTACTGTTTCAGCCCAAGAACACAAGAGAACAAGAAAGATTTCTTTCCCCTTGAGTATTTCGGCCAAGAGAGAAAAATAGCAAAACGGCATACCCTTTTTTCATTTAATTCATTAATATATATCACTTAATTTAGGTCAAGTGTGAGTGCCGAAAATTAAGTGTTAATTTCAGCCTCCATCACTTCCTAATTAAAAGATATATCTTAATTTAAATTCTATTAGAATTTAAATTCAAATGGCATTAGTCATTTAATCAAAACAAACTTACTTATTTAAGGTGATAGTTGCCGAATTCTACTAGTATTTTAGTTTGAATTTTGGCTACTTTAATTCCCTCTTAAGTATTATATTTTGATTAAATACAAATTAGGATTTAATACTCAATTAACTTAATTATACATAGATAATTAATCAATTGAAATTAAACCTAGCACATGCCAACAAATTTCTCTCGTGACCAACTGTTAACAGATTTGCCTAAAACAGCAAGCTGTTTTAGGCAAAAAGACAGTTCAAAAAAAACTTGTTTCACAGATTTGCTGTTTTAGGCAAAATCGTGGCTTAACAAAGCTGTTTTAGGCAAAATTGCACCTTAAGCTGTTTTAGGCAAAAAAACTGTTTTTACAGATTTGCCTAAAACAACAAAAATTTGTTTACCCATTTTATGCATTAATTTGACTTTAAATAAAAGTCCAAATTAATTCCCAATACACAATTTAAATATTTTAAGCCCAATGCTTTGTGTGCGATCCTATAGGTCTATTTAATGTTGGCAATGAATTAATAAATTAATTCAAAGGCTATATATATTCTCTAGCAAGATAGTATAGCATTCCAAATTAAATGAAAATGCATATGGTATTTAGTGACCTAATGCAATTTTGCATAGTCCCTTATCCATAAATATCAGAATTAATATAAGACATGAAACTAGTCATCCTTATATATATTAATTCTTTTCTTGATATTCCAGTGACACTGAACTCTCAGATAAATAATGATTACTTATTATTTCATCTCGGTATGGCCATACACTTCTCAGTTCACTGATCAAGTGGCCGATGATATTTTCTCTCTTAATGAGAGGGGTAATCCCTTCACTTCTCTCATGCTCTCTAACATGAATCAATGCATACCCAATCATACCCATACTTGTCACTCTGTTACGAGTACGTTAGGTGTATGTCAAAGTACACAGTAATTCATAAAGAGTTTCATAGAGATTTCAGGTCTAAGAACTCCGATACAAAACTTGCATATGAGAAACACTTATGACTTGTACCATGTAGTGTTCTCATGAGTGGATCTAATCCAGATACCGTGTTCTAAACATGTATCTATGATCTCTGATTGACACTCTTGTCCTTATGATCCGTAAGACAGAACTCAACTTATCAGAGAGAGCATACTAGTCTTAATTCATTTGTTATTCCCATAACAATGACTGACTATGAATATTTAGAATGAAGTCTCATTTGTTTCAAGGTCTTACAACCATGTGCCTCACACATGATAACTTAAATTGAAACAACATTCTTGGATAGTTCTATCAATTGATATGCACAGGAATACAATAGATAAAATAAATGCCTCATTTATTAAATTAAATGCTTTATAACAATGTATTAGGGTTAGGGCTTACACTAACAATCTCCCACTAGCACTAGTCCCAATTGGGCATAGCCCTAAGACCGAACGCTCTCAAATGAGCTTCGTATAGATTTGGACGCAATTGTTTCATCAAAGGATCTGCTACATTGTCTTCACTTGCTATCTTGCTAACCTTAGCATCCCCACGATCAATGATTTCTTTGATCAGGTGGTACCTCATGAGTATGTGTTTGGATTTCTGGTGTGACCGGGGCTCCTTGGCCTGTGCTATGGCCCCGTTGTTGTCACAGAAAATTTCTAATGGATCTAGGATGCTTGGGACCACTCCTAATCCAGAAATGAAATTTTTAATCCAAACAGCCGCTTTTGCAGCCTCACTTGCTGCAATATACTCAGATTCAGTAGTTGAGTCAGCAACGGTTTCTTGCTTTGAGCTTCTCCAGCTGATAGCACCACCGTTCAAAACAAAAACAAACCCAGATTGCGATCTAGAATCCTGAGTGCTGGTCTGAAAAGCAGCATCGGCATAACCTTGTATGACGAGCTCTTCTTGACCACCATACACTAAGAAGTGATCCTTAGTCCTTCGCAAGTACTTCAGAATCCCTTTTACAGCAGACCAGTGCTTCTCACTAGGGTCTTGCTGAAACCTACTGGTTATACTCAGTGCATGAGCAACATCCAATCTAGTACATAACATAGCGTACATGATAGATCCAATAGCAGATGCATATGGGATTCTACTCATGTTGTCCCTTTCCTCTTTGGTTTTAGGGCATTGTTCTTTAGTCAAAGGAACTCCCAAAGCCAAAGGTATGTACCCTTTCTTTGAGTCTCCCATACTAAAATGCTTTAGTACTTTGTCTATGTACTTTTCTTGACTTAGTCCCAAGAGCCGATTCGATCTATCTCTATAGATTCGAATACCAAGTATTGTCTCGGCTTCACCTAAGTCTTTCATTGAGAAACATTTTCCCAACCATTGCTTAACCTTTTGCAATGTTGGAATGTCATTCCCAATGAGAAGGATGTCGTCCACATATAGGACCAGAAATACTACTATGCTCCCACTAACCTTCTTGTACACACAAGGCTCATCTTTGTTCTTGATGAAGTCAAATTCTTTGACTGCCTCATCAAAATGAAGATTCCAACTTCGGGATGCTTGTTTTAATCCATAAATGGATTTTTGAAGCTTGCAAACCTTCTTAGGATGCTTGGGATTGACAAAACCTTCAGGCTGTGTCATATACACATCCTTAAGTAAATTTCCGTTGATGAAAGTAGTTTTGACATCCATTTGCCATATCTCATAATCATGATATGCAGCTATGGCAAGCAAAATCCTAATGGATTTGAGCATGACTACAGGCGAAAAGGTCTCGTCATAGTCTACACCATGAGTTTGTCGAAAACCTTTTGCTACTAGTCTACCTTTGTAGGTCTTATCAGCTTTGAGTTTGAATAGCCACTTGCATTCAATTACCTTAGCACCTTCCAGTGGATCAACCAAGGTCCAAATCTAGTTATCGTACATTGATTGCATCTCGAATTTCATGGCTTCAAGCCAATTTTCCGAGTCTGGGCTCTCAATAGCTTCTCGGTAGGTAGTAGGATCCTCACGATCTACTAACTCAATAGTGTCACTGTCAGTGATTAGAAATCCATATCTCTCAATCTCCTGACGTACCCTACCAGACCTTCTAGGTTCTTGTGTAATGGGTTCTTGTTCCACAACTGGTTGTGAACTTGATCCCATTTCCAAACCATCCTCTATAGGAGTTTGTGGTGCTTGAATTTCTCCAAGTTCTACTTTACTCCCACTGTCTTTCTTGAGAAGGAACTCCTTTTCCAAGAAAACAGCCTTGCGAGCAACAAATACTTTGTTCTCGGCTTGTGAGTAAAAGTAGTATCCCTTTGTTTCTTTAGGATACCCCACAAACAAGCAGACACTGGATTTGGACTCTAGTTTGTCAGATGTTAATTTCTTAACATGTGCTTCACAGCCCCAAATCTTGAGAAAAGACACATTGGGTTCTTTCCCAGTCCATACCTCGTATGGTGTCTTCTCAACTGCTTTAGTTGGAGTACGGTTCAATAGAAACGCAGCAGTTTCTAATACATAACCCAAAAAAAGAGATAGGAAGATTAGCTTGACTCATCATAGATCGAACCATGTCCAACAGAGTTCGATTTCTCCTTTCGGACACACCATTCCATTGAGGTGTTCCAGGAGGAGTGAGCTGTGAAATAATACCACACTCCTTTAGATGAATGTCAAACTCTTGGCTTAAGTATTCGCCACCTCGATCTGATCGAATGGATTTTATACTTTTGCCAAGTTGGTTTTCTACTTCGTTCTTAAACTCTTTGAATTTCTCAAAAGTTTCAGACTTGTACTTCATTAGATAGACATAGCCATATCTACTGAAGTCATCTGTGAATGTCACGAAGTAGCTAAAACCACCTCTAGCATGTGTACTTAAAGGTCCACATACATTGGTATGTATTAGTTCCAATAAGCCATTAGTCCTCTCACCTTTTTAATTAAAAGGACTCTTTGTCATTCTTCCATACAAACATGGCTCACATGTGTCATAAGACTCTAAGTCGAATGACCCAAGCACTTCAGTTTTGTGGAGTCTTGAAATGCGTTTTTCGTTTGCATGTTCTAAACGACAATGCCAAAAGTAAGTAGGGTTCAATTCGTTTGATTTAACCCTCTTTGTATTAATGTTGTATATTGACTCTTTGTTTTGTAAATCAAGGATATAAAAGCCATTTTGCAACATGGCATTGCCATAAGAAATGCCTTGGCGACGAATATGAGCATTGCCATTTTTAATAACAAAATCAAATTCATCATTATCCAAACATGAAACTGAAATAATGTTTCTGCTCATAGCAGGCACATAATAACAATTATTCAAAACAATACAAAGTCCGGAAGGTAAAGTGAGGTGATAGTCGCCTATCTCCATGGCAGCAACTCGTGCTCCATTCCCCACACAGAGGTCCACTTCATTCTTTCCAAGTAACCGCCTATTTCTTAGCCCCTGCACATTTGAACAAATGTGAGAATCACAACCGGTATCCAATACCCAAGTGGTAGAAATAGAAAGGTTAATTTCAACAACAAAAATACCAGAACTGGACGCCTTGGCTCCATTCTTCTTTTGTTCTTCCTTGAAGAGAGCGTAATTCTTCCTCCAATGCCCTATCTTGTTGCAATGGAAGCAAGTGCTCTCACTCTCTTTGAGTTTTGGCACCTTGGGCTTGGATTGGGCCTGAGGTGCACTCCCAACTGACTTGGGTTTTCCCTTTCCCTTAGCAGGTCCCTTCTTAATTCCCTTTTGAACCATTAGTACGGGATTGGTCTTTCGAATGTTCTCTTCAGCATTCTTAAGCATCCTATGAAGCTCAGTGACTAATTTGTTCATTGCATGCATGTTATAATTCATCACAAATGGATCATAAGCAGCAGGCAACGATCCTAAGATCAAGTCAGTGGCCAATTCCTTTGGCACTAGTACCTCAAGCTTCTCAAGAGTATCAAGATACCCTTTCATCTTGAGTACATGGGTACTAACAGGAGTACCCTCAGCCATCTTGCAAGAAATTCAGGCCTTTGTTGTCACGAACCTCTCGTGACGAGCTTGCTCTTGGAACATCTCCTTGAGGTGCACCATGATCGCATAGGCCTCTTGGTCCATAAATTGCTTTTGCAAGTCAGGCACCATAGTGGCTAGCATCAAACAGGTTACATCATTAGAGTCACTTTTCTTGGTCTCAAAAGTTTCCTTTTGAACCACAAAAGCATTCCTAGCAGGTTCCTCAGGTAAGGGTGCATCCAAAACATACGACTTCTTCTCTTGCTTAAGAACTATTCTTAAGTTTCGAGACCAATCTATGAAATTGGTGCCATTCAATTTTTCCTTTTCAAGGACCGATCACAATGAGAAATTGTTGTTTGAAGATGCCATTTTCAATCTACAATAAAATTTAGCAAGATTAAATGAGGTCTTATTATAATCCCACAAACCGAATTAATATCCCTTTAAATAATTCGCGTTAGTGATTTGATGTGGGCTAAGATCCACTTTTCACAACAACTTATTAGTCAAGCTGAGCCTGTACACCTAATAAGTTAAGTTACTTAGGTAGGAAAACTCCAATCATGTCTCGTACATGACTCTTGGATCAAATGGGCTAACATCTTAAGATGTTATAGCACAAACCCATTTATTAGTTGCCTAGGTCCGGGCATCCCTTTCCATGATAAGTCCAACCTACATTCACAACCCATGCCTCACAAAGATAATCGGGCACATCTAGGACTCCTAGTCTACGTGACTGATGATCGATGCCTTGACATGTTTCGAATTTGGAAGGCAACTTTGTGACTTACTATTTTAGGGATTTATTTTATTACGGCTTACATGGCATACACTTTGTCATCCATACATAGCATGTATATATAAATAATTGCATAAAGTAAAGCGTGACAAACATGGGCCCAAAAACCTACAACTAAGATTCTATACTATTACATAAGAATCTTCGAGTTGGGCTTCTTCACTCCGGTGGGCTTCATCTTGATTTACAAAGTCTTCAAGTATATTCTATTCTAAGAAATAAATGAAAAACTTTTACGACAAAATATAATGGCTCGTAGGCCATATTTAATTACAAAACCCAAGGCCCATGAATGCACCATGCATATCCATTCATCACACCAAATTAGCAAATAAATATACATAGCATTCATGGATAAAACAAAGTCCAATTTTAATTAATTTAGCCAAGCCCATTAATGAAAATTGTGTACTTGAACCTTTAAGAGATGACCCCGTGATGGGCCTGGGCCGAAGCCCAATGGACTAAATCCTCTTATTGAATAAGTTCTCTTAAAAGCCCAAAACACAAACTAGTTAGATTTGTGCCATAAATCAACTCTAGTATAATTTCCAATTTTGCCATTTTTAATTTTATGTCATACAGCCCATAAACATTAAAAATACATATAATATGTGTTAACATGAATTAAAAATATAAAATCATGAAGAACACATATATAGTACACGGCATTCATGCAAAAACAAACAAACAACAAAAACTAGTTGCTTAATGCTTATGTAATGCCATAAAATGCACAAATATTTAAATCAATTTTATGAGTCATTTAATAATCTAAATAAGTCCATAAATATTGATTTAATATTCTGTACGAATCTGATCTAAATGTGTTTTTACCATTTTAATCAAAACAAAACAAACAATGTTGATTAAACATGTAACAAACACAAACTAGTCATAGTTTTAAGTGATTTTAAAATTAATCAATTAAATTGTCATGGACCAGAATTAAAACCAAATTTAAAATATGTCCAGACCTGATATTTAATCTTTAAAAATCACTTACAAACATGCCAAAATCATTTTTACATTTAATATTGAAAACTAGTTGTTAAACTAACAATTAACATGTCAAATAGCACCTAGTTTTAATATTAACATGTACCATCAGGTATTATTAATTAAATTCGACCATTAACAGCTCCTAAAACATCTTAGGATAGTATATAAACATGTCATATTAATTATAATACCTATCTAATCAATTAAAATCATTTTTTCATCAAAAAAATGCAAAAAACTCAAAACAGAAAATTTCAGATTTGCATGTTTTCATAATGACGATTTTTAATTAATTTTTTTCATGCATCTAAAGCACTAAAATAAGCATGTTTAGGCTCTGATACCACTGATGAAATATGACATGGTATGAATGTGATGATAGCACAGCGAAAAAATTTTTTTTTATCATACATGCCATACAATTCCATGAAAAGAATCGATACATGCAATTTTAGGGTTTTAAACTTATAACTTTAGATGTCTTTAAAACTTGATTTTGATGATGACCAGCAACCAAGAAGGATATGTCCACCTTAGATCTTCACCACCAATGCCAAGGAACAGCCTTTACGTCACTCCCTCTATTCTCACACTCACACTTGCAAAGATGGCTTAAAATCAAGAGTGCTAGCTCTATGATTGTGTATTCGGCAATGGGAATGATTTGAAGCCACAAGATCTGATCTTGTTCTTCCTTTAGGTTACTGTTTCAGCCCAAGAACACAAGAGAACAAGAAAGATTTCTTTCCCCTTGAGTATTTCGGCCAAGAGAGAAAAATAGCAAAACGGCATACCCTTTTTTCATTTAATTCATTAATATATATCACTTAATTTAGGTCAAGTGTGAGTGCCAAAAATTAAGTGTTAATTTCAGCCTCCATCACTTCCTAATTAAGAGATATATCTTAATTTAAATTCTATTAGAATTTAAATTCAAATGGCATTAGTCATTTAATCAAAACAAACTTACTTATTTAAGGTGATAGTTGTCGAATTCTACTAGTATTTTAGTTTGAATTTTGGCTACTTTAATTCCCTCTCAAGTGTTATATTTTGATTAAATACAAATTAGGATTTAATACTCAATTAACTTAATTATACATAGATAATTAATCAATTGAAATTAAACCTAGCACATGCCAATAAATTTCTCTCGTGACCAAGTGTTAACAGATTTTCCTAAAACAGCAGGCAAAAAGACAGTTCAACATATTTGCCTAAAATAGCTAGCTGTTTTAGGCAAAAAACTTGTTTCACAGATTTGCCTAAAACAATCGTGGCTTAACAAATTTGCCTAAAACAGCTAGACAGTTTTGCCTAAAACAGCTGTTTTTACAGATTTGCCTAAAACAGCAAAAATCTGTTTACCCATTTTATGCATTAATTTGACTTTAAATAAAAGTCCAAATTAATTTCCAATACACAATTTAAATATTTTAAGCCCAATGCTTTGTGTGCGATCCTATAGGTCCATTTAATGTTGGCAATGAATTAATTAATTAATTCAAAGGCTATATATATTCTCTAGCAAGATATTATAGCATTCCAAATTAAATGAAAATGCATATGGCATTTAGTGACCTAATGCAATTTTGCATAGTCCCTTACCCATAAATATCAGAATTAATATAAGGCATGGAACTAGTCATCCTTATATATATTAATTCCTTTCTTGATATTCCAGTGACACTGAACTCTCAGATAAATAATGATTACTCATTATTTCATCTCGGTATGGCCATACACTTCTCAGTTCACTGATCAAGTGGCCGATGATATTTTCTCTCTTAATGAGAGGGGTAATCCCTTCACTTCTCTCATGCTCTCTAACATGAATCAATGCATACCCAATCATACCCATACTTGTCACTCTGTTACGAGTACGTTAGGTGTATGTCAAAGTACACAGTAATTCATAAAGAGTTTCATAGAGATTTCAGGTCTAAGAACTCCGATACAAAACTTGCATATGAGAAACACTTATGACTTGTACCATGTAGTGTTCTCATGAGTGGATCTAATCCATATACCGTGTTCTAAACATGTATCTATGATCTCTGATTGACACTCTTGTCCTTATGATCCGTAAGACAGAACTCAACTTATCAGAGAGAGCATACTAGTCTTAATTCATTTGTTATTCCCACAACAATGACTGACTAGGGATATTTAGAATGAAGTCTCATTTGTTTCAAGGTCTTACAACCATGTGCCTCACATATGATAACTTAAACTGAAACAACATTCTTGGATAGTTCTATCAATTGATATGCACAGGAATACAATAGATAAAACAAATGCCTCATTTATTAAATTAAATGCTTTATAACAATGTATTGGGGTTAGGGCTTACACTAACAAAAAATACTTAAAGTGTGGCACCTATTTATAGAGATAGGTGATGTAAAGAAATATAACATAGCCATTTTGACTTTTTATGCATCATTTTATTAGTTTTATGCATATGTTTTGCTCATTTTATTGTGTAATGTTTTACTTTTTATGCTTTCTTTATTTTTGTAGAGTTTTTTTTGTCCAATAGGGTGATTTGAAGTACAATTGGGGGCTTTAGATTAAAGATTTAAAGGAAAAAGATTATAAAGGAAGGTTTAGAGCCTGTGCCAACTCGTTCCTATGGGTGCCGAGTCGTTACAGGGCCTGCATGTGCCAACTTGTGCCATGCTATGCCGAGTCGTAACCAAGTAGGAGGTGTGCGAACTCATCCCTATGAGTGCTGACTCACCTAACTCGACACCAGTGTGCTGAATCATCACTAATGCCAAACATCACAACTTTTTAAGTACCTCTTCATGTTTACACCCCTTTTCGAAAAGGCATTAATTGGGATATCTTGGGGGCCTATAAATACATGGAGGTAACCATATTTTGTGCATGAAAAACTACCAATTCAATTCAAAAAGATTATGAGGAAAGAGCATACACTAAGGAAAAAACTACCAATTCAATTCAATTCAAGTACTTTTCTGAAGAAGCATTGAGGAGTCATCAACCATTTTCTTCTCTTTCTCTTTAGATTATTTTCTTGATGTCATTACTCTTCTTTGTGTTTTGTTTTGCTTTGAACACTATATATCTAGGCTAAGTTTGTTAATTAGAACTCCAAGTATGAATTGATCTTTTATAAAAATACTTTATTTAATGTATGAATGATTTAAGTTCAATTGGATGCTTAATGTGTTATGTATGGTTGATCACCATATATAATGTGTTAATCAATTTCTTCACAATGAGAATTGGGGCATATTGGTGAAAAAGTAATTGAATTTACTTAAAGGTTAGAAATCACTTGGAGATAAGGGTTTCACTTTGGGGGGTAAAAGAATAGGTATAGAACTTTATGGTTTTCATCTATCTCTACAATAACATGAGAATGCTTGTGAACTCTAGATGGGAATACCCTTATTTGACAATAAGACCACCTGGGGAATGTAGGCCATATTATCGAATCATTTTCATGCATATGTGTTAATTGAATCTTTTACTTAATCAAATTCATTCTTGTAGTTCTAATAACTTCATTAAATTGTATTGTTAATTAGAATACAAGTTTAGTTTATTTTAATTTGATGATTTTACGATTTTAGTATAACCAACTCTATCAATTTACAATTGTCTATCCATCTAAGTATCTATTTGATTAATATAAAGCATACCAAAGATTCCCTATGTTCGACACCCTACTCGCTCTATCTAAGTCCTAGAGACTAGGGTAATAAATTTACACCGTAGCAATAGGAATATTATCTTGAGTAGGATTCGGCTTTTCTGTTTAAGCAACAATCTATCGCAAGTAAAGAGCCCATTTAGGAAGACATCTTTTATCAAATAGGAATGTATGTATAATCCCCTGAATGGGACTCTTTTTCCCTTTTGGATAAGAAAAGTTAGCTCTCCTAACCCGATTCAAACTCTTTCCTTAGTAAGATGATCAGCTAGCGCATTTGTCAGGTAAGAGCTAGGATTCGAGGATTAGTTCAACTAACTGAACTGTCCAATGATCAGATTGTTCGAGAGAGTTCGGTTATGGAGTCTGGTTATCAATTATAAACATTAAAGTCTATTCATAATGTATGTATCTACAATTAATCTTGCTAGAAGCCCACCATAACTATGGCTTTTTTTTTTTTAATTTTGAATTAAAAAAAATGGCTTTGTTGAAAAAAAATAAGCAAATTATTTATTGAAAAATTTAAATGAAGTTTTAATTTGCGCTACGTTGTTTTTTTTTTCTCAAATACTTTGTGTTTTCTTGTCTTTTTAATAAAATGTTAATTTAAGCGCAAAAGTAAAGGATCAAACATATTAATCTGCAATTCTTTTTATATATAAATAATTTGAATATAACTCGAACATACTTATTTGCAGCTCATGCAATTAATTAACTCATCACAATAGTTGTATAATTTTAAAATTTTGTAGATAATAAGTTAAATTTTTATAATAATTCAAAATAATATTTGATATATAAAATATAATTTTATTTTAGTCGTATTCATATATTCCTTTTAAAAAAAGTAGTATTCATATATTATTCATATAATTTATTTCATGACATTATGACATTTTATTTTTGTAATATTTGTTTGTATTTTTTTCATTTTTTATGCATAAATATATTCCATGATATTGTTTTGAATGCAAAATAAATCTTCATTAATACTATAAAAAGTACATTTAAAAAGTACAAATAAACTTATAAAATTTAAAAGTATATACGATATACGAAACTAATAAAGTTGCTAAAATATGTCTGAAATTTTTTTGACAAAAACAATAGATAATGGTAACATACCAAGGATAATATGACTTTCAGCAGAAAACTCAGTTTATCTGTTGTTTACGAAAAAACTCATTCCAAAATGACAAAACTTTTATAAACGAAGACAATAACCTCTAAATATGGAGGACAAAATTGCATGATAAAAAATTTAAATTGCATTCAACATTAGCTAAATGAAGCAAATTTATAAAAATATAAATAAGATCTAGATAAATACAAAAATTAAATCTAAAATAAAAAATTTCATATCTAAGTTTATTGAAACCAAAATACAAATAAAAATACAAATAAAAAACAACGAATAAAATAAAAATTTTAGATTTATACGGGTTTCAAAATTATTATAGAGAGATTTGAAAAAAAAAACACACAAAAAATTAAAAAATATAAATATAAATTTAATAAAAGAGAAGAGGGGCTACACAACAACCTCAAAATTAGGGATGAGCATGGTTAACCGAAATTTAGGTTAAAAGAAAAATCGAACTGATTTTTAGATTAACCGGACTGAAATTTTAGGTTTATGATTTTTATTTTAAAAATCGATGGTTAACTGATCCGAAACCGAAACCGAATATATATATGTTTTATGAATTATATTTTAAACTTTACACTTATATTTTTAAATTTTTGTGTAATTTATAAATATTATGATATATAATTTTGTAAAATATATATTTTTAGTAAATAAATATTAAAATTATGTACATAATTAGCGTTCTGTTATTAGTTTTATTTTGCATATTTTTAATTTTTATAATTAATTATGAAAATTTTATTTTTATTTTGATTATTTTAACGGATATTGTATTTAATTAGTATTTTTTCATTTTTCAAGCATTTTTAACTATTAAAAATAATATTATAAATTGTATAATTTATTAAATTTATATATTAAATTTTTTTAATGATTAACTGATAAACCAATCCGAAAAATCGAGTTAAAAACCAAAACCGATATAGCGGTTAACCGATAGTAATGGAATGATTTCAGAAAATTGTTAATGAACCGATTAATCCGTCAATGCTCATCCCTACTCAAAATTAGATAAAGAAAATAAAAACTTTTGAATTCAAGAGAAAAGGAAGCTAGATATTTTTGTGGAGGCTAGAGAGACGGCTAATATATTCCATGATATTAATTAGTGAATATCCAATAAATTCATTTAAATGTAGGTTGAAATTTAATTATCATTAATTTCATGAAATTATGATAGTTTTTGCAATATGCATTTTTTTATTTTTTTTCTTTGTTTTGTTCATAAGGATATTATATGAAATTAGTAAATGTCTCATACATTCATCTTCATTGAGGATGAAATTTAATTATTAAATCATGCTATTAAGCATGAGAAAGTAGATATTCGAATTTGAGACTTTCAACTACTTTAAAGTTTGTATTAACACTAAAATGTCTACTATTTTTATATACACATTTTTGGAGGCGAAATAGAAAATTCAAAAATTTTTCGGGTTCTCAACGGTTATATACATGTGATTACAAAATGACCACTACTTGATTTGTACTATTTATAAGTGCATGTGTATTTTTCTCAGTAAAACTAAAAATACATTAATTAATTATTTAATAATACACAAATAATTTATATTATTATTTTATTTTAATTTGTATTAGTTTAATCTGATAAGATGTTATTGTAAAATAACTAACAATTTAATACAAAATCATTGAGAGGAATATTTAAAGTTGAGTTAGAGCACACAATCAATAATACATATAAGGTATATATATTTAACTTACAATAAATCAAGTAATTTTGTTTTACTTGTTTTTTCATAATTTAAAATAATAACTTAGTATTAACTTTAAATAATTGCACGGAATTTTTTTTTAAAATTATTAACTTATATATAGTAGTACTCTCTCTTTTTTTTTATAAAAAAAAAAGAATATCTTAAATAAAAATATATATATATATATATATATATATATATATATATATATATATATATATATATATATTAAGGCGTCACCAACTATGTTTCTTGTTGCATACATATATATATATATATATGCAACAAGAAACATAGTTGGTGACGCCTTAAGATCAAATAATAATAATAATTGATGATAAAAAGCTTTGGCCAATTGCCATAACTTGAAAGTATCAAATTAAGCCGCCATAACAAAGTATTGCACGAAGTAACCATAGGTATTGTCTCCTAAGTTTTTCCTAGAAATCATAATTTCAACTCTGCAAATGCAAACGCAATGCCGAATACCCAAGCAATTCCACGTTCTATATCTGATCCATTTCTTTCATCACCATCATCATCGTCATCAAGAACACGAACTAGTTTACCTTCAATTAGATCAACTTCATCTAGTTCTCGATCCAACAAGTCAGTTTACTGGCTTGCGTGGAGCAATGTGAACAAGCTTGGAACCCTAGTTCGACTCGGGAGAAAGAGCACTGATTCATCTTCAAGACATTCTGATCTAACAGAAGAAAGTCTTGAAGCTCATAATAGAAGACAAGAAGCTATTATTCGTCATCATCATCATATAAGTAGTACTGTTGATGATAAAAATGCTAAGTGTAGCCCTTACTATAAAGGCCTTACTGATTATTCACTTATCATCAACAGGGAGAAGCTTCTTAGTCCTGGCCGCGAAAGCCATGCCACCACGGTTGCCACTTCTGCTTCTATTTCTTCTTTGGTTCTTGTTAAGATGCAAGAATGGCGTTCTTACTTTTCCTCTTTATACCTTAAAACCACTAAAGATAAGCAAATTGATTCTTCTATTCCTCTTCCTGCTCCGTCTTCTCCCGTCCATGAACCTCCTGTTGCACCCCCTCGTTTTGTTCCTCCGGCTGCTCATCCTTCAGAAGACACCACCAACACCAGTTACGAATCATCGATAGAAAAGAAAGGACCCGATAAGGATCATTTATCGGGGGTGATTAACGAGGAGAAGCCATTGAGGGAGAGAGTATCATCAGCAGAGTTGAAGTCACCAATAGCAAGTGCCGATGGGGAAAAATTTAGATGGGCAGACAAGTATCGGCCCAAAGCTTTAAAAGATTTTATCTGCAATAGATCTACAGCTGCAAGGGTGCAGGGTCTGGTAAGAATTTGTTAGTTTTAATTGATTTTATATATGAATTGTAGAGGTCTTATGCTTTTTGATACGCATTTACAGATAAGGGGTGTGGACTGTAAACATTTCATATTTGAAGGACCTCCTGGTGTGGGAAAAAGAACTATGATTTGGGCTATGATTCAACAAGCTTGGGGACCTCAACAGCTACAGGTATTTTGATCTATATAAGAAAAATGCATCATGGGTTTTTCAACTTATACGTATTTTCTATTAAATTTTTAAATTTTTATTTTCATTTATATTAAGTTCATACGAAATATAAATAAAACAATACTATATATTGAATTCTTTAATTTTTTTCCTTTTATTTTTTCAAATTTTTATTTAAATTCAATATATATTAAAATAAAATTTTAATAAATCTATGTAACCAAATTAAAATTTCAGAGTCTAATATAAAAAAAATGAAAATTAAGGGAATTAAGAATTCATTTTTCCATCTCTATATTATCCATATCCCATTTTAGGAGGAATATTTAAATTAATTTCTGCATTAACGCTGTCACAGACTTGCAGGGAAGAGAGCAAGGCATTTAACCTGAAGGTAAATTCTTGTATTTATTTTAAGTTATAATGACCTTTATTGTCTTGGTATGTATTGAATTAATTTACGAAATTAAATTATGATTTATCATACTAAAAACACTGACATTAAGTGTTGGGCTAATTATTAAAATCTTTCAATCTATGATCTTATTTTCATTTTGGCTCCAATCTATAGAACAGATCAAATTGATATTCAATCTTTCATGACAATTTCAATTTCAACTCTATTAATTTTTTCATCCATTACTCACGAAATACTAATATTTCAATATTGTGCGTCCATTTGTTCGATTTTTATTATGTTAGAGGTCTAATTAAAGTTTAGGTGATAAAGTTGGAAAGATATTTGTAATTTTTCCTGTACTTAGTTGGAAATTCCGTTGAATATGGACGATAAATATAAGGTAGAGTCCGATTAAAATATATATGAAATGTTGAGAATCGATTTGGTCTGATTTAAGACTTGGGAGTCAAAATGAAACTCCGGTAGGAAATTTCAGTAATTAAGCCATAATTTTATAAAGACTCAATGATGATAGTGAATATGATAATACAGGGGGAATCAATTGGCACCATAGAAGTAAGAATCAAGGCATCTTCCCAACATATAGAAGTGAATCTAGCCGATCTGAAAGGCTACGAGAAGCATGTCATTGTGGAACTTATAAAGGAAACTAATCATGCCAAATCAAACAACACTTCTCAATCCAAATCCGATCCTTGTCGAGGTATATATTTAAATGCTAAATTCACTTGATAATTATTTCAAATCATAAATCCTTTTTGATTTTCTATTCGTGATTATTATTATTATTCTTATTTTTTTGGCGCAGCAATCATTCTATATAATGCAGAAAAGCTATCTGCAGATGCTGTGTTATATATAAAATGGCTACTAGAAAGGTATAAAGGATCTAGCAAATTTTTCTTCTGCTGCTCTGATGTCTCCAAGCTTCAACCTATTAAGGAACTCTGTACTTTTGTTCAGCTTTTCTCGCCTTCAAATAAAGAGGTAGCATTGCTAAAATAACATTGATTTCCAATCCTCAATTTTACCCTACCATTTAACTCTTTCTTGATTATTACTGATTAAGGGAATAATTATAAATATTCTCCAATCTATCATCTAAATTTCAATTAGGCCTATAATGTATAAAATCGGACAAATTGACCCTAAAATTTCACGACAGTTTCAGTTTGGACCCTTTATTATTTTTTCCGTACAAAATTAAAGTAATGCTATGTTGGCAGTATCCTATTAATTTTGGACGGGAAAATTAATGGAGGGTCTAAAATGAAATTGTGATGAAAATTTGGAGAATGATTTGTTCGATTTTATACATTATAGGGCTAATTGAAACCCAAGTGACAAATTGGGAGACATTTGTAAATATCCCATAATAATTTTTTTATTTTTATTTTTATTTTTTGTATGTTTAGATTGTTGAAGTTTTAGAATTCATAGCTAAACAAGAAGGTCTACATCTTCCACGCCAATTCGCCCAAAGGATTGCTGAAAATTCCAAGAATAATCTCAGACAAGCTATTCGTTCTTTAGAGGCATCCTGGCAGAGAAGGTGATGACCAATATAATCCACCATGTTCAAGAAATTCTTATATGTTTTGTCATAAACTCTTCCACTTCTGAGGCTGAGCACGTTTTGCTTGCAGTTATCCTTTCACAGAAGATGAAGAACTTCTGACTGGATGGGAAGATGATATCGCAAATATTGCCAAGGACATTGTGCAAGAACAAAGCCCAAAACAGTAAGCAGCTGCGAAGCTGCACACTCTTTTTTAATGTTCATAAAAAATTAGCCAAATGCACAAATTTGTCCTTAATTTATGATAAAAAAAAAAAATGAACACAATTTTTTTAATATTTTAATTGATTCAATATCCCTTTTTATATTTAAAAAATAGCCTTTTTAACAGTTTTTTGACACATGACACTCTAATAAAAAGGCACGTGGCACAAGATGAATAAATTTCTCACAATTGTAAAATATGAAAGATAAATTGCACAAATATTAGAAACAAATTTGCGCAGAAAGTTGATAACAGAATTTCCTTGTATCTTTTGCAGGCTATATATCATTCGTGGAAAGCTTCAGAACTTAATAGAGCATGATGTGTCACCTGACTTTATTTTCAGAGTAAATAGGAACATCAGTTCTTTCATTTTATTTTATTTTATTTTACTTTGCTGCTTAAAATTACAATTTATCATATAAATTATTATCCTGCTATAGACCCTGAAAGAAGAGCTCAAAAAGCATTTGGATGAGGTCTTCCAAGACCTAATTGAAAATCTGTTCAAGGATTACAATGTAAGACAGTTTAGATCTGAGCCGTGTCGAATTGAGTGTGCTTGTTTGTTTTTTAGGATTTTAATTTTGTTGAGAAAAAAAAAAATATTTCAAATATTATAGCTAAGAGCAAAGGTTGCTTATTCATGTGTATCCAGAGAAAAGAAGGGAATATGTTTGAAGGTGAGAATCAACTCCTGTTTCCAAACTGTCGACATCAGGAAACTGGTAAAAGGCTTCATGATCATCCTGCAAAGAAGAAATTTCACCAATTCATGAACATTGAAGGTAAATTCATACCCAACACCTTCACAATATCTCTGTTTTGTTTGCGTTTTGTAAATAAATAAAAAAAAAAATTTGCTCCTAGAAACTAAATGCTAATTAAGAGTATAAAGTGCTAATATACATTTGAGTTTCATCTTTTCTGCAGAGTTCATAGCAAAATTCATGAGCTTTTACAAGTCTCACATCACCAGTAACAAAGGCATGCTCCATGATAGTGGAACATGAAGGACCTTCTATATCAAAATTTAATAAGCAAAACTGTGTCTGCAGACTTCATGTATCTGGTGTTGTCTATAGAAACTGTATATTGTTTCTTTTACCCTCTAACGCTTGACATGCTGGAATGAATATTATATTACAGAGAAAATAGATTACCAAACTTTAAGTTGTGATTGGAAATGTTGTTGTTGTTGTTTTTTTTTTTTTTTTTTTTTGCATTAAATTGGAATCTCAAATTATTAACTCATTTGCAATTTTGAGCAAGCCCTTGTGAGTTTGCATATGGATGAATTGCTTTTAAATAGGCAAACAGATTACAATGTAATCTCAGGTTTTTGCAAAATTTAACTAGCAAACCCGAGCACTATACTAGCAAACCTGAAAGGAAAACAACAAATACGACAACTACCTTCTATTTGCATATGTAAATCAAGAGGTTGATCTCCCCTTCAGATTATCAGAAGTTTTGAGAACCAACTCCAATCACATCCATAACTGATGAATAACAACACTACTCAGTCAACAATAACAAATGATGAACAGTCAATATCCTGAAGCGTAATTTTCCCAGTGTATAAATCACTTATATGATCAGAACATAAGGGGAGGCAAATTCGGTCTATGCATTCATGAACTGTAGAGATGCCTGGAATCCAGTTCTGTCCGTCCCTTGGATTCTCATTCAAAAGATTTTTTGGTAATCTTACCCTGTAAGAAATAGCATCTGTTTTATCACAAAAATGAGCAACACAGCATTGTGATGGCATATCCACAGCCAGTCTCATTAATGCTAAAGATACAGCCCCATCTACAGGCTTTGGATCAGCAAGATTTTTATCTCCCATCATATTTATCTCCCTCTCTGTAGGAAAGTGAACTTCTTCATTTCTATCCATATCAGTTGCTTTCAGATCTTTAGTGTAATGCTTAATGGACTCATGTTTCGTGGCTTCATGCTTTTCAGCTAATGTCAAAATACAAGAGAACCTCAGGTGATAGCTTACAACAGTTTTCACCATCTTAAAGTTGTGGCAGCATCAAAAGAAATCTAGCCACCTTCTCCCAATCCCTGCATAACACTTGATGATATCAACATCTTCCAGAACAACGAGAAAGCTGAGTGGTCTAGGACGGCCCATGTTGTTTGTAAATCCAGCAACCATAATAGCATTCCTTACGAGTTCCATAGGTGCGGAGACTTTCATGCATAGCCTTGTCAGTTCCTGAACTGTTCTCTCAGCATATTTTTTTTCCCTCTTCTTTAGCTCTCATTTCTTCCTCCTCCAATTCTTTGATAACCTTCCCTGGCGATAAATGCTTATCTACCTGCTCCTGGAACTCGTCATAAGCATCAACAAGTTCTTGTGGTAATTGATCTCTGATATGCCTCAATGAGAGGAAATCTCCAGCAGTGAGCATTCGATGCCAATTCCAACAATCTTCCAAGGATCCCAAAAATTCTTGAACGACTTCATCAGCCCAATTTGCAAAGATTTTTCGCACTTCATTCTCAATTTGGAAATCAAATTTGAAGCCATCACTCTGCTTCAACTTTTTAAAAACATGATTCAGTATTTTCAAACCCAATTTCTTCCTATTCCTCTCCCGAGCATTTCTCAACTGCATAGCCCTAACTTCCTTCTGTCTAAGATATTTCTTCCTCCTACTTATTGCTTTCTCTGACATAGGGGGGTGCAAAACAGATGGAGGGACAGCCTGTAATTCCACACCTAAAAATTCAATCTTCTCTGTAACTGCACTATGAATAGCTGATTGAATTTTATCCACCTTCAATTCCAACTTCTCTTCCAAAAGTTTCAAAACTTTACTTTTCAAATCCATTATCAAGATCTTTGAACCTGAAGTAATTATTAATATCTCATCCAAGTACCTAACTGCATATAAGTTCACAGGCTTAACAAAGGCACTAGAACTCTCATTTTCTTCAAATTTAGGATTCTGCCCGCTAATTCTACGGCGCATTTCTTGAACTTCTCCATCAAAACCATTAAAGTAAATATTAATCAGAATTGAACACAACCCACATTCTTGAGGAAGCCCTCTACCCAAATAAATCCCACCCAATTCAATTCGCAAAACTCCACATTTAAATAACTTCTTTATCACATCAATCAAAATCATATCTTTAATTTTCTTTTCCATAAACAAACATAACTTATCCACATTTCTATCACCAAACTTGGCACGATCAAAGCAGGCCCGAAACTACCGGCTCGGATTTTTCACCGAGTTCTTGAGATACCTGACAGCAGTGTGTCGCCCCATATTAACACGTCCGCCATATGAAAAGGTAACAAAAAGATCATCGTATACAATTTCTAACACAATCCTTATAGCTTCAATAAACACTTTGAGTTTCAAAATGGGCAAAACCAAAAGGGACTCACCTTTGCCTTCCATTTTGAGAATATGAGACTCAATATCCAACCGATTATCAAATATCTCACGACCCATTTCCTCGATTGAGAAATGCTTGGACACAGAGGAGTAAAGAGACTCACTGAAGCCAGTTGAGTCATTACGGTGGCCGGGGATGATATTTTCGGCGGCAGCGAGGAGAACAGAGGGCAAAGCGACGACGTTTTGGATGAGGTTGGAGAATTTACCATAATAGCAGCGTTTGAGGACAAAAGCTTTGAGTTGTGAACTGGGTAACGGCTTAGTAGGGTTTTGAGTCGGGATGTCGAGATCTCGGTGGTTATGGTTTAAGGGTAATGTTGAATAGAAGATATTCAAAGAAGAGAATTTTGGAATAATAAACATGAGATTGAAATTTGAAATTCTTCTGTGGTTTGAAAGGCATTGAAACGCACCGAGCGTGTCTAGTTTCTCTGTTATGCTTTTGGTACTCCCCACTCACTTTAGCTATGTTACATAAACATTCCTTAGCTATGTTCATGTGTAGATTTCCTAATTGCTGATACAAATAAAACGATATATTATAACAAACAAAATTATTAAATATCATAAATGATTTAAAATGTTAATAAATGTATAAAATTTGATATTTACTATAATTTTTTTTTATATATTTTTAAATATTTTAAATTATATAATTAATGAAAAAATTGTAAAAATATAAAATAAATATAAGATCAAACCGGATTAGGCTAGACTAGGTTTGCAATTTATTTGCAAAACTCATACTTGGGCGCTAATAAGTGAACTTTTAATTGGGTTCGGATTGGATCATATTTACGTAATAAAATATATGTTCAATTCGTAAAATTTGTCGAGCAAATTGAATGGGTATCTAATTGTGCAGCTAGGTCTAATAATAAATAATATGTTAAAAATTTTAAATTATTAATTTGAATTTCAAAATTTTTCAATCTCTTTCCTATTTTAATGATTCTTTTATTTATGTTTCCTTCCCCAAATTTCAATCTATACGAATATTCATTAACATTCATTGTCAATGTATCTTAGATAATTGTTTGGGTTAATATATAAATTTTTTCCCTAAACGATTACCATTTATTAGATTTTCTTTCTAAACTATTTGCATGTTAGATTACCCTCTTGGACTTATTGAAAATGTCAGATTACCTCTTGTAAAGACACTTGTTAGTTCAAAAGAAGCGCATGAAAAATACGCACGAAACAGTAAGAAGGAGATAATTTAATATTTTTAAAAGGTTTTAAGGGAATTGTTTTAGTTTACTGAAGCCATCATAGAGTCATCCAAATGGTTTAGGGGTTTGGACAGGTGTCTTGTAAGAAAATCTCCATTAGAGACTAATTTGGGTTTGGTAGATATCTTTGATTTAGCTTCAGAAAGTGCAGGAATGACAAATCCAACACAGACAAAAGCCTCTGAAAATCAAGAGTTAGATAAAAGTGTTGACGAATTTGAAAGAATAATTAGGGTCATAATGACCGAGATGATGAACTCTTTAGTACAACCTGCTATTCAACAACCTTTAACACCTGCGACTACATGTAGATAACCTGTTGCTATTAGGGGCACTTTAGCTTTAGTTGTTACTGCTACAAGAACTTCTTTACTAGCTGAATCGAAGGGTATTGGTAAGAGAATTTCATTTGTTGAGCAGCGAAAAGACAAGGGTGTTGTTCTTGAGGGGGAAGAAGAGTCAAAAGTGGCATAAGCCCCAAGGAGTATGCCATCTAGAATGGAGAATTCGATCCTAAAGAAAATGCAGGAAAATATAAAAGTGATGGCTCGTGTATTATCAACTGGCAAAGAGACCAGTCTAAAAGATAGGGACCTGAAAAGTGAGGATGTGCTTTATTAGAGGTTTAAAATGCTAGACTTGCCTAAGTTTAAAAGTAATTTTAATTCGTCTGCCCATATAAAATAATACACTTTGGTTATGAAGGGCACCACTCTCATGAAAAGACAAAAAGGCTAAGTATTTTAGCCTTAGTCTTATGGGCATTGCCATTGACTGGAATCACGATCTAGATAGATGTACCAAGGAGGATTGGGATAGATTAATAAAGAAATTTCTGAGACGGTATAACTGCAGCACTAGAATGAAAGTTAGCCTAGAAGATCTTGAGTTGCTATAGCAGAAGCAAGATGAATCTTTCTATGAATATTTGATGAGGTGGAGGAATAAGGTGATGGAAATAAAAAGGAAGCCTGATATAGCTGATTAGATTAGGCTTTTTAATAGAAATTCTATCCCATATTTGAGATATGGTCTGAAGATGAAAGGGTTAAAGGATTGGGAGTCCTTAAAAGATATCGTAATAAAATCTGAGGGTGAGTACTTGGCAAAGAAAATAAGCTCTACTGGTAGTGTGTGTTTCAGCTCTAGTCAATGAAGGTATAGAGGTACGACTAGTAAAGCTAGTGGTATAGGCACTATAGGGAAAATAGTTGAGGTATTTGCCATTGAGATAACTCAGAGGCACTATTTAAACTAGGGTAGGTCCTTGTTATGGGTATTTGATCGGTTGATAAAAGAATCAAAATTACAGCCATTGTTGGTTAAGTTTACTTGGAGTCAAGGTCAATCCAATCATCAGGCTGATCAATATTGTGCCTATCACCAACATACAGGGCACCTCATAGATCATTGTCAAACTCTAAGAGATAGGATTTAGGATCTCATCAATAGTAAATAAATCACTAACCTAGAGAAAAGAAGAAGGGAAATTTTAATGCAATATCATTACTAGTGTCAATGATTGGTTCTAGCCTACCTAAATGATATGTGTTACATGAATTGTATGGAAATGAGTATCTGGCCATTACCCCTTCTGTACAGTTAGAGGAAGATGAGATGGAATGAGGTGTAGATGTTTTAACAAGTTTGGGAACACCATCTAGAGAGGGGAAGGAAAAGCCGACGATATGTGTGATTGATTGTTAAGAATCACCTAGTGAGAACGAGGAGGATGCTAAAGAGGACCTTATAAATTTATGGGACTCTAAGAATAAAAAGGAGGAACAGAAGCTAAAGCTGATCACTAGAAGTGGGAGGGTAGTGCCAGAAGTAAAGAGACAATATGATTCTCTGCCTTTACTTATAGAAAGGGAGCAAGAAGAGGACCAGATTCTTAAGTAGTTGAAGAACACTCTTACTCTGATTTCTATCTGGGATCTACTTAGGTAGTTGCCCTCCCATAAACAAAAAGTGGTGGAGGCCTTGTATTAGTTTATTGTGGCTACCACTATTTTGCCTTCAGAGTTGCTAGATCTGGTTAAGGGAAATGTAGGAGAGAACATTGTGTACACTAATGGGGATTTGTCTATAGAAGATAGAGAGCATAACCACATTTTGTATATAAAGGTGCATATCAATGGTAAACATACAACATGTGTGATGGTGGATGATAGATCCTTTATTAATGTATGTCCACTCGTAACACTTCTGGCTTTTGGGTTGAATGAGTTTATGCTAAGGAAATCTAATTTCACAGTCATAGCTTATGACAATTCCCAAAGAAAAACAATAGGTATTTTCAAAGCTAGTGTTAAGACATAGCTAATTAACATAGAGGCATAATTTGTAATAGTACCAATACCGACTAACTTCTCTATGCTATTGGAAAGACATTGGTTTCATAAATTTGAAGGAGTTTTGTCCACTCTTCACCAAATGATCAAGATTCCACATAAAGGTAAAGTGGTTACTACAAAGGCAGCTAGGGAAAACCAAGTTTTTGGTTTAGGTATAGCTAACCAGTCATTTAATAGGTTTCATATGACTGCTATCAGTGCTGATGATGAGGGTGAATGAGAATTAACTCCTCAAGTGGTAAATATGATGAATAAAATGAAGTTCTTGCTAGGAGCTGGGCTTTGTAGGGATTGGCAAGGTCCTTCTGAAGTAATCACCATAATAGCACAAACAAGCTGAAAGGGATTAGGCTATAGCAAACTTGATGTTAAAAAGAAAATCCTAAGAAAGTAAGAAGGAGTTTTGTACATCCTGGATAGCTTTGTACCTACATCCACAGCACCTCGATACTATGGTAAAATTGACCTTGTACTAATTGGAGGGAAGGTTATCCCTAGTTTTGATATATTCAATAATGGTTTCTACTGGGTTAGTAGAACCATCAAAGTTGCTAGGGGATTTTGGAATGAAGAAATCATAATGAAGTTGTCTGAGTGGGATGATGATGTCCCTGAGGAGATTATAATGCCAGAATTTATAGCCTTTAGAGCCAAAGGAAAGAGGAAGGTTGAATTTAAAGTTCGAGTGGCTTGAGTTGAATGAAGATGTTATAGAAACTACCCCCGAGGAAGATAAGATATATCCACTACACATAGAGAATGGAGCAGAATCATTCGTGGCATCAAACTCAACGGATGTAGATAAGGATGCTTTTATAGATGTATTTTTTGTACCTAAACTTTTTTAATAATGATGTATGTAGCTTCTCTTATGTTAATAATATGAATAACTTTGTTTATTTGTGTGATATTTTGCATGATATCATTTCACATGATCATAATTACAAGGCATTCATATTTGTCATTAATTCAACAAATACTACTCTATGTAATCTTAGTACTATTAAAAAATCAAGGAAAATATTGATGGCATCTGATGTCACCCCTGAAGAGAGAAAAGAATTTGAGAGAATATTGAGAAAATATGAAAGAGTTTTTACTTGGACCTACGAGGACATATCGGGGATTGATCATGAAGTAACCAAACATGTTATTCCCATTTATTCTGGATATAAGCCTATCAAGCAGAAACTCAAAAGGCTTAGGCCAAAATGGGCAAAAAAGTTTAAAAAAGAGGTAAAGAAACAGACAGAGGCTAAATTCCTGGTGAAAGTCCAATACCCCACATAGTTGGCAAACATTGTTCCTGTGGCAAAGAAAGATGAAAAAGTCAGATTTTGTGTGGATTATAGGGATTTGAACAAGGCTTGCTTAAAAGATGGCTTTTCACTACTTTATATAAATGTTTTGGTGGATAGTACAGCTGCATGTGCAATTGCAATGCATAGTTTTATGGATGGATATGCTAGATACAACCAAATTTTGAATAAGATTATGGATAGAATTGAAACAACATTCATTATTGAGTGGGGTACATATGCCTATCGGGTCATACCGTTTGGATTAAAGAATGCAGGCATTGTTTACCAAATGATGGTTACAAAAGATCCTGAATGATTTAATTTATAGGGAAGTGGAGGTATACATAGATGATATGATGATTAAATCAGTAACCCGAAAAGGTCACTTCAAGGCCTTGGAAAAATTCTTCTAGAGGATTGATAGCTATAATCTTCATTTGAACCTAAAGAAATGTGTGTTTGGAGTAACTTCAGGGACGCTTCTAAGACATGTTATGAGCCAAAAAGGAATAGAGACAGATCCTGATAAAGTGAAGGCTAGCTGAGAAATGCCTATACCACAGAAAGAAAAGGTAGTTAGAGGGTTTTTGGGTAGACTTTAGTATATTAGTCAGTTCATAGCAATGACACCATTTTTAAATTGCTTTATAAGGATCAACTAGTAGTTTGGAATGATGATTGTCAGGTAGCCTTTGACAAAATCAGAGAATATCTTCTACATCCACCAGTGTTGAGACCACCACAAGCTGGAAAAGTTTTGATTTTGTATATAGCCATAGAAGACAGCTTAGTAGGAGCCATAATAGCATAAGAGGATGATTTTGGAATCGAATATGTTACGTACTATCTTAGTAAGAAGTTTTTTCCATATGAAGCCAAATATATAGAGGTAGAAAAGATTTATTTGGCCGTCATTTAGGCTTTTATGAAGCTAAGACACTTCTTCCATTTATATAGAGTGCAAGCAGAGGCAAGAAAAAATCTTCTTAAGTACCTGCAGGAAGCACCTTCGTTGTTGGGGAAAATGGGTAAGTGGCTAATCCTTTTGCAGGAGTTCAACATTGAATATATCACTAGGAAAACCATTAAGGGAAGAGTTGTAGTATAATTCCTAGCTAATTAGCCGTTACAAAAAGAAGAGATAACTTATGATTTTCTTGATGAAAATATTACAACTATAATAGTTCAGGGATGGAAAATGTACTTCGATGGAGCTGTAAACAACAAGGGTACTAGAGTATGAGTGATCCTGATAACCCTAATGGGAGAAAAGTTACCTTTGGCCAAAAAACTCAAATACAAAGCTATAAATAATGAAGCTAAATATGAAGTATGTATCTTCAAGCTAAAAGCTTTCTTAGACCTGGGGGTAAGCATTGTAGAGATCTACAGTGATTCATCTTTGGTGATCTATCAAGTAAAGGGTAAATAGGTTGTGAAAGAAGAATGGTTATTGCCTTACATAAAGTGTTTGAAGATCTTAAGTGATCAATTTAAGGTTTATACCTTTGGATATATACCTAGGGATGAAAATCAACTGGCGGATGCTTTGGTAACCTTAATGTCAATGTGGGACAATTCGAAAGGTGTGAGCATAAAGCTTATACTTATTTTTAGTTCTAATAAATAGTGCTTTGAAGCCAAATAGGTAATGGATATCGAGGTGAATAATGAGAAACCTTAGTATTTTGACATTTAAAATTACTTTGAGAAGTCAATGTTTCCAAAAAAGGCTACAGAAAAGGATCAGAAGATACTGTGCAAGTTATCTACTCAGTTCAATAGTATAGGAAGGGTACTTTACAAGAGACAGCTAGATGGCTTACAATTAAGATGCTTGGATGAGAAAGAAGCCAAAAAAGTCATGAAAGAGGTGCATGCTATAGTTTGTGGTGGTCATATGAATGGGCTAGCATTGGCCAATAAAATTATGCACCAGGGGTTTTTCTGGCTTACTATAGACACAGATTGTCTTAGTTATGTGAAGGAGTGTCAGTTGTGCTAGCAATACGCTAACTTGAGATATGTGTTAGTATCAAAACTATGTAACCTCACATCGCTTTGGCCATTTATTGCATAGGGGATTGATATTTTAGGGATGATCCATCCATCGATTTTAAAATGACACAATTTTATTGTAGTGGCTATTAATTACTTGTCGAAATAGATAGAAGCAGAGTTATTCAAAAACTCAGGCCAAGTTTATTGAGAAAAACCTAGTATATAGATACAAGCTTCTACATCACATAGTTTCAGACAATGGATCCTACTTTGGGGAGAAACCAAATAGTTACTCAGAAAGTATAGAGTTTAGCACCATAAATTCTTACCTTATCACCCTCAAGCAAATGGAGTGGTCGAGGCGACTAATAAAAATGTTCAAGGAATTTTGGCTAAGATGGTTAGAACTTATAAGGACTGGGCTAAGAAGTTGCCTTTTGTATTATGAGGGTATATAACTAGTGCTATGACCTCAACAAGAGTCACTCCATTTTTGTTAGTTTATGAAACAAAAGTTGTGTTACCAGTGGAAATTAAGCACCAGTCGTTAAGGGTAGGTTTAGAAGCCGGGTTGCCAGAAATAGAATAGACTAGGCAGAGATTGCTTTAGCTTAACTTGTTAGATGGAGACATAATGTGAGGCTAGCTCGTTCTTTTGGGAAGAAGGTCATGAGGCATCCTTTGAAAGAATGAGATATGGTTTTGAAGCAAATAAGGCCAAGCATTTTAGATATCAGAGGTAAGTTTAGGCCAACATAGGAAGGCCCATTTGTGTTGAAGAAGTTGCTTTCCAAGAGAGCTACAATCATGAGTGATAGTGATGGGAATGAATTCAAGGAACTGGTTAATATTGATAGGCAAAAGAGGTTCCATGGCTATACTTAAAAAGAAAGAAAAAGGAGAAGCCTTGTCGATCGAAAATCGAAAAATGATGGCCTTGCCAAAATTGGGCGCCTCGTTAAGGTGAAAACCAAAGAAGGCATCTTGGACAAAAATTAGAGGCAGAGATAAAATATTCAATCAAAAAAATCCAAGAGGGTTGATTGATAACAGGGGAAAAATGATTTCAAGGTTTAGTTACAAGATTGAATATAGTCTTGTGTTTTTGAACTTTATAATAAATAGTGATCATGTGTAGTGAAATTATGTTGAAATCATGTGTAGTTTATTTTATATACCACAAGTTATCTTGTTCAATATAAAAAGTAGTACATAGTTTTTACATTACATGTACAAAATCTAAGGGTCATCCTCTACTACTTTCGTTGAAACTCTACCTTAGCCAATTTACCTTATTGTCAACTATAGGGCTAGTAATCCATCTTTTATATGTGGTAGAAGTGGTAAAATCACAGTTAGTCAATCTTCGAATCTTAGCTTTTGCATAAAGTTGAGCCTAAAGATGATGATAACCAAAGACAAAAGCAATGGATAGGCCACTTCTATAAAATGATAGTGGACACTTAACAATGTCCTTTTGCTCCTCGAATTATTGGGCACAACAGGAAACAAGACAAAAAGTGGCTCTATACAAGTTGCATAGTGGCACACATCTAAAATGCTTGTCCTGGGTCACATGGTGAGGTATCAGCCATGCACACATAAATTCAATGTCATTATTAGCTATTGTTGCTAGCCATATGAAGCCTTCCTGAGGAGAATCAAAGTCATAAAGTCATATTCTAGGAAGATAGTGCCTTAAAGTGTATGTGTTGATCAACTTGGGAGGAGGTTCTTCTAGTAACTTCAACTTCTCTTGTAACCATATCTTAAAAATGAAAAAAATGAAAAAAAGTGAAGAAAATAAAAAAATAATAAAATAAAAGCCACTAGAATGGGTTGGTTTCATTCCAGGCAAAAGAAAAGCACATAGTTGTGTGAAAATCCGAAAAGATACATTTCCTGTTAAGAAAATCTAGTGTGAAAACCCACAAGGGGTGCACTACCTTTTAAAATAATAATTGTTACCTGGATTAATAAAGGGCTTCCGAAGAGAGAAGTAGTAGGGTCAGTACAGACAGTGTCCAGACTGAGGATAGTCTCTACCAAGATTAGAGGAAATGGAGTCAGGCCATTGCATATGCCATTGATGATGTTAAGTAGTTGGTAGTTATTAGTTAGTTCCTTTGAGTTCACTATTAAATATAGAGCAAGACAGATCAGCAGAATAATGCCAAATTGAAAAATGGGTATGTCAAAGAAGTTGTACAGAGCATCAAGTAGTGCTTCTAGAAGAATGGGTCTATTCTAAGGCACTAATCTAATAACTATAGAGGGGAGAATTCTTAGAGCCTAAGCCACGTCTCTTGGGTAATTTGGTACATAACTCGAAACAAAGGTAGGGTTTTAGGTGTAAAACCCACATTGATGATCCTGGCGAATTTTTCAGCCAAAGGACATAGTTCCTAATGAGTAAACCTAAAGACATGGAATCTAGGATCCCAGTATCGGGCGGCTGCCAACCAGACATTCATGTCAAGTTAGACTTTTCTTAGAAATTTTAGGCCAGAATATAGGGCTAAGATAAGATTTTCCAAGTTCTAAAAGCATCGAGTAGTTTGTGTAACTTAGTAAGGAAAATAGTGGCCATATGGAATGATAGGGTCTGTAAAAAATGAGATAAAGGAAAATATGCACATAATAAATAATAAGAGATTTTATTATAGGAAAGGTGTGTAAATGATAATTAGTCATAGTTGGTAAATTTAAAAATAACATATAATAGTAAAATAATAATGAAGAAATACATAATAAAACATATAACAATATAGGGTAAAACAAAAAAAGATATAAAAAAATGATAATAATATAACATTATAGTAGCATGAAAGTGTTAAGAAAAATAATAAAGTAAAATAAGAAAATATGTAAAATAAAAAAAAGAGAGAGGAAAAATAATAATAAATGCAAAGGTAAATAATAATAATAAATAAATAAATAATAAAATTAATAGTAAAAATGGAAGGAAAAAAGGAGTATAAGGCATTTACTTGAGAGAGAAGATTACTTGAAGAAGCACAGCATGCCGAATAAGAAGATTTGGAGGGTTATTTATAGGCCAAAGGTTGAGTCACTCCTTTAACTCATTTGAGTCACGCCCTTGGACCATGACTCACCTCTAATTCACTTAGATGATACATTTTGCTTGGGACATGCATTCTTTTGATATGTTTTACAAATTCTTTGAATTTTACAGGAGAACTCCAAAAAAGTTGCATAATGGATCAAAAGCATCATACAATTCAAGGAGTAAATAATAATGGAAATATAATATTTTATATAATAATAATAATAATAATAATAATAATAATAATAATAATAATAAAGAAATAAGTAAAATATGTTGGTAGTGGAAAATAATTTTGCTACATAATAATAATAATAATAATAAGTCATAATTATATTGTGGAAAATAATTAATTAAAAATTGAAAGTTATTTAGTCAATTAATGTAAATGGTATTTAATTAGAGGTGTTTATGGCATTAAATACTATTTCATGTCTGTCAGTTGACACCCGACTTTCTTTGCACTAGTCACGGCTCAAGGGCATGACTCGCTTGCCAAGTCATGACCTTTTTTATTCAATCTTGTGCCATTTTGATCGTGAGTCATGGTACAAGGCCGTGAACCGTGACCATTAAAATGTATTTAAATGCAGATCGCCTTTTTTATTTTCTTATTTTTTTTCTCTCTCTCTTGGAACGTGATCACGGACTTCTAGATCCATTTATTTAGCCATTTCTCCCTTGTTTGAGCTTGGTTTCGTGCATCATTTTTACCATAGTGATCGGGATCTAAGCAAGCGCAACTAGGCACCCGTTTCATTGAGTTTCGTCCCCTAAAACTCAATTCGTTGGTATTTTTCCAATTTCTTATTTTTTTTTTATGTTGTTTAGCTTATAATATGTTCTTTTATTAAAATTTTTAAAGTTATTTGTCTGATTTAAGTTGATTCTATTTATATAATATTTTTTTTAATATTATTTGTTTTTTCCATTTTTGCTTTGTTAGTTTCTTTATTGTAATTTCTTGCTTTTTTAGCTGCATTAGTAATTGTTGCACTAAGGCCTTTAGTTAGTTAGAATAATAATAAAACAAAAAGTAGAGGATAGTAATTAAAAGAAAAAGAAAAAGAAATAGTAGGAAAAAAAAGAGAGAAGAACGAGAAAGAGAAAAAAGAGTAACAGAGGCAGTAGATGAAACAAAAGAAAAAAAAAAGGCAAAATTAATTAAAGATCAGTTGAAGGCAGAATTGTAAGTTAATGCATGATTTCATAGTATAGCTCCATAGATATAGTTTTCATGAGAATTGCTATTTTATGTATGTTTTGTGGCTTTGAATTGTCATGTGGGAACAACACAACAAGTAATTGTGTATGTTTAACTAGGCAAGAGAATGCAATTGACATTTACTTAATAAGGGAATATATTAAAAGAAGAAAGCATGGAAAAATGAATTAAGTGGTTATGTTTAATTTAGAGTTAATACAATAATTGGTAATGCATATTTAATTACATAAGAGAAAGGAAAGATATTTTGTTTAAGTAACAAGCAAAGTAAGATAATTAATTTGACTAATAAAATGAAAAAAAACGAAAATATGTCACTGTGCTTAAGCTCATAACTCATAACATTAGTGTACATGTTCACGTGCTCAGGCAAATGAATTGTATAGATATGCACGTGCTCAAGCAAATGAATTGTATAGATATGCTTGAATATGCGAATTAATTTGACTGATTACATGTGGATTTACTTGTGAACATAAATGAATTGTGTGGGCGTTGTTCGGTTTGTTTTTTTTTTGCAGCAACCCTCCGGTTCTTAGCCGTTATGCTGCCCAATTTTTGTCAAATATGTTGCTTACACTTGTGCTTGTGCATAATCTATGTATAATTTATCAACATTAAATTTAAGAGTAAATTAAATTTTAATTTGAATTTTGAAATCGAGCATGAATGCATGTTTCCTCATGCAAATTGTTTAGTAAACGGCTGATTAGTATGTCACTGAGTTTTGCTAAATTTTAATTTTTCATTTTGATAATCTCTATGAAATTTTAAATTTTCCAATTTTGTTAATTTTGCTAGGACTTATATTATCTAATTTCGTTAATTTTTCTAGAAAGCGAATTATCTTTTTTTTTTTTTTGCAATTTTTTCCTAACATTTGCAATATCTAGGCCAAACGATTTTTCTAATGACCAAAATTAATTAAATTTAATAGAATATTATGGTTGTTTACAACTTAATTCAATTCTCAATATTTTAGTTATGATTAGCTCCAATTTAAAATCACAATTATAATTGCTTTGTTAGATAAATTAACTAATTTTGTATTTATATAGATGCCTCGTCGCAAATAGCCATAAGCATAGCCAGATGTTCAAGCACTAGGTTGGATGACGCGGGAGTAGGCTGATAAATACCGTGCTCTTAGTCACCTACATATTCAACCTAGCAGATTTATGAGCTAGTATTTCCTCAAGACCATGGGATTTGGTAAGAAGCATAAGAAGTACTTGGACGAGTCAATTGACTTGATTTTTATACACATGCTTTTGCCACATATCTCGAGGTGGTTAGGCAGATCCTAGCTACATTTCACTACCGAGGATACCAATATCCTGATATTGAGGAAGGGGTCATTACATTTCGAGTCCTTAACATACCCTTCAATCTGTCCAAGCCTCAAATTGCTGACGTTTGTCAGTTGCCCATGGGCGAGGACATCGACATTATTGGGAGGATCGCTAGACAAGATCAGTGGGCTGCCATTGTCAGGCCAGGCACTCCTTATGACCTTTCAGTTGTGAAAGCCAACATGCTATCTTCGCAGATCCTGAGGTACTTACAGAGGGTTCTATCTTGTTCATATATGGGACAATCAAGCAACCTGGGTTCCCTTAATGTCGTGGACATCTGGAGTTTGTGGGCTATGACCATTCAATAGCGCCTTAACATCAGTAATGATATTTTATAGAACATCAGTAGGATAGCTCAGTTGCCTGGCACATAAGTAGTTATTAGAGGGATAGTTACTCAATTATTATTGACCTTAGAGATTCCTGAGTCAAAGATAAGCCCACAGGATGAGGACAATGCGGTGATGAGCTTTGAGACTGCGCTAGATATACATATGGTTAGATGCACCCTGATTGGGTATAAGCTACTTTCTGTGAAGGAGGTAGATGGAGATCTAAACATTCACAGACGGAGACTCGTACCACAATCTAATGAGGAGAAGTCAGAGCACAGAGTACTTGGAGATCATTCTCCCCCTCAACATACACACTTTGTAGAGACACAAACTTCTGGTATAAGATCTAGTCTAAGCCATTAGTAGGACATACAGGGCCATAGCTTACACAACCTCGAGGTTCTAGAAAGCTACATATATTGACACCACATGAGGCTTATAGTTTCATCCACAGGGTGACCCCAGTACATCTACCTTTAGAGGGCAAGTGTTGCCTCTTTGCCTACTACTATAGAGTTAAATAGGAGATTGGCTCACCTTGAGATAGCCATTGGGGTTCTAGGACAAGACCTGTGGAGCATACAGGGTATGATTGCCGCATCTAGTTGTCTTTCTAACCAGAGCTTTCAGATTGTAGGCATATAGTGACCACAATAGGGCAAACAGTAGAGAGAGTAGAGACAAAGGTCTTAGGCCTCAGACAAAGTATAAGAGAGGGTCATGAGCATCGCATAACATGTCTTGCTTTGATAGGGGCAGTGGTGTGCCAATAGGAGATAGCTATAGGATAGGTTCATATAAGCGTAGTCCATTTGGCAGGGCTTGTGGGCTAAATCCTAACTCCTTTAACTTAACCGATGGGTTTTGAGTTTGAGGCACCTCAGCTGCCACCACTTATTGATCCTTTCTAGGTAGGTCCTTTTTAGCCTTCTTAGTTGCCACTAGGTCCCTCAACCAGGCCTCTAGGTCCTTAAGGGTCAAGACGCCGGAGATGATTTTCAGGGAGATATATTTAAATTTTCTTATATTAATTGTCTAAACTATTGTTCAAATCTAGTTGTATTTGCATTTATGGATTTGGTATTTTATTTTTTTATTTATGTGATGTATGGATAATTTTCCTTTATGGTGTTTATTTATATGTTTGTTCTCTTTAAAATTGTCAACATGAGGCACAATATGGTAAGCAAACAAAAGAATAAAAATAAGCAACCACTCATACAATCATTGTAATATATTCAAGACATAAAAAGAATCCATCAAAATGAGAAAAAAAATATATAGTATAATAGTTTGAGTAATAGGTCATAGTGTAATTCATTATCCATCACCTGAATAGGGAAGATCCCAACATAAGTTCATATTATGGGAACCTCCCATCACAAACTTTTAGGCATTGCAAATGTTGTACAATTAGATCAAAATGAAGTCTTCGCAGATCAAGGTTGTGCAAATATCAAGTTTATTCTTTAAAGCGTTAACTAAAAGATGAATATCTTACTCAAAGATGGATTTTCATAAGAGGAATCATGAGAATCCATAAAAAGGTAAGAATTTTCTTCCATTACAACAATAAGTTAATATCAAGATCCTTTCACAAGTACCCAACTGAATGTTAAAGCCATTTTTATGCATGTTTGGGGCCTATAATTACATTTATATGTTTTCAGAATAGCCATGGCATCGTTCTAGTAGGTGTTGGACAAACCAAGCATGACTCACGGCCTTAAGTCGTGAGCGAGTCATGGCCTTAGGTCGTGACTCATCCTTGACTTGTCGTGACTCATTCCTGGATTGCCTAGTGACTCACTTGGTAGGGCAGTAGTTGCCCCACTCAAGGCCATGACTCGCTTCTCTCTTCTTCCTAGATGAGTCTATGACTCATCCTTTTGGTGTTTTTTTGCTTTTCTTTATCAATTTTCTTCTTTTTTTTACCTTTATTTTCTTCATTGTTGTAATTATTTGTTTTTTTCATGTCATCTAATCTTTTATCTATTAATTTTTATCAATGTTCATTTTTAATGTTTTTTTTATTTTATTTATGTTAATATATTTTGTATTTTTTTATCTAAATGCCTTATTTTTTAATTTATTAATCCATATGCTTTTTAACTTTCTTGGCAAACTATGTGATGCTCTTTTGTGGGAGAATTTGAAATGGGTGACCTGATTAAGCTAACTTGAGATGAATTTCTTTTCATTAATTTAGATATTAGCTTATTTTTTTAAATGGCTTGTATTATTATTTTGTTATTTTTGTTACAAATCGATTTTAATAATTAATAAAAAAGGGTTTTTGCATGATAACCAAGAAAAAATCACACTAAATATTTTCTACTTGATTAATCGGGGTTTCTCTTATAAAAATGGACCAATGTCTGTTTTTAATCCTAAATTCACATGAATGATTTTTATAAATATGCATGAGAAAATCAGTGTTTCCAAATTAATCAATACTATGATTTATGCATGCCTACTCATTATTATTTATTTATTTTTTATTTGAATGAATGATTTTTTTGCGGTTGAATTAAAAATTCAATAAATTATTTTATACAAGTTTGAGTGAGATTTTTCTATAATAAAGGGATTAATGTCTTAGTTTTCTCCCATAAAATAATATATAAAATTAAGGATTTATTTTTATAAATGCAAATAATGCTTTTACCTTAAAATTAATTAATGCAATTCTTTTTCTTCAAAGGTCGCATGGGCTCGATTTTTTTTAAAACATCCAAAATCTTTCCCTTTTTTGTGAATATATGTGAGGACCAATGTCCTCATTCTAAAAGACTAAATAAATTATCTAGTTTCATGTATGATTTTTTTATAAGTATAACTATGCTTCATTCATTGTCTTAATTACTCTACAATATTCTAATTTGCTTGCAATATGCTTTTTTGATTCTTTGCCACGAAAATTCTTAAGAAGAGGTTGGGATAATTAACGACAAACACTCATTTATGTAAACATTAACCAAGTTATAAATAAGAGTGAAGTCTGAACTATCTCTTGTTTTGGCCTAACGAGATTAGAACTCACTTTTTTAATATTTTATTGGGTGATGACTCCATGATACTGCCTTGTGGTGCCTAGTAGATTCCTTTATAGATTGATCACCAATAATAGATAGGAATAAAATCTTATCTATTGCAAAGCAACCAGCCTTTATGAGTTAAATGAACCTTAATATGATCTCGAGCCTTAAAAGTGAGTTTTCAAGAATAAATTGGATGCCTACGGGGTTCGGTGCACATCACAAATTAATAATGACATTCATTAATAAATCAATAATTCCCTAAATCATTCTCATCTCTAACACCATTTTAGTTACATTATAATCACTTTTGTAGCTTGAACTAGATATAGGCATAGAAAACTGGGAACACTAAAAACCATACAGGTATCAAATCACTAAACACTATTACAGTGCCAACACTAGATATCCGAACATATCAAACCACTAGATACCATTAAGGTGCTACCGCTAGATACCCAGAGGTATTAATTAACTAAACACTATTAAGATGCCAACACTAAATGCTCAAAGTTATTGATTCACTAGGCACTATTAAGGTGCCAAAATTAGATACCTAGAGATATCGATTCACTATCCCATATGTGTCCACATCTATACCTAATTTAGGCTTAAAATAAGGGTTTCCTTCTTTAAATTGGTTCATTACACAATCCCTCGTGTATACACATTACATTTCACTTATATAATCAATCATGTCAACTACACTTCACTACAATCACATATTAGTTAGTACACTTATAAGCATTTAATTTTTATTCACTGGAGAGCATGCAATATAGTCAATATTTCAATATACACTTCAAACATACATGCACTAAGGTTAAGATTAACAAATATGTAACAAAAACCATATATGCAATCATAATTCACTTTGCATGCCATCATTTAAACTCATTTTTTAATGTTTAATTGCCTATCTCAAGTTTATTACATCATATATTAACCCTAAACACGTGTTTATAAAGTTTAGTGAACATCTGAGAATTTTCGGTTGAAATTTGGGAACCTATCTTGTCTTTTGTACATATTTATCTATGTTTATGTTTGGTACACATTCTTTATTTCAATGTAAAATCATACATTTCATGTATAATATGCCATGTTACATCCCTATACCTGCGTTTATAAGGTTCTAGAAATGTTTGAGAAAGTTCGGATAAGTTTTGGTAACTTTTTAGTGCAATAATAGGCTAGAATAGGGGATGTACCTAACTAGATTAAAGTCAATTAGTCAGGTGAGTTGTATTCTATCCAATCAAGAATGCATCAAAATGACTAGATTGGAAACCAACCTAATTGGATTGACTTAAATACCCAGTTTTTCAGCAGATAGCTTTTCTTGTTCAACTTGCACAGGGAGCGATGCACAGAAAATGTGATTTTTAGGCAAAGTAATCTTATAGAAAATTATTTTCCTATATCTCCAGTTTCTATAAAGTAAAAAACTAAATTCATTTATACATCCTTATCCTAAGATATCAATAAAATTATATAGACTATTTTATTTGACAAGTTCACTACCATCAGTTTGTCTCAAGCCAATTTTTTCTAGTTTTAAAAGAAAAAAACATAATCCAATCACTCATGCAAAATTGAGTTGTAGATGTCTAGTTTATGCTTCTTTTGGAATTACTCCAATTGGATCTCTCTAACTTGAGTTATAACCAAAACAAGCACTGTAGGTTACTTAGATCCTGCACCATAAATTCCACTACCAACTTCTTTCTCTACTTTAACCTCATTTATGCATATGTTACTATCAAATTCACATCTATACAACGTTCATGCAATCCTTGCAATAATTCTAGCGACTAAATCAACATAACATTAACTCTCATACCGTTTTTATGCTTGTTCCTCTTTTGTACTTTGCTTTCCACCTTCCATTGCCTTTATCTTCCAGTCTATCTCCATCATAACCACTTATGAGCTATAAGTCCTTTCTCTCTCTAAATTAGACTCTACCAAGAGCATAATTTTTGGAAATGATCTATGAAAAGGAATTGAGAAAAATCAGAGTTTGCTAACCTCAAAAGTGGCTAGCTAACACTTATACAAGAAGCAAAAAAATCTATTTCAAATCAATGCATATCACATTATAAAAGGCTAGGTGTTAGATTCTCATTGGCTATAATTTTTTTTTATTGTTGGCAAAATTCCATCGAATCCCTCTTTTAACTTTGAGTTACCACTCATTTTATATTATTAAATCACTAATTAACCAATCACTTACATGCCTTTAAAATTGCAAAAATATCAATCATGTCCTCATTACACGACTACTGCTCTTATACACTAAAACTCATACATTTACTTGCTTAATCATTTTTTAATCCTACTATGGTGCACTTTGGGGCCTTAAAGTTTACATGTGTGTTAAGTGAAATAATACAAATATAGCAGTGATCTGAAAAGTGAATATCATGTTTTAGTAGCATGTTACATTCTTAAAGCTCTTATGCATATTTATAGTGAATTAAAGTGATTTTGAGATGTCTACAAAAATGCCAATGTTAAAAGTGAATATCGCTCAATGTGCTAGCTAGGGTCATAGTTGTAAATGGATACACATACCTACAAAATATAAAGTACAACTATTAAAGATTGGCATTATATTATTGTCTGATAGCTTTGAATTTCAATCTATTTTATTAGTGTGTTTAAGTTGGTTTTTTTAGCATTAATTTAGCTAAGCTTGTGTTTAATTTAATAAATCTATGATTTTTTGGTCTTAATTGCATTTTTGGTGTTTATAGGTGCTTAATTAAAGAAAGAAGAAAGTTATTTGGAGAAAAGAGAAAATTAGCTTAATTTAGGTTTAAAGAAGAAAAAATCACATTATAGTCCAGTATCAAGCTCCTCCGTAGAGGAGGATATAAAGTGGGCAAAAATGACATCACCTCGGTAGAGGGGATTTTTCTTCTACCGAGGAGAGCTATTCCAATTACAATGAAACTCTATTTCTCTCTTATTTAAAAAGTTTATTGGCTGCTAGTTTTTTCCATTCTTGGTTATAAAAGCAAGCTAAACACCAAAAAAGGAGGGGAGATGAATTTTCTTTAGTTTTAGACCTAGTTTAAGATGGTCAATTGTATAGTAAAATTTAGACTTAGTTTTTCTTTTCTTTTTAGTTTTCAATTCTATTGGAGATTTAAGCTTTCTATTGTTGTTTTGTGAAGACATCAAGAGAAAGTTTGAAGCTTTATGAGTATAGTATTTGTTTATTTTAATTTTTCATTTGATTTAATCATGAATGGTCAGTAATTCTTTACTTTTGCTAAGGAAAACTTAAACCCTCAGACTTTTATTGTAATGACACTAATTTGAACTTAATTTTTAATGCAAGTGTGTTATTTCTTAATTAATGGGCAGAATGAATTGATGTTTGATCTATCAAATAGATGGCTAATTGTTAGTTTAATCTTTGATCATTGATTTGTATGTTCTTAGCTTATTTCTCTCATTCAATGCATGGCTGTGTTTTGAGAATTGAGGCAATGATTTGTTGTTCATAAGTTGATTTAAATTTAAGAAATTGAATTGAGAATAGGCTAGAGTTAGATTTCTCACAAGAGGATCCAACAAAGGTTTGGGATTTTAAAACTGGGTTTGCATATTATGTAAAGACTCAAATTAGGCCATAGTAGAATTCAAGGGCATCATCAAGGTATCAATATCTAATTATTCTTAATTAGATGAATTATTGATAAGTGAGACTTTGTGATTTTATAATAAAAATAATTTATGAGATTGAAGGTGACAAAGTCAAATTACATTGTGATATATAATGTGCAATTAAGATTAAATTAAGCTTTATATTATGGTAATTTCACTATTTGATTTGAATTTAGGGTGAATTAATGGAATTGAAAATAAGTTTTGGGGTAAATGTTGAAATTAAAGAAGTATGCTAGGTAAATGTGAAAAGTAGGCTTATGGTGGGGTAACTAGTTAAGAGAGTTTGGCATGCAAGGACTTAGTGGGATATTTGCCCACTATTGTCTAAATAAAAAGAGGTTTTCACGTGAGGAGGGGGTAGATTTTTGCAATTTTCTTTTTCTTCATCTTTTTCTAAATCAATTGTGTTAAGATTCATTTTATGGATTAAGGTCTTGTGAATTTCTAAGGTAATAATAGTCATTATTATTATTATTATTATTATTATTATTATTATTATTATTATTATTATTATTTGTGTGTAGTTGTTCGGATTTTGATCGGTGTAATTTAGGAATTTGGTGGAGAATGAAACATGAATTCGATAAATTGCTTTTAAGTTAAAGAGATTTTTCTTTTTAAGCTGTTCTTAGTTAAGTTGAAACCACTAAGGAAATTTATTTGTTGACATGGAGAAGTCATCTCTTAAACCCTTGTATTTTTAAGAGTCTAATGTTGCTTAAAGTTTGTTAATTTATTACCTTTGTTGGTGTGCATTAATTATACGTTTATTTTAACCTTGTATTCTTTTTGCTTGTTTTCACTTTGAAACATAGCATTGGTCTTATTGGTGTTATCAATGTTTATAGTTTTCTATATTCACAATGTTTTTTTATATATTACTTGTTCCTATACTGCAGGTGGCTCAAGAGATTGAGTCAAAAGTGATGTTCCAAAAAGATTTCTTGGATCAATTGGTAGGTTTCTGACTTTCATACATATCTATAACATTTCCATTTGGTGGAATAGATATATATATATATATATATATATATATAATATAATATAAATATAAATATAAATATATATATATATATATAATATAAATATGTATATATATATATATATATATATATATATATATATTAAAAATTATAATATTTGCTCAAAATAAAATGCAAATATGCAGTATTTGATGCTAAGATTAATAGATTATAAATTTATGATTATCTAATTTACAGATAAATTTAACCAATTGATTGTTTACTTATCTTAATATTAAGATTGTAATTATTAGATTATTTTAATCATTTAATTTACAAATAAATTTAGCCATATATGATCATCATATAGGATGTTGTAACTCCATTTTCAAAAGCAGAAGCTGTTGATTTGGTCAAACCTATTTTTGCATCTGCAACAGAGAGGGGCATATACACTGTAAGTGTTTGTGTAGTTGCAATTTTTGTGTCATTGAGGAAATGCAGAACCAGATGTGTCAGGACTACAAACTTCTCTTATTTTATTTTGATTTTGGGTTATTAAATCTGTTCATAGGGAGACTGATTTAATGTCCTTATACTCAAGATCCACATTATCATTGAGACAGATTCTTGTCTAAAATTATGTTGTCATATTTTATTCCTTTAAAAGTCAACGTACATATTTCATTTATACTATTCCATTTTTTATTTTGCAGGGAGATATACTTGAAATCATTGTCATAAATATTGATGGCATTCGTTGGGAGTATATGGAACTCAGGAAAGAATGATTTGTCTGAAAATCTAGCTGTAAGTCTTGGAAGAAGAATTTCATAATCCCATGGTTAGGATTTATTAGACACTGGTGTTACAACTATTTCAGCATTTTCATCTTGTTTAGTCACACTTTTGTATTAAGTCCAACTTGAAGATATGCATTTCGTAGTTATAGATGTTTAATTACGATGCAAATTATGTTTTGGGATATATGCATTTGATATTTGAATTGGTAATATTGTGAATGAAAAAACTTATAATAACTTGTATTTGTATATTTGTACGTTGATCGGTATCTAGCAAGTATACTAGATTGGCTAGTAATATAGAAAAATATAATTTAAGATCCAAAATATTATACCTAAGGGAAACTGTGATGATACAACTTGTTTCAAAATATAAAGTGAAAAATGTGTACAAAGAATAAACGAAATCCCAAGTTGTGATGGTGATAGAAGATTTAATAAATAAAACTTAAAAAAAATTAAACAAAGTAATCAATTAAAGTTGGTAAAATTCAATACTAAGGGTAACTTCTGCTAAAGGAATATCCACCTTAACCTTATATTGCAATGACTTAACAAAAAAGGATATAAGTGATTATGAAGAAATCAGATAAATAAGGCAAAATAACTTACATCAAGATTATCATTCAAAAACATTAAACTTCCTTTTCAGAATAATTCAATACTTAGCATAAATATCTAATTTTTACCTCCTAGATGTCTATTAAATTCTTTTGCAAGTAAATTTAACTTTCATCTATTCTTGGTTTTAACCCTTCTTAATCTTAATCTATTATGACCAACACACCATTATACCTTAACTCAAGACATAATCATGCATTAAAACTAATAAATTAACCTAAGAACATGCAAACCAATAATCATGCATAAACCAATTGTCAACTATTAATTTAAATAAGTTAACAATCAAATTATAGACGATTAAAGGTAAGAATTTGCATAAAACCAAGAAATAATCAACTTGTATCACATTAAGCACAAATTAGGTCATTACAATACAAGATTAAGGATTCAAGTATCCTTTACCAAAAGTTAAAGAAAACTACTCGCACTTCATATTAAAAGCTAGAACAAAGTAAAATAAAGTTGATACAAAATTAAACCTAAGCTAATATTGATGAAGGAAAATTTTGTAAGGTTCAAAAGTCTTCTTCTCTTGATGTCTTCGACTCTATATATAGCCTCCTCGAGAATAGTCTACGTCTCTTATGACTTCCTCTCTTGGAAAAATTTACATTTAATTGAAATAGGAAGACTTTAATCACCTAAATAGGAGATTTGCTTAGGAGAGTGGGCCTTGCACTTGGTAGAGTGACTTTGATGCTCGGAAGAGTGAGTCTTGCACTCGAGAGAGTGAAATTCATGCTTAAGAGAGTGGAATTCTATTACATTTTACATAAACCTTGCTTGGGTGAGTGAAAATCTCACTCCGAAGAGTGCCAAACCATTCAGCTGAGTGATTCATGGCTGTATCCCTTGAGTGAAAACTATCTTTCCTTTTAATTCCAATTTTCCCCTATCTTTCTTTTTTTTTGCACTTTAGGCCATATTTTCTTTAATTTGGCCTTGAAAAACACTAAAATTAATAATCAGTCCTAAAAATACATAAACTAAATAATTAAACCAAAAACCAACTAATTAAGACTAACTTAACTCAATAAAACACCTAAAAATATACTAAAAGCATAGTATAATTCACACTTATCATATGTTATTGTTCTCATCTTACATTTTAAGTATCACCCACTTTTAACTTATTTTTGTTATTTGTTTTTGAGACTTATAGATGGGAATGTAATAGTTTGTGAAATTTGGTTATTTGTGCTTGCTTAAAGGTTGTCCAGAGTTAGTAAAAAAATAATAATTAAAAAATTGTAATAATTTTTAGCAATGAAATAGCGACGAATGGTGCCATCATGATTTTTTTTGTTGGTGGGTGAAATTAGCAATGAAAATTGTAATTTCCATTGCTAAAAAATAGCAATCATCAAATCTGCAGCCGCTCCTTTCGTTGCTAATTTCGATTAGCAACCAAAAATCAATAATTTTCATTACTAATTTCATATTTTCTTGTACTGAAAGTGCTTAAATTACTTGATACATGTATTATCTATCCTATTTCTAATAATAGTTAGGTTAGTTTGATCCAATGTGTGAATAAAGAAGGGGGTATGATTGTAGTGACTAATGAAAACAATAAACTCATCCCCAAATGTACAGTGATGGGATGGAGAGTGTGTATTGACTATAGGAGGTTAAACAATGCCACTAGAAAGGATCATTTTCCTTTACCCTTTATTGACCAAACGTTAAAAAGGTTGGCGAAAAATAGATTTTACTATTTTTTGGATGGGTATTCGGGGTATATGTAATTACCTATAGCCCTAAAAGACTAAGAGAAAACCACATTTACATGCTCTTATGGTACTTTTGCATATAAGAGATGCCTTTTAGTCTTTGCAATGCTCCTACCACCTTTTAAAGGTGTATGATGGCCATTTTTCACGATTTCATTGAAAAATTCATAGAGGTTTCATGGATGATTTTACATTATATGGTCATGATTTTGATAGTTTCTTATCTAACATTGCTTTGGTTTTAAAAGGTGTGAGGAAACTAACCTTGTCCTTAATTGGGAAAAATGTAATTTCATGGTGAGGGAAGGTACAGTTCTAGGGCATAAAATATTCGAGAGAGGAATTGAAGTAGATATGGCAAAAGTATATGTTATTGATAAGTTACCTCCCTCTACAATTGTCAAAGGTATTAGAAGTTTTCTTGGTCATGCTACTTTTTATCATCGATTCATTAAGAATTTTTTTAAAATAGCTAAGCCACTTTCCAATTTACTACATAAAGATATTTTATTTTACTTTGATGATGAGTGTTTGTAGGATTTTAACTTGTTGAAGTAAAAGTTAATCACAACACTAGTCATAGCATCAACGGATCGAAGTTCACCATTTGAAATTATTTGTGCTACTAGTGACTATTACCCCACACTTAGACTTTGCTCGCCCTCGAGCAAATTAGAACAAACCAACTTCTCAAAATAATCAAACTTAAATAAAGAATCATACATTTCAAAACCAAGTTTAACAATTAACAAGAGCACTTAATAAAACTTTCAACTAGAATAAATTCAATCAAGACAATATAAGTTAGTTTCCTTATGTGGGTGTAAGACCAAAACATTTTAAGTATTTTCAAAATCCAAAACACCAATGCAAATTCATAGTCAAGTTTAGAATGAATGTATACATGAGTATACACATGGTTTCACGCTTGAAACTCTAGAAACACCATAGGCCTCTCCTTTAGCACCAGAACCCGAAGGTCATCTCCGCTAAACAACTCAAAAACAAAACTTAGAATCACTTAGGTCTTTTAAAGGTTGTAATGGGGCTTAGGTATTGGTTATCAAAGAATGGATAAAAGATCAATAATAAGAATAGCCACTCTAAGATAAAATAGACTAATAATTCACAAATTTCATCCCATTAACTTAATCAATACAGAATTTAGCCAAAATTTCCTAACCTTTCACAATTCAAAGCTCTTTTATGAACAAGAAATAATAATTGAAACTCTTTTTCATTCACAATTCATACCCTTTTTGAAGAAGTCATAACCATTTTTTCCTTGTAACTACCCCACACTTAAGATTTTGCCATACATGCTAGCTTTATTTGTAAATTTCTTTCTTTTTCTTTCACTTTTTCTCTTTTTTTTCTTTCTTTCTTTTCCTTTTTTTTTTCTTTTTTTTTCTTTTTTTTTTCTCTTCACTAGCTTTGATGTTGACAATATAATAATAACATGGGTAATCACAAAGTCACTATTCATTTGACTTCAACAATAGCCATTAACAATAAAATCAACATCTTATCACACCCATCAAAATACCCAATTCTTATTAATCCATCCAATCCTAGAGTGGCCAATTCTAGAAGGGAAGCTAAAATCTTTTTAGGCTATATGGTAAAATAAATGAGTGTAACAAGAAAAATAAATATGGCACGCATTAAGCATACCTCATTAGGCTCAAAATTGGCTAACAAAGGATAAATATGCATATAAGGTAGGAAATAAATTAAGATATGGCTTAACAAGAAAAACATTGCCTAGATCACTTTTCAAGTTGTTTTGAGTTATTTTTATGCTTTGAAGGGTGATGAGGAAGGTTCTAGTGTTCTAAAATTCATCACTCAACTATTTCAATACATTATTTTTCTTTAAATATAAAAATTGGTCTTTAAGTGCTCAAAAATGTAGAAACTAACAAATATAAGTCAAATTAAATGTTAAACTAACTAAAAATTCATTAAACAACATGCTTGTTCTAATGCTAAACAAGAATTTTAAACATTGCACATTCTAAATTCAAGTTCAAAATGTTCAAATTTTGAGAAAAAACTAGGGCGAATTAAGCTAAATGTAACATAAATGATAAATGAATAACAAAACTAACATGCAAAACTAAAAAAACTAAACATGCAAACTAAAAATAAAACTAAACAACTAAAACAAACCAACTAAAACAACATAATTCATGAGTAAGAAAATGGGCAAGGTAAGAAAAACTCCCTTAAATTGGTCTTCAATTTCAGCTCAGCTGGGCTCTATCCCCCTCTTTAAAATCTTGCTGTCCTCAGCAAAGTATGAAAATGTCAGCACACTTTATCACTTTTGAGAAACAAGTTAGTGACCAAAAATGTAAGCTCACCATACTTAGAACCATAATCAAGTCAAAAAGAAAGAAAGAGGTCAATGGAATTAAGTTAACAAGCAAACATGCCTCTAAACCAAATGCAGTGCAATGAACAAGACTTAATAAACATGGTAACTAAGTGAATAAATGTAACTAGGCCAAACTTGCTTAAGTGCTCAATGCATACTATCCATAGGTGACAAGGTGGACAATGTATGAATGCATAATCTCAAGTAGAAAGATAATTGGTGATGGTTAGGCTTAAATACTAGGAAGAGAAATATGTTAATTGGTCATGGTAAGCACAAAAGAAAATAAGCCAATTCAAATACAAACTCAACCTATATGAAGCCACAATGAAGTTCAATGTCAAACAATAAGTAGCTAAGAGTAAATGCAATGCATAACTGAAAATCAATCTCTAAGAAAACTTATATTCAACACTAATGAAACCTATGCAAATTTATGTGAATTAAGTACATCATGCAAATGAAAAACTAAGTGTGTGTGCCTTATGGAAAAGGTGTGTGCTTGAACTGTAACATGCTTCATCATAAAAGTCTCAACTAGCCATGCCATGCATCATAAAGATATTAATGAAAATCAAGTCATCCATAATATGCTCAACTAAATGTATATATAAACATTGATGTATCAAAATTGCAGATAATAACTTGAATAAAATTTAAGGCGCTAGGATTAGATAACACGGCGGTCCGCTAGCCGGTTAGTGGGCAGGGTTAAGGGGCGACGCCCCTTACGGGGTTCCTGAGGGGCAGCGTCCCTGGGCAGGGTCGAGGGGCAGCTTCCCTCGAAGCTTTGAAGCAACGAGGAACTCATGAAAAAATTTCTGCACAAAACCTTATTATGAAGCAGTAAGGGATGAACTAATGCATAAGTATAATTAAACTTGGATCCCTTTATGGAAAGTGTGTGCTTGAGTGTATGAGTAAGTGAGTGTGTGAGGTAGTGCTTTGATTAAGTGAGTGAGTGTAGTAATATGAGTGTGTGAAGGTGTGGTGGTTGATGTATGAGTGAGGAGAGTGGTAAGAGCAAAGAAAATGCAAGTGTAATGGAAGAAAGAAAACAAAACCGTGATCATTTGGCAGCGCCCTTACACGTGGTCACGCATGGTTGTAGGTGGATTCGCACGTGGGCACGCAAAGAACTATGGCCAGACAGACATTCATTCACATGGGCACGCAAGATCCTTTGCATGATTATTACGTGGGCACGCGATTTTTAATGGGGAGAAGAAGTTGCCTTGTGCGTGGCCACGCATCTTTCTGGTGAGGGAGTCACGTGGCCGTGTGTGGCATCGTGGGAAAGGCAGGATTTACATGGGCACGGGTTGATATATCCGTATGAACACGTGGGTACGGGTGAAATTATACCTTGAAGCAGCTTGCTGGTTTGGTTGTGTTTTAGTAAAATTCCATCTTCAGCACCTTTCAAGTGTACTAGATCGGCTAGTAATATAGGGAAATATAGATTAAGACTCCAAATATCGTACCCAAGGGAACATGGATTACTAAGAATAATACCTATGTATGAATTAAATTAATCCGAGATTGTTTCCCAAATGTTTTTGATTCAAAAGCAAAAATTAAATAAAAGAAATAATTAAACAAAACAAAAGCTAAAACATAAATTAAAAACAAAACAATAACTGAAATTCTCTTGCTAAGGAAACTATCCACCTTAACTTTCATTGTAATGACTTAAATTCAAAGAATAATACCAATGATTATGAAGAATTCAGATAAATAAAACCAGATAACTTTATTCAAGATTATCATTCCAAGCATTAAACTCCCTTATTCAGAACAATTCAACACTTGGCATAAAAGTCTGAATTAATCCTCCTAGATGTCTATTAAAGCCTTTCTCAAGAGATTTAACTTTCACTCATTCTTAGTTCTTCCTATCTTAGTATTAACCAATAAAATTCATACATAATCATTTCATATTTCGGATAATAATCATGCACAAACTTTAAAGAGCCAACCCAAGAACATGCAAATCATTAACTATGTCAAAACCAATTCTTAGTTATTTTTTTCAATAAACCAACAACCAATCTCAACACAATCAAGGATAAGAATATGCTTAAAACCAAGAAATAATCAACCAATATTAAAATTAAGCTCAAAACAAAGTCATAACAATGAAAAATTTAAGATCTCAAGAATCCATTAGCAAAAGAAGAAAAAATTACTTCTTAAACATAATTAAAAACTAAAGACAAATTTGAAAGATTAAAACAAAATTGAAAGAAAAACTAAAAACAGAAAAACTAGAAAAAAACAAGTAAAACTAAAACTAAAGCAATTAATCTCTTCTAAGCCTTAATTCCCCCTTTCTTTGGTGTTAGAGTTGTCTATTTATAGGCAAAATATGTTGTAGAAGCCTTCTAAACTTCCCAAATTGGAGTAGGAGAAGAATCCTTCTTGAATTGGAAAAATCGGAATCCTTCGCTTCATGGGAGTCTTCATCACGTGGCCATGTGTTCCCTAGTGTTAATTCACACGTGGCCATGTGTTGTTGTTTGAAGAAAATCACGTGGCCATAGGTTTTCTTCTTGCTCTTCTTTATTTCTTCTCACATGGCCACGTCTCTACTAGCAGTTACCTTCCAAAGGATTTCACTTGATAATAAAAAAAGAAAGTAAAGGCGAACGCGATGCATTACCTATGGGACTCGTACTTATTCAAGCTTTATCCCAATCAAATACTCCAGAGATGCATTCCAAAGGAGGAGCAAGTGGATATAATGAAAATGTGTCATCAGGAGAGGTTGGAGATTACTATGGACCAAATCGAACAATGGTGAAAATTCTACAATCAGGTTTCTTTTGGCTCTTTATTTTTGCTGATGTTAAGTCTTTTATAAATTCATGTGATAGGTATTAATAGGTAGGAAATATATCAAAATGTGATGAGATGCTTATGAATAATGTCCTAGAAGTAGAAATTTTTGATGTTTGGGGAATTAACTTTATAAGGCCATTTTCAAACTCATTCGGGTTTGCATACATCCTAGTTGTTATAGATTATATAAGTAAATAGTTAGAAGTAGTGGCTACTAGGACTTTTGATGCTCGAGTAGTGTTTAAGTTCTTTAGAAGGAATATATTTACTAGGTTCAGGGCACCAAAGGCTATTATTAGTGATGGGGGAAAGCATTTTATCAACCATCAATTTAAATCCTTACTTAAGAAATTTGATGTTAGGCACAAGACCACAACCCCGTATCACCCTTAAGAAAATGGGCAAGTTAAAGTGTCAAATGAGGAGTTGAAATCAATCTTAGAGAAAATTATCAATAATGCTAGAAAAGATTGGTCTCAAAGGTTAGATGAGGCTCTTTGGGCCTACAAAACTACATTTAAAACCCCTATAGGCATGTCTCTATTTAGGTTAGTTTTTGAAAAAGCATATCATTTTCCAATCGAACTAGAGCATAAGGCATATTGGGCTACAAAATTTCTTAATTTTGAAAAGTACAGGTGCAAAGAGATGTTTGCAACTTAATGAACTTGAGGAGTTTTGACAATGGTCATATGATAATGTAGCTTTATACAAGGAGAAAACAAAGCATTGGCATGACAAGAATTTAACTCCAAAGGAATTTGTTCCCGAGATGTTGGTTTTGCTCTATAATAGTCAATTGAGGTTGTTTCCAGGTAAGTTGAAGTCCAGATGGCTTATGCCATATCAAGTGGTTTCAAGCAAAGCATTCAGAGTGGTCACCATTAAGAATTCGAAGAATGGTCACAAATACACAGTTAATGGCCATCAATTGAAGCCTTATCACACTACTCATTTGGATGTTGTTGAGGTAACCTTGGTTTTCCATGACAAGTAAGGTAGTTTTCAAAGTCTAGCAGAAGACTTGATAAATTCAAAACTATGTTTTCTAACTTTGTGTAGTTTTGCTTGTATATTTCATTAGTGTGTTTTTCTTTATTAAGTTTTTTTTTTAATTATTTGAGTGTGTTTTATGATTCATTAATTAAAGGGCAAGTTATTTATATTCAAAGTGTGGTGTAAAGTGTAATTTATAAGGTATATTGGTTCTTTATTTAGTTTACTAATGCTATAGACAAAGTTTTGGTTGGTTTTTCAGGGGGCGAGTAATAAGAGTTTTGTGTTGCTTAATTATTTTAGGGACATTGTGTGAATTTAATAAATCATATAGAGGTTAAATAGTAGTAGTCATGAGAAAAAAATTAATGGGGTTTAAGTTTATCTAGGGAGTTTTGACCAATTTAGTGTGAAAAATGGAGTTTCCACTTAATTCCTCATAGTCCTAAGAGGATCACCTCGATAGAGGGATTTTTCCCTCCATCCAGAGACCCTAAATTATGTGCCCAGTGAAAATCTCCTCGATAAAGGGAAATCTCCCTCCACCGAGGCAAACATATTTGAGTTTTTTTATGTTTTCCCATTGGTCCTGTAAGGATCTCCTCAGTAGAAGGGATTTTTCTCTCCACTGAAGGACCCTTTAGTTACCCAGGCCAAGACATTTTCCTCATTAGAGGGAATGTTTCCTCCATCGAGGGACCAACCCCTATAAAAGCTCCTCACTTCTTCCTCTACTAAGCCACACTTCTATTTTGCGAAATTTTGCTCTCCGTCACTCGAGTAACACACTCCCTTACCCAAGGCACTCATATTTCACTTGGCTTTTCTTTAATTTTCATCATCATTTCCACAAGTAAGTATTCTCTACTTGGTTTAATTTTTCCTATTTACATGTTTAGATTATGTGGATTGCATTTTTATGGGTTATTGCTCTTAAACTTAGATTTTCACATACCCTAGATTGAGTTCATATGATGTAATCTTCCATTCAATTTGCATTTTACTTACTTGTTGATTAATATTAAAGTATGATTTCAATTTTTGCCTTAATATTGGTTGATATTACTTTCAAATTGGCTTAGTTAATATGTGCACACCACGTGTTTGATGAGATGCCTTAATTACTAAGTTCAATTATTTTGTTTCATTTTTCTTAGTCTCAACCATTTGTAATTAATCTCATAAGGCATGGTTATCTTCCCATATTTGATATCTACTTTTTAGCCACTTAAAATAATGCATTAGACAATGATCAATTTTAGTTCAAGTGACTTATTTTTCTTAGGATGATGTTTTGAACTTTAATCTTTAGATACTTAATTGTGTTACTTTGAATTATGTAGTGGCTTTAAAGAGAACAAGGCATACCGGTGCTTCAAGTTCTTTAGGCTTACACATCCCACCTTATGTGGATGAGGATAGTGTTAAACTTTATGAGTACTTTAGGACTACCACATATGTGAATCTAGTATATTTGAATAGATTCTTTCTTGAAATTGCAGTTGGCAATCTTTGGACTGAAATTATCACTTTGGTTTGCAATATTGGTTGGGGTGCCCTTATCAAAAAGTCCTCTGAAGTACATCTTACACTTACAAGGGATTTTCTCACATTTTTTAGTTTTCACTTTGAGGATGAGGATCACTATGGCACTCTACATTTCAAGCTTGGTCGGAAACCCTACACCATGGCCTTTATTAAGTTCACCTAGCATTTGGGATTCCTATTGGATGATGTAAATAACTTGCTAAATTCCACACCGAGTGAGAATTGGGCAGTAATTTGAGATCTTGCTGATTCGATTGCATGCAAATCTAGCTGGGCTAAGGTTCGCACCTTGTATAGTCATACATTACGAGTTCTCTATAGGTTTTTATTGATCAATTTCTACAATTGTCTTGGTGGCTCAGGTGCAGTCAATGCAAGTGAGTGCCTTTTATTATGATGTATGGTTGAGGGTATCAGGCTGAATGGAGCATATATTTTATGGCACAAGATAGAGGATTTGCCATGTAAACCAAATATTGTCAAGTCAATCTCTTTGGATTAGATTGCCACAATCATGGCAAAAATGGTCAACTTGGTGAAGTCTAATACATTAATTGTACACAGTTAAGGAATATGAAATTGTCATGGGAAAATCCATATCGCCATTGGACAGACAGGGATGAATATTTGTGCTTGATCACTATTGGTCGCAATAGAGAGGGAGATCAAGAAGTTCCTATAGCTGAGGCAGAGACTTCTCACAAATGGTCGCCTTCATAAACTAGGTGAATGCTAGGCTAGATATACAACAATGGCGTATTAACCATTTGCAACAAAGCATCGATGATATGCAAAGAAGCTTTGAGCATTTCACTACTCACTTTTGGGAGCGGTTTCCACCACCACCACCATCATAGTGATTTGAGCTTAATTTTATTGAGGACAACAAAAGTTCGAGAGGGGGTTGAGCTTATCTAAGCTCAATTTTGCTTAGCAAATTTAGGAAGTAGAAAATGTTACATCTCCCCTTTTATTCATGAAAGCTTTTATTTTTATTTTGTGTTTTCTGTTTTTCTATTTTTGTTTGTTTACTTATCTTTTCCTATTTTTCTTATTACTTATGTTGCTTTGATTGTAAATTTAATAGTAGTGACTTTGTTTTATGTTTTTAGTAGTAATATTAATGCTTTATTTTTATTAGTCTTATGATAGTTTTAAATAGCTTTCTATTTTTGTTTGTACTAATTATATAGTTAGTTCAATTATCATTTAGTTTACATTGAGTTGAGTTCACCCTAGTTTATTCTAAAAAATTAAACTTTTTGAACTTTAACTTAGAATGTGTATTATTCAAAATCTATGCTCAACATTAAGGCAAGCATGTTGCTTGATAGAGTTCTAGCTAGTTTAGCATTCAACTCAAACTATATTTGTTAGTTTCCATATTTTGAAAGCTAAGACCAATTTTGAAATAAGAAGAAAAAACAATGCATTGAGGTAGTTGAGCAAGGAATTTTAGAACACTAGAACCTTCCTTATCGCCTTTTGAAGCATCAAAACAACTCAAAATAATTTAGAAAGTGATATAGGCATATTTTTCTTATTTAGCCATAATTATGCTTCTTTACCTACCCTGTGTATTTTTGTCCCTTGTTAGCCATTTTGAGCTTAATGAGGCAAGCTAAATGCGTGCCATATTTAATTTTCTTTGTTACACTCATTTATTTACCATATAACCTAAAAAATTTTATCTTTCCCTCTAAGAATTGGCCACTCTAGGATATGGAGAGATTAATATTTGTTAGATATTTTGAAGAGTGTACTTAGAAAAGGTTCTTGGTATCATTGGCAAGGATTTATAAGAAGTCGAGAAAGTAATATGAACTTGTAAATACCTAGGTTATCATTAGTTGCCAACAATAACCTAGCAAATACATAAAAAAATGGAGAAAAAGAAAATAAAAGAAAATAAAAGAGAGTGTAATAAAGCTAGCAACCTATGGAAAAGTTTTAAGTGTGGGGTATTTACAAAGGAAAAAATGAGGCTTCTGAAATTGGATAAATTGTGAAATTGAGAGGAGTTTCTGTGATCTTTTCTCTCAAAAGTTCTTTATGTTTAAAGGGTTAAGTAAACAAGTATGGTTAAATGATGCTTTTGTGTTAGTGTAATGAAGTTAGAGATATTAGTCTATTTAGTCAAGGAGTGGCTATTCTTCTTATTTATCTTTGTCTATTCTTTGTTACCTATTACCTTAATCACATTACAACCTAATGAAGTCTTAGTGATTCTAGTTTGCTTTTAAGTTGTTTAGTAGAGATGACCTTTTGGTTCTAGTGCTAAAGGAGAGGTTTATGGTATTTTTAAAGTTTGAGGTGTGAAACCATTTATATGCTTAGGTGTACATTAATTCTAAATCTTGACTATGAGATTGCATTGGTGTTTTGATTTTGAAAATTCTTAAATTGTTTTGGTCTTGCACACACACATGGAAACTAACTTATATTTCTTGATTCAATCTAATTTAGTTGGAATTCTATTAAGTGATCTTGTTATTTGCTTAGCATGATTTTAAATTTCATAATTATTGGTTGAAGTTTGATTATTTTGAGAATTTGTTTTGTTCAATTTTGCTCCAGGTTGAGTAAAGACTAACTGTGAGCTATTTGATATCTTGAATTATAACTATGTTATTGGTATGTTTAGAATGGTGTTTTAGTGTTAGTTTGTTTAATTTTGTGTTAAATTTTTGAATTTTTTATTTTGTGGACTTAATTGTAATTTTGGTGTTTTTAGTTATTTAATTGAAGAAAAGAAATAGTTAATTAGAGAAAGAAGAAAATTGTCTTAACTAAAGTTTTTGGAAGAGATAAAGTCACGTTGTGTCCAGAACCATTCTCTTTGGTGGAGGAGAATTTCTCCTTTACAGAGGAGAATATGAAGAGTTAGGGAAATAAGCCACCTTGATGGAAGGAAAATCCTCCTTTATTGAGGAGGACTTTAGAACATGAGATACAAAAGGCTATTCCTTGATAGAGGGGAATTCTTCCTCTATCGAGACAACCCAAAAGACATAAGGAATTGAATCGCCTCAATGGAGGGGAATTCTTCCTCTATCGAGACAACCCAAAAGACACAAGGAATTGAATCACCTCGGTAAAGGGGATTTCTCCTTCTACCGAGGTAAGAAGTCTAAATGTGATGAAACTCTTATTTTCTCTGGAACATAAAGTTAAGGGACAATAGGTTTTCTTCCTTTTTAAGGGTTTTAGGTGGATAAAAATAACAGTGTATAAAGGAGGACAAATTTATCAGAAAAAAGGTTGGATTGAGTTTTAAAAGGAGACCTAGTTTTGAAGAGATAAGAACTTAAGGCTGCAAATTGAATGTTCTATGAAGACTTCAGGAGAAGCTGAAGATTCTATTTGTATTGTATCCTTTTATTTCAATTTTTCTATTATTTTTAAGATGAATAGTGAGTAGTTTTCTTTACTTTTGCTAAGGAAAGTTGAACCCTCATACTTTTATTATAATTACTTTGGTTTGTGTTTAATTTTGTATGCAAGTGTTTTATTTATTAGTTCTTCAGCTGACTCTTATCTTAAGTTCTATTGAATTGATGATTGATGCATTGAATAAATTGTTAATGGTTAATTTCATCTATGACTTATGATTTGCATGTTCTTAGTTTAATTTACTTAAGTTGATGTATGATTATGTTCTGAAAATTGAGGTAAATTCTGTGTTAAGCAAAAGTGGTATTAAGACTAAGAAATTTGAATTAAGAATAAGCTGGAGTTAGATCTCTCAAAATAGGGTCCAATGAAAGTTTAGGAGATTATAAACTGGATCAATACGATGAGTATTAGATTGTTTGTAATTCGAGAGTTTAATGCTTCGAATGATAGTTTGAATAAGATATCTAACTTTGTTATGGTTTTTCATAATCACTTGTGTTATTTTTAATCAAGAGATTGCAATAAAAGTTAAGGAAGATAGTTCCTTTAGCATAAGTATTTTTAATATTGAATTTTTCCATCTTATTCTATTTTTAGTATTACAATTTGCTACTTTAATTTCATTATTTTATTTGTTTAGTAATTGGTTTTAACTTAGTTAATTAATCATCACTTTAAAACTTGGGAATTCTTTCACACATCACTCTTTTTAAAATTTGGAATATACAATTTGTAAAATCCCTAAGGTATGATTTTTTGAGATCTTAATCTTATTTTCCTATATTACTTAAATGATCTAGTACACTTGCTAAACACTAGTCATTTATACATTATGTACGTGAAGGATTTCGAGTATAAATTAGAAGTTTTATGAAATTGCTATATAAAGTATTGAATTAGAAGCCAAACAAAGTTGTATATGTGATTAATTTTGCTTTTGGACTTACAATTTGTATTTTTCATAATATGACATAAATTATGGATATCTTTGAAATTTTTGGTATAAATGTTATATTTGATAATTGTTCTTTAGGTGAAGTAAAAACAAGCTATGGCATTTAAATGTGGAAAAGTGAATTTTAGCATGTTAAAATTGTATTGGCCAAACTGTGCATGAAGTAAGAATTAATGGAATTCTTATATGAATAAGCCAAATTTGCTATGTTTAAGGTTCCTTATAATGAATTTAGGAATGTAGTTTTAATGATGGCATTTAATTAGTCTGGCTGAATCTAACGTACATATGAAATGTTTATTCAAATTCTTAGATGAGGATATAATTATGTAAAATTCTAAAGTGAAAGGAATGATGAAAAAAAGTTACAATTTTGAGATTTGTTTAAAAAGGAAAAGAAAGATATGAATTTGGTTATATAGATATAAATTATATCATGTGATAATGTTTGTAAATTAAAAATAATTATATTTTCCCTTAGTAAACTTAAATAGGAATCAGAGGAATGTGATAAAGTTGGCATGCCAATTAGGGAATTTAGTAGTGTTGTGACAATATAGATAAAACCAAACCAAATGGCTTTAAAATCTCAATTCTAGTGTAGGATGTTAAATTTGAGTCATGGATTGAATGGTTCCGAGTGATCTATCCACTTACACACTTATATATAATAACAGAAATATAAAAGGATCGGATGGTTCTAAGAACTCAGTTTCATATTGAATTTTCACTTATCTAGCTTGAAACAATTTCATTGGATTTTACTTAGGGCAAATAGAAAAAAATAAAAATGCATAATAAATGGTTAAAGAACTCCAATTAGAAATACTTAGATATTTATAAGATAAATTGTAAAACTAATTAGATATTAAGTAGCAATTCATAACTTAATATAGATTTTAATGCTTTTATGCTCGAAAATAAATGAATATACTTGTCTTGGGAATTAGTGAATATTAAGCATGTTATAATTGAATGTCTAATATTGTTTGAGAAATATAATTACTTAAACACCACTAAGCATATAAGTTAGTGCATGGTTTTCTTTCCGTGTATAGGTTTTGGAGAAGTTTGAAGAGAGTGGAAGTGGATTTACTACAAAATCTGAGTCATAGAGGGAAAATGGGAGATTTTGAGGTGGATGTACTATTTCATTGTTTTTGCCCACTTTAGGAAATTATGACATGTACATCATGTAGTAGTGAAGGAAACTATATGTGTGTGTGTGTGTGTGTGGTTATTATAAATTATAATTTAAAATTGTGCATGTAAAATTTATAAATTGAACCTATGTGCAATATTAAGCATGGTTATGTTTTGAATTTTGATTAAGATGAGTTGAGAATTATAGAGGATGGACAAATTGGAGTTTGAGATGTAGATGAATGGTAGGATAGATTGAATTAGAAGTGTTTCAGGGAGCTTTTCTTATGAGAGGTTTTTAAACAATTATAGGGGAAAGTCAACCAAAATTTTGTATAAATAAATTATGTTTGTTAAAACAATAACGGTTTTAAAATAAGAATTTTCTTATATTCTATAATTGTTAAAGATTTGAAGGTATGCATGACATTTGATATCCAGATTGTTAAACAGATCGGGTATAGAGTTTTACATTTAATGGTATTAAAGTTTAGTTTTGATGAATCTAAACTTATAATTAATTAACTAATAGAAAAATTGTTTGTGTACATATGAAATGGAAGTTATATGTGAATATGATGTGACTCTAATGTAGATCCACTATTTTTTATAGATTAAAGAATGGAATCAAGTTCAAGAGGAGCCATCGAAGAAGAGGTAGAGAGTCATGCCTCAGCTAGTGATATAGATAGGGGTGTGAGGCAGCAAGCATAACCAATACCACCACTTGTCATTCAGCTAATACCTAAGCCGATAGACTTTTTTCAACTATGATGGACTACATGAGATAGGAGATGGCTGTTGCACGTCTTCCATAGCTACAAGACCCCATCCACCATAGAGGCTTACACTGGAAAAAGCTAAGAAGTTAGGAGCAAAGGACTTTATGGGGGAGTCATCAATCACTACTTTAAATGCTAAATTTTGGCTGATCAAGGTAAAGAGCATAGTTGATCTTCTTTATTTTACCCATAATTGCCTCTTTCAAGGTTAACATATCAGTGATGGGAATTTGCAAAAAGGTTTATTGCCCTCAGGATATCACTTGGGTGTATTTTTTGTCCCAGTCTAGAGAAAAATTTGTAGGAGAGGCATATGTGGAAAAGATAAGGAATGCATTTTTTCATTTGAAATGGGGATTCAAAATAGTGTAAGAATATGAATAAAAGTGACAAATTGAGTATATATTTTGAGTAATTTATTGATGTCATGCAATTTAACAAAGTCAGTTTAGATGTTATTGCATTATTTCTTTAGTTTAATGTATGTATTTTGTTATGTTTTAGGTTACTTTTTATGTCTTTTTTGTTTTATAGGGTGATTATGCCCAATTGGATGAAAATGAAGCATAAATAAGGCGGAATTTTGTTGAATTATTGAAGAAAAGGGTTTTTAGAAGTTTAAGAGTCTATGCAGACTCATAATAAGGTGTGCCAACTTATTATAAGGACTAAGCATGCTGACTCGTGCCATATTGAACTGAGTCATAAAGTAGTTGAGGGTGCGTTGACTCGTTCCAATGGTGACAACTCATTATAGAGCCTGGTTATGCTGACTTGTCTAACTCAGCACAAGTGTGCCAACTTTTCACAAAGGCCAATATAATCCTTAGATATAGAAAAATACCTTTTAACTTCCAAATCAATTATAAAAGACTATGAGGAAGAATAATACTCCAAGGAAGAGAAGAGATCAAAAGAGGTCAATCAACACTCAAGTAATTTTCTAAAGATGCATTGAGGAGTCACCTACCATTCTTTATTCTTTTTTCTCTTTAGAATTTACTTGACATTTGTTTCTTTTCCTTGTGTATTTTGTTTTCCCAACATGTATCTATGCTAACTTTATTTTTTCAGAATTGCAAGTATGAATTGATCTTTATTAATATAATTATCTTGTTTTAAGTATGAATGATTTAAGTTTGATTAGGTACTTATGTATACTTGATCACCATGTGTAATATGTTAATCAATTTGTTCACAATGAGAATTGGGAAATTTTAATGGAAAGGTAATTAAACTTACTTAAAGTTAGAAATCACTTAAGAGATAAGGGTTTCACTTTGAGGGGCTTAAGAATAGGCATAGAACTTCATGGTTCTCATCTATTTCCATAATGATATGAGCTTATGGACTCTAGGTGAGGATGCCCTTATTTGACAATGAGAGTTGCATCTAGGGATAATAGGCCTTATTCTCTATTCATTGCATGCTTATGTGTTTGTTTGCATCTTTATAAGATCAATTGATCTCTTGTAATTCTAATGCTTATATTGATCGTTTGAAGTTATAAATAAGATTAGATAATTAATTTAATAAGTAAGAATTTAATTTAACCAACCCTATTTTGATTATCATTGCTTATCTATCATAGTATCTAACTGGTTAATACAAAATAACATTTATACTTAAATTGATTCCCAGAGTTTGACACCCTTCTCACCCTATCTAAGTCCTTAAGACTAAGGTATTAAGAAAATACACCGCAACAAGTTTTTGGTGCCATTTCTAGGGAGTTAAAATAAGTGATTACTTTTATTAACTTAGGAAGGAAAAGGGTTGATTTAGGCCTTTTCTTTGTGTAGTTTGTAGTAGTTTACTTTAATTTGTTATTTTCTTTTTATGCATAGCAGTAGTAGTATTAGAGATAATATTCTTCTATTTGATCTAAAAATTGATAGAACTTTTAATGCTTTGTGCAGAGATCAAAGATGGTAACAAAAATAGGAGGACTGAAGTTAAAATATCATGGCTGAACAAGATAGGCATACTTTGAAAGATTTTGCTATGCGTGACAATTCGAGGAGTTTTGGAGGAATTGTAGCACCTACGATTGCCATCAATAACTTTGAGATCAAGCCAAGTATAATCCAAATGGTTCAAAATAATTAGGTTGGTAGTCTCTAAGGAGAAGATCCTTATGTCCACATATTAGCCTTTTTTAATGTGCCTGCAACATTTAAAATAAATAGAGTCACAGATAATGTAATTAGACTTTGGTTATTCCCTTTTCTATTAAGCATAAAACATAATTATAGTTGGCTAGTTTGCCTAGAGGGTAATGTCCTCATCATGGCTTGCTCGATTGGATGATTCCTCAAATCTTTTACAATATTTTGATGGATGAAAATAGAAATATAGTCAATCTAGCCTTAAATGGTAAATGGATGGACAAGACAGAAAGAGAATCAATCACTTTGCTTGAGGAACTTGCATCTCAAGGGTACATGGGAGATGAACCAACCATGGCCAAAGTAAGAGGAGTCTCGAAGCTTGATACCACTAACTTTTTGATAACAACGGTAGATGCACTAGCCAAATTGGTAAATAAATCTCATGTTAATTCCATTGATAATTCAAATGTTGTTTGTGATTTATGTAAAGGATCTCACTCCTACACATAATGCACAATGAGTAATAATGAAGAAGCCAATTGTGTTCAAGGTGGCTTTAATCAAAAGGGAGGATTAAATTCTAATTTTTATATTCCCTAATGGAGGAACCACCTTGGATTTTCTTGGTTTAACACTTCGTCATAACTCAATCCTCCAAGTAACCCTATGCCTAGACCACAAAACCTACCTAGTCTTCCTATGAAGCCACCATTCAATCCTTTACAACCAAAATCCCATCTTGAATCTCTTATTAAACAATTTATTAGCCAACAAATTACCACCAATAAAAATAATGATGAGTAGTTCAAGCAAGTCAATGCAAAGCTTGAACAACTTTATAGAATATGACATGGTATGATAATCATGATGGCACAGCGGAAAAACAAAATTTTATCATACATACCATACATATCCAAAGATAGAATCGAAACATGCAATTTTAGGGTTATCGAACTTACAACTTTTGATGCCTTTTAAAACTTTTATTCCGATGATGACCAGCAACAAAGATGGCTTTGTCCGCCTTAGATCTCAATCACCAATGCCAAGGAATAGCCTTTTGCGCCACTCCCTTTATTCTCACACACACAATTACACCGTCGGCTTAAAAACGAGATTGCTAGATCTCTTTTTCGGTATTGTGTAAGGGTTATAGTTTGAAGCTACAAAACTTGATTTTGTACTTCTTTAGATTGCTATTACTGCTCAATAACACAAGAGAATGAGGAACAATCCTTTCTCCTTGTGAAAAATTGAACAAAAAAATTAAGAGAGAGAGAGTCACTATTCACGAGTTACTATTCATGCCACAAAAAATTAGGTTTAGGGTTTTATTTCTTTTAATATATATGCTTATCCTTTGGCAAGTCAATAATCTGAATTCAACTATCCTAAGATAATTAATTCAAACTCTATCACTTCCTTAAGATAAGTAATATATTTTGAATTAAACTTCTTTGAATTTAAATTCAAATTTGAAATAAAACATAAGACATTTAAATAAATGAAATCGCTTAATTTAAATATATAGCATGTGCCGAAATTCCTTGATTTCCCTCTTGGAATTTCGGCCACATCATTAAATATATAAGTGATTTAATTTAATTTAAATTCCTTTAGGCTTTAATATTCAATTAACTTAATTAACACAAGATAATTAATTAATTGAAATTAAACCTTATGGGCTGAATTTCTCTCTCTCATGGACCAAAGCCCTATAGCAATATTATAACCCATTACATACATTAATTTGAATTTAATTAAAAGCCCAAATTAATGTCCAATACTTAATTTAAATATTTTAAGCCCAATGCTTTGTGTGCGATCCTATAGGTCCATTTAATGTTGGCAATGAATTAATAAATTAATTCAAAGGCTATATATATTCTCTAGCAAGATATTATAGCATTCCAAATTAAATGAAAATGCATATGGCATTTGGTGACCTAATGCAATTTCGCATAGTCCCTTACCCATAAATATCAGAATTAATATAAGGCATGGAACTAGTCATCCTTATATACATTAATTCATTTCTTGATATTCCAATGACACTGAATTCTCAGATAAATAATGATTACTCATTATTTCATCTCGGTATGGCCATACACTTCTCAGTTCACTGATCAAGTGGCCGGTGATATTTTTCTCTCTTATCGAGAGGGGTAATCCCTTCACTTCTCTCATGCTCTCTAACATGAATCAGTGCATACCCAATCATACCCGTACTTGTCACTCTGTTACGAGCACGTTAGGTGTATGTCAAAGTACATAGTAATTCATAAAGAGTTTCATAGAGATTTCAGGTCTAAGAACTCCGATACAAAACTTGCATATGAGAAACACTTATGACTTGTACCATGTAGTGTCCTCATGAGCGGATCGAATCCAGATACCATGTTCTTTAACATGTATCTATGATCTCTGATTGACACTCTTGTCCTAATGATCCGTAAGACAGAACTCATAAGATCAGAGAGAGCATACTAGTCTTAATTCATTTGTTATTCCCATAACAATGACTAACTAGGGATATTTAGAATGATGTCTCATTTGTTTCAAGGTCTTACAATCCATGTGCCTCACACATGATAACTTAAACCGAAACAACACTCTTGGATAGTTTTATCAATTGATATGCACAGGAATACAAAGGATAAAACAAATGCCTCATTTTATTAATTTCAAGTGTTTCGTTACAATGTATTGGGGCTAGGGCTTACACTAACAATCTCCCACTAGCACTAGTCCCAATTGGGCATAGCCCTAAGACCGAACGCTCTCAAATGAGCTTCGTGCAGATTTGGACGTAACTGTTTCGTTAAAGGATCTGCTACATTGTCTTCACTTGATATCTTGCTAACCTTGACGTCCCCACGATCAGTGATTTCTCTGATCAGGTGGTACCTTTTGAGTATGTGTTTGGATTTCTGGTGTGACTGGGGCTCCTTAGCCTGTGCGATGGCCCCGTTATTGTCACAGAAAATTTCTAATGGATCTAGGATGCTTGGGACCACTCCTAATCCATTAATGAAATTTTTAATCCAAACAGCCTCTTTTGCAGCCTCACTTGCTGCAATATACTCAGATTCTGTAGTTGAGTCGGCAACGGTTTCTTGCTTTGAGCTTTTCTAGCTGACAGCACCACCGTTCAAAACAAAAACAAACCCAGATTGCGATCTAGAATCCTGAGTGCTGGTCTGAAAAGCAGCATCGGCATAACCTTGTATGACGAGCTCTTCTTGACCACCATACACCAAGAAGTGATCCTTAGTCCTTCGCAGGTACTTAAGGATCCCTTTTACAGCAGACCAGTGCTTCTCACCAGGGTCTTGCTGAAACCTACTGGTTATACTCAGTGCATGAGCAACATCCAAACTGGTACATAACATAGTGTACATGATAGATCCAATAGCAGATGCATATGGGATTCTACTCATGTTGTCCCTTTCCTCTTTGGTTTTAGGGCACTGTTCTTTAGTCAAAGGAACTCCCAAAGCCAAAGGTATGTACCCTTTCTTTAAGTCTCCCATACTAAAACGCTTTAGTACTTTGTCTATGTACTTTTCTTGACTTAGTCCCAAAAGCCGATTCGATCTATCTCTATAGATTCGAATACCAAGTATTGTCTCGGCTTCACCTAAGTCTTTCATTGAGAAACATTTTCCCAACCATTGCTTAACCTTTTGCAATGTTGGAATATCATTCCCAATGAGAAGGATGTCGTCCACATATAGGACCAGAAACACTACTATGCTCCCACTAACCTTCTTGTACACACAAGGCTCATCTTCGTTCTTGATGAAGTCAAATTCTTTGACTGCCTCATCAAAGTGAAGATTCCAACTTCGGGATGCTTTCTTTAATCCATAAATGGATTTTTGAAGCTTGCATACCTTCTTAGGATGCTTGGGATTGACAAAACCTTCAGGCTATGTCATATACACATCCTCAAGTAAATTTCCGTTGAGGAAAGCAGTTTTGACATCCATTTGCCATATCTCATAATCATGATATGCAGCTATGGCAAGCAAGATCCTAATGGACTTGAGCATGACTACAGGCGAAAAGGTCTCGTCATAGTCTATACCATGAGTTTGTCGAAAACCTTTTGCTACTAGTCTACCTTTGTAGGTCTTATCAGCTTTTAGTTTGAATAACCACTTGCATTCAATTACCTTAGCACCTTTTGGTGGATCAACCAAGGTCCAAACCTGGTTATCGTACGTTGATTGCATCTCGAATTTCATGGCTTCAAGCCAATTATCCGAGTCTGGGCTTTCAATAGCTTCTCGGTAGGTAGTAAGATCCTCACGATCTACTAACTCAATAGTGTCACTGTCAGTGATTAGAAATCCATATCTCTCAATCTCCTGACGTACCCTACCAGACTTTCTAGGTACTTGTGTAATGGGTTCTTGTTCCACAACTGGTTGTGAACTTGATCCCATTTCCAAACCATCCTCTATAGGAGCTTGTGGCACTTGAATTTCTCCAAGTTCTACTTTACTCCCACTGTCTTTCTTGAGAAGGAACTCCTTTTCCAAGAAAACAACCTTGCGAGCAACAAATACTTTGTTCTCGGCTTGTGAGTAAAAGTAGTATCCCTTTGTTTCTTTGGGATAGCCCACAAACAAGCAGACAGTCGATTTGGACTCTAGTTTGTCAGATGTTAATTTTTTAACATGTGCTTCACAGCCCCAAATCTTGAGAAAATACATATTAGGTTCTTTCCCAGTCCATACCTCGTATGGTGTCTTCTCAACTGCTTTAGTTGGAGTACGGTTCAATAGAAACGCAGCAGTTTCTAATGCATAACCCCAAAAAGAGATAGGAAGATTAGCTTGACTCATCATAGATCGAACCATGTCCAACAGAGTTCAATTTCTCCTTTCGGACACACCATTCCATTGCGGTGTTCCAGGAGGAGTGAGCTGTGAAATAATACCACACTCTTTTAGATGATCATCAAACTCTTGGCTTAAGTATTCGCCACCTCGATCTGATCGAATGGCTTTTATACTTTTGCCAAGTTGGTTTTCTACTTCGTTCTTAAACTCCTTGAATTTCTCAAAAGTTTCAGACTTGTACTTCATTAGATAGACATAGCCATATCTACTGAAGTCATCTGTGAAAGTCACGAAGTAGCTAAAACCACTTCTAGCTTGTGTACTTAATGGTCCACATACATCGGTATGTATTAGTTCCAATAAGCCATTAGTCCTTTCTCCGTTCTTGTTAAAAGGACTCTTTGTCATTTTTCCATGCAAACATGGCTCGCATGTGTCATAAGACTCTAAGTCAAATGACCCAAGCACTCCAGTTTTGTGGAGTCTTGAAATGCGTTTTCGTTTGCATGTCCTAAACGACAATGCCAAAAGTAAGTAGGGTTCAATTCGTTTGATTTAACCCTCTTTGTATTAATGTTGTATATCGACTCTTTGTTTTGTAAATCAAGGATATAAAGGCCATTTTGCAACATGGCATTGCCATAAGAAATGCCTTGGCAACGAATATGAGCATTGCCATTTTTAATAACAAAATCAAATTCATCATTATCCAAACATGAAACTAAAATAATGTTTCTGCTCATAGCAGGCACATAATAACAATTATTCAAAACAATACAAAGTCCGGAAGGTAAAGTGAGGTGATAGTCGCCTATCTCCATGGCAGCAACTCGTGCTCCATTCCCCACACGGAGGTCCACTTCATTCTTCCCAAGTAACCTCCTATTTCTTAGCCCCTGCACATTTGAACAAATGTGAGAACCACAACCGGTATCCAATACCCAAGTAGTAGAAATAGAAAGGTTAATTTCAACAACAAAAATACCAGAACTAGACGCCTTGGCTCCATTCTTCTTTTGTTCTTCCTTGAAGAGAGCGTAATTCTTCCTCCAATGCCCTATCTTGTTGCAATGGAAGCAAGTGCTCTCACTCTCTTTGAGTTTTGGCGCCTTGGACTTGGATTGGGCCTGAGGTGCACTCCCACTTGACTTGGGTTTTGCCTTTCCCTTTCCCTTTCCCTTAGCGGGTCCCTTCTTAATTCCCTTTTGAACCATTAGAACGGGATTGGTCTTTCGAATGTTCTCTTCAGCATTCTTAAGCATCCCATGAAGCTCAGTGACTGACTTGTTCATTGCATGCATGTTATAATTCATCACAAATGGATCATAAGCAGCAGGCAATGATCCTAAGATCAAGTCAGTGGCCAATTCCTTTGGCACTAGTACCTCAAGCTTCTCAAGAGTATCAAGATACCCTTTCATTTTGAGTACATGGGTACTAACAGGTGTACCCTCAGCCATCTTGCAAGAAATTAATGCCTTTGTTGTCACGAACCTCTCGTGACGAGCTTGCTCTTGGAACATCTCCTTGAGGTGCACCATGATCGCATAAGCCTTTTGGTCCATAAATTGCTTTTGCAAGTCAGGCACCATAGTGGCCAGCATCAGACATGTCACATCGTTGGAGTCGCTCTTCTTGGTCTTAAAAGTTTCCTTTTGAACCGCAGAGGCGTTCCTTCCTGGTTCTTCAGGCAAGGGTGCATCCAAAACATACGACTTTTTCTCTTGCTTAAGAACTATTCTTAAGTTTCGAGACCAGTCTATGAAATTGGTGCCATTTAATTTGTCCTTTTCAAGGACCGATCGCAATGAGAAATTGTTATTTGAAGATGCCATTTTCAATCTACAATAAAATTTAGCAAGATTAAATGAGGTCTTATTTATGATCCCACAAACCGAATTAATATCCCTTTAAATAATTCGCGTTAGTGATTTAATGTGGGCCAAGATCCACTTTTCACAACAACTTATTAGTCAAGCTGAGCTTGTACACCTAACAAGTTAAGTTACTTAGGTAGGAAAACTCCAACCATGTCTCGTACATGACTCTTGGATCAAATGGGCTAACATCTTAAGATGTTATAGCACAACCCATTTATTAGTCGCCTAGGTCCGGGCATCCCTTTCCATGATAAGTCCAACCTACATTCACAACCCATGACTCACAAAGATAATCGTGCGCATCTAGGACTCCTAGTCTACGTGACCGATGATCGATGCCTTGACATGTTTCGAATTAGGAAGGCAACTTTGTGACTTACTATTTTTAGGGATTCATTTTATTACGGCTTACATGGCATACGCTTTGTCATCCATACATAGCATGCATATATATATAATTGTATAAAGTAAAGCGTGACAAACATGGGCCCAAAAACCTACAACTAAGATTCTATACTAATACATAAGAATCTTCGAGTTGGGCTTCTCCACTCCGATGGGCTTCGTCTTGATTTACAAAGTCTTCAAATAAATTCTATTCTAAGAAATAAATGAAACTTTTACAATAAAATATAATGGCACGCAGGCCATATTTAATTACAAAAACCTAGGGCCCATGAATGCACCATGCATATCCATTCATCACACCAAACAAGCAAATAAATATACATAGCATTCATGGATCAGACAAAGTCCAATTTTAATCAATTTAGCCAAGCCCATTAATGGAAATTGTGTACTTGAACCTTTAAGAGAAGACCCCGTGATGGGCCTGGGCCGAAGCCCAATGGACTAAATCCTCTTATTGAATAAGTTCTCTTAAAAGCCCAAAACACAAACTAGTTAGATTTGTGCCATAAATCAACTCTAGTATAATTTCCAATTTTGCCATTTTTAATTTTATGTCATACAGCCCATAAACATTAAAAATACATATAATATGTGCTAACATGAATTAAAAATAAAATCATGAAGAACACATATAATAGAACACGGCATTCATGCAAAAACAAACAAACAACAAAACTAGTTGTTTAATGCTTATGTAATGCCATGAAATTCACAAACATTTAAATCAATTTTATGAGTCATTTAATAATTTAAATAAGTCCATAAATATTGATTTAATATTCTGTACCATTTTAATCTAAATGTGTTTTCACCATTTTAATCAAAACAAAGCAAACAATGTTGATTAAACATGTAACAAACACAAACCAGTCATTGTTTTAAGTGATTTTAAAATTAATCAATTAAATTGTCATGGACCAGAATTAAAACCAATTTTAAAAAATGTCCAAACCTGATAATTAATCTTTAAATATCACTTACAAACATGCCAAAAACGTTTTTACATTTAATTTTGAAAACTAGTTGTTAAACTAGCAATTTACATGCCAACTAGCACCTAGTTTCATAATTAACATGTACCATTAGGTATAAATAATTAAATCCGACCATTACCAGCCCTAATAACATCTTAGGACAGTATATTAACATGTCATATTAATTATAATACCTATCTAATCAATTAAAATCGTTTTTACACCAAAACAATGCAAAAAACTCAAAACAGAAAATTTCAGATTTGCATGTTTTCAAAATAACGATTTTTAATTAATTTTTTCATGCATCTAAAGCACTAAAATAAGCATGTCTATGCTCTGATACCACTGATGGAATATGACATGGTATGATAATCATGATGGCACAGCGGAAAAACAAAATTTTATCATACATACCATACATATCCAAAGATAGAATCGAAACATGCAATTTTAAGGTTATCGAACTTACAACTTTTGATGCCTTTTAAAACTTTTATTCCGATGAAGACCAGCAACAAAGATGGCTTTGTCCGCCTTGGATCTCGATCACCAATGCCAAGGAATAGCCTTTTGCGCCACTCCCTCTATTCTCACACACACAATTACACCATCGGCTTAAAAACTAGATTGCTAGATCTCTTTTTCGGTATTGTGTAAGGGTTATAGTTTGAAGCTACAAAACTTGATTTTATACTTCTTTAGATTGCTATTACTGCTCAATAACACAAGAGAATGAGGAACAATCCTTTCTCCTTGTGAAAAATTGAACAAAAGAATTAAGAGAGAGAGAGTCACTATTCACGAGTTACTATTCACGAGTTACTATTCATGCCACAAAAAAATTAGGTTTAGGGTTTTATTTCTTTTAATATATATGCTTATCCTTTGGCAAGTCAATAATCTGAATTCAACTATCCTAAGATAATTAATTCAAACTCTATCACTTCCTTAAGATAAGTAATATATTTTGAATTAAACTTCTTTGAATTTAAATTCAAATTTGAAATAAAACATAAGACATTTAAATAAATGAAATCGCTTAATTTAAATATATAGCATGTGCCGAAATTCCTTGATTTCCCTCTTGGAATTTCGGCCACATCATTAAATATATAAGTGATTTAATTTAATTTAAATTCCTTTAGGCTTTAATATTCAATTAACTTAATTAACACAAGATAATTAATTAATTGAAATTAAACCTTATGGGCTGAATTTCTCTCTCTCATGGACCAAAGCCCTATAGCAATATTATAACCCATTACATACATTAATTTGAAATTAATTAAAAGCCCAAATTAATGTCCAATACTTAATTTAAATATTTTAAGCCCAATGCTTTGTGTGCGATCCTATAGGTCCATTTAATATTGGCAATGAATTAATAAATTAATTCAAAGGCTATATATATTCTCTAGCAAGATATTATAGCATTCCAAATTAAATGAAAATGCATATGGCATTTGGTGACCTAATGCAATTTCGCATAGTCCCTTACCCATAAATATCAGAATTAATATAAGGCATGGAACTAGTCATCCTTATATACATTAATTCATTTCTTGATATTCCAATGACACTGAATTCTCAGATAAATAATGATTACTCATTATTTCATCTCGGTATGGCCATACACTTCTCAGTTCACTGATCAAGTGGCCGGTGATATTTTTCTCTCTTATCGAGAGGGGTAATCCCTTCACTTCTCTCATGCTCTCTAACATGAATCAGTGCATACCCAATCATACCCGTACTTGTCACTCTGTTACGAGCACGTTAGGTGTATGTCAAAGTACACAGTAATTCATAAAGAGTTTCATAGAGATTTCAGGTCTAAGAACTCCGATACAAAACTTGCATATGAGAAACACTTATGACTTGTACCATGTAGTGTTCTCATGAGCGGATCGAATCCAGATACCATGTTCTTTAACATGTATCTATGATCTCTGATTAACACTCTTGTCCTAATGATCCGTAAGACAGAACTCATAAGATCAGAGAGAGCATACTAGTCTTAATTCATTTGTTATTCCCATAACAATGACTAACTAGGGATATTTAGAATGATGTCTCATTTGTTTCAAGGTCTTACAATCCATGTGCCTCACACATGATAACTTAAACCGAAACAACACTCTTGGATAGTTTTATCCATTGATATGCACAGGAATACAAAGGATAAAACAAATGCCTCATTTTATTAATTTCAAGTGTTTCGTTACAATGTATTGGGGCTAGGGCTTACACTAACAATCTCCCACTAGCACTAGTCCCAATTGGGCATAGCCCTAAGACCGAACGCTCTCAAATGAGCTTCGTGCAGATTTGGACGTAACTGTTTCGTCAAAGGATCTGCTACATTGTCTTCACTTGATATCTTGCTAACCTTGACGTCCCTACGATCAGTGATTTCTCTGATCAGGTGGTACCTTCTGAGTATGTGTTTGGATTTCTGGTGTGACTGGGGCTCCTTAGCCTGTGCGATGGCCCCGTTATTGTCACAGAAAATTTCTAATGGATCTAGGATGCTTGGGACCACTCCTAATCCATTAATGAAATTTTTAATCCAAACAGCCTCTTTTGCAGCCTCACTTGCTGCAATATACTCAGATTCTGTAGTTGAGTCGGCAACGGTTTCTTGCTTTGAGCTTTTCCAGCTGACAGCACCACCGTTCAAAACAAAAACAAACCCAGATTACGATCTAGAATCCTGAGTGCTGGTCTGAAAAGCAGCATCGGCATAACCTTGTATGACGAGCTCTTCTTGACCACCATACACCAAGAAGTGATCCTTAGTCCTTCGCAGGTACTTAAGGATCCCTTTTACAGTAGACCAGTGCTTCTCACCAGGGTCTTGCTAAAACCTACTGGTTATACTCAGTGCATGAGCAACATCCAATCTAGTACATAACATAGCGTACATGATAGATCCAATAGCAGATGCATATGGGATTCTACTCATGTTGTCCCTTTCCTCTTTGGTTTTAGGGCACTGTTCTTTAGTCAAAGGAACTCCCAAAGCCAAAGGTATGTACCCTTTCTTTGAGTCTCCCATACTAAAATGCTTTAGTACTTTGTCTATGTACTTTTCTTGACTTAGTCCCAAAAGCCGATTCGATCTATCTCTATAGATTCGAATACCAAGTATTATCTCGGCTTCACCTAAGTCTTTCATTGAGAAACATTTTCCCAACCATTGCTTAACCTTTTGCAATGTTGGAATATCATTCCCAATGAGAAGGATGTCGTCCACATATAGGACCAGAAACACTACTATGCTCCCACTAACCTTCTTGTACACACAAGGCTCATCTTCGTTCTTGATGAAGTCAAATTCTTTGACTGCCTCATCAAAGCGAAGATTCCAACTTCGGGATGCTTGCTTTAATCCATAAATGGATTTTTGAAGCTTGCATACCTTCTTAGGATGCTTGGGATTGACAAAACCTTCAGGCTGTGTCATGTACACATCCTCAAGTAAATTTCCGTTGAGGAAAGCAGTTTTGACATCCATTTGCCATATCTCATAATCATGATATGCAGCTATGGCAAGCAAGATCCTAATGGACTTGAGCATGACTATAGGCGAAAAGGTCTCGTCATAGTCTATACCATGAGTTTGTCGAAAACCTTTTGCTACTAGTCTACCTTTGTAGGTCTTATCAGCTTTTAGTTTGAATAACCACTTGCATTCAATTACCTTAGCACCTTCTGGTGGATCAACCAAGGTCCAAACCTGGTTATCGTACGTTGATTGCATCTCGGATTTCATGGCTTCAAGCCAATTATCCGAGTCTGGGCTTTCAATAGCTTCTCGATAGGTAGTAGGATCCTCACGATCTACTAACTCAATAGTGTCACTGTCAGTGATTAGAAATCCATATCTCTCAATCTCCTGACGTACCCTACCAGACCTTCTAGGTACTTATGTAATGGGTTCTTGTTCCACAACTGGTTGTGAACTTGATCCCATTTCCAAACCATCCTCTATAGGAGCTTGTGGCACTTGAATTTCTCCAAGTTCTACTTTACTCCCACTGTCTTTCTTGAGAAGGAACTCCTTTTCCAAGAAAACAGCCTTGCGAGCAACAAATACTTTGTTCTCGGCTTGTGAGTAAAAGTAGTATCCCTTTGTTTCTTTGGGATAGCCCACAAACAAGCAGACAGTCGATTTGGACTCTAGTTTGTCAGATGTTAATTTCTTAACATGTGCTTAACAGCCCCAAATCTTGAGAAAAGACATATTAGGTTCTTTCCCAGTCCATACCTCGTATGGTGTCTTCTCAACTGCTTTAGTTGGAGTACGGTTCAATAGAAATGCAGCAGTTTCTAATGCATAACCCCAAAAAGAGATAGGAAGATTAGCTTAACTCATCATAGATCGAACCATGTCCAATAGAGTTCGATTTCTCCTTTCGGACACACCATTCCATTGCGGTGTTCCAGGAGGAGTGAGTTGTGAAATAATACCACACTCTTTTAGATGATCATCAAACTCTTGGCTTAAGTATTCGCCACCTCGATCTGATCGAATGGCTTTTATACTTTTGCCAAGTTGGTTTTCTACTTCGTTCTTAAACTCCTTGAATTTCTCAAAAGTTTCAGACTTGTACTTCATTAGATAGACATAGCCATATCTACTGAAGTCATATGTGAAAGTCACGAAGTAGCTAAAACCACTTCTAGCTTGTGTACTTAATGGTCCACATACATCGGTATGTATTAGTTCCAATAAGCCATTAGTCCTTTCACCTTTCTTGTTAAAAGGACTCTTTGTCATTTTTCCATGCAAACATGGCTCGCATGTGTCATAAGACTCTAAGTCAAATGACCCAAGCACTCCAGTTTTGTGGAGTCTTGAAATGCGTTTTTCGTTTGCATGTCCTAAACGACAATGCCAAAAGTAAGTAGGGTTCAATTCGTTTGATTTAACCCTCTTTGTATTAATGTTGTATATCGACTTTTTGTTTTGTAAATCAAGGATATAAAGGCCATTTTGCAACATGGCATTGCCATAAGAAATGCCTTGGCGACGAATATGAGCATTGCCATTTTTAATAACAAAATCAAATTCATCATTATCCAAACATGAAACTGAAATAATGTTTCTGCTCATAGCAGGCACATAATAACAATTATTCAAAACAATACAAAGTCCGAAAGGTAAAGTGAGGTGATAGTCGCCTATCTCCATGGCAGCAACTCGTGCTCCATTCCCCACACGAAGGTCCACTTCATTCTTCCCAAGTAACCTCCTATTTCTTAGCCCCTGCACATTTGAACAAATGTGAGAACCACAACCGGTATCCAATACCCAAGTGGTAGAAATAGAAAGGTTAATTTCAACAACAAAAATACCAGAACTGGACGCCTTAGCTCCATTCTTCTTTTGTTCTTCCTTGAAGAGAGTGCAATTCTTCCTCCAATGCCCTATCTTGTTGCAATGGAAGCAAGTGCTCTCACTCTCTTTGAGTTTTGGCGCCTTGGGCTTGGATTGGGCCTGAGGTACACTCCCACTTGACTTGGGTTTTGCCTTTCCCTTTCCCTTTCCCTTAGCGGGTCCCTTCTTAATTTCCTTTTGAACCATTAGAACGGGATTGGTCTTTCGAATGTTCTCTTCAGCATTCTTAAGCATCCCATGAAGCTCAGTGACTGACTTGTTCATTGCATGCATGTTATAATTCATCACAAATGGATCATAAGCAGCAGGCAATGATCCTAAGATCAAGTCAATGGCCAATTCCTTTGGCACTAGTACCTCAAGCTTCTCAAGAGTATCAAGATACCCTTTCATCTTGAGTACATGGGTACTAACAGGTGTACCCTCAGCCATCTTGCAAGAAATTAATGCCTTTGTTGTCACGAACCTCTCGTGACGAGCTTGCTCTTAGAACATCTCCTTGAGGTGCACCATGATCGCATAAGCCTCTTGGTCCATAAATTGCTTTTGCAAGTCAGGCACCATAGTGGCCAGCATCAGACGGGTCACATCATTGGAGTCGCTCTTCTTGGTCTCAAAAGTTTCCTTTTGAACCGCAGAGGCGTTCCTTCCTGGTTTTTCAGGCAAGGGTGCATCCAAAACATACGACTTTTTCTCTTGTTTAAGAACTATTCTTAAGTTTCGAGACCAGTCTATGAAATTGGTGCCATTTAATTTGTCCTTTTCAAGGACCGATCGCAATGAGAAATTGTTATTTGAAGATGCCATTTTCAATCTACAATAAAATTTAGCAAGATTAAATGAGGTCTTATTTATGATCCCACAAACCGAATTAATATCCCTTTAAATAATTCGCGTTAGTGATTTAATGTGGGCCAAGATCCACTTTTCACAACAACTTATTAGTCAAGCTGAGCTTGTACACCTAACAAGTTAAGTTACTTAGGTAGGAAAACTCCAACCATGTCTCGTACATGACTCTTGGATCAAATGGGCTAACATCTTAAGATGTTATAGCACAACCCATTTATTAGTCGCCTAGGTCCGGGCATCCCTTTCCATGATAAGTCCAACCTACATTCACAACCCATGACTCACAAAGATAATCGTGCGCATCTAGGACTCCTAGTCTACGTGACCGATGATCGATGCCTTGACATGTTTCGAATTAGGAAGGCAACTTTGTGACTTACTATTTTTAGGGATTCATTTTATTACGGCTTACATGGCATACGCTTTGTCATCCATACATAGCATGCATATATATATAATTGTATAAAGTAAAGCGTGACAAACATGGGCCCAAAAACCTACAACTAAGATTCTATACTAATACATAAGAATCTTCGAGTTGGGCTTCTCCACTCCGATGGGCTTCGTCTTGATTTACAAAGTCTTCAAATAAATTCTATTCTAAGAAATAAATGAAACTTTTACAATAAAATATAATGGCACGCAGGCCATATTTAATTACAAAAACCTAGGGCCCATGAATGCACCATGCATATCCATTCATCACACCAAACAAGCAAATAAATATACATAGCATTCATGGATCAGACAAAGTCCAATTTTAATCAATTTAGCCAAGCCCATTAATGGAAATTGTGTACTTGAACCTTTAAGAGAAGACCCCGTGATGGGCCTGGGCCGAAGCCCAATGGACTAAATCCTCTTATTGAATAAGTTCTCTTAAAAGCCCAAAACACAAACTAGTTAGATTTGTGCCATAAATCAACTCTAGTATAATTTCCAATTTTGCCATTTTTAATTTTATGTCATACAGCCCATAAACATTAAAAATACATATAATATGTGCTAACATGAATTAAAAATAAAATCATGAAGAATACATATAATAGAACACGGCATTCATGCAAAAACAAACAAACAACAAAACTAGTTGTTTAATGCTTATGTAATGCCATGAAATTTACAAACATTTAAATCAATTTTATGAGTCATTTAATAATCTAAATAAGTCCATAAATATTGATTTAATATTCTGTACCATTTTAATCTAAATGTGTTTTTACCATTTTAATCAAAACAAAGCAAACAATGTTGATTAAACATGTAACAAACATAAACCAGTCATTGTTTTAAGTGATTTTAAAATTAATCAATTAAATTGTCATGGACCAGAATTAAAACCAATTTTAAAAAATGTCCAGACCTGATAATTAATCTTTAAATATCACTTACAAACATGCCAAAAACGTTTTTACATTTAATTTTGAAAACTAGTTGTTAAACTAGCAATTTACATGCCAACTAGCACCTAGTTTCATAATTAACATGTACCATCAGGTATAAATAATTAAATCCGACCATTACCAGCCCTAATAACATCTTAGGATAGTATATTAACATGTCATATTAATTATAATACCTATCTAATCAATTAAAATCGTTTTTACACCAAAACAATGCAAAAAACTCAAAACAGAAAATTTCAGATTTGCATGTTTTCAAAATAACGATTTTTAATTAATTTTTTCATGCATCTAAAGCACTAAAATAAGCATGTCTATGCTCTGATACCACTTATGGAATATGACATGGTATGATAATCATGATGGAACAGCGGAAAAACAAAATTTTATCATACATACCATACATATCCAAAGATAGAATCGAAACATGCAATTTTAGGGTTATCGAACTTACAACTTTTGATGCCTTTTAAAACTTTTATTCCGATGATGACCAGCAACAAAGATGGCTTTGTACGCCTTAGATCTCGATCACCAATGCCAAGGAATAGCCTTTTGCGCCACTCCCTCTATTCTCACACACACAATTACACCGTCGGCTTAAAAACGAGATTGCTAGATCTCTTTTTCGGTATTGTGTAAGAGTTATAGTTTGAAGCTACAAAACTTAATTTTGTACTTCTTTAGATTGCTATTACTGCTCAATAACATAAGAGAATGAGGAACAATCCTTTCTCCTTGTGAAAAATTGAACAAAAAAATTAAGAGAGAGAGAGTCACTATTCACGAGTTACTATTCATGCCACAAAAAAATTAGGTTTAGGGTTTTATTTCTTTTAATATATATGCTTATCCTTTGGCAAGTCATTAATCTGAATTCAACTATCCTAAGATAATTAATTCAAACTCTATCACTTCCTAAAGATAAGTAATATATTTTGAATTAAACTCCTTTGAATTTAAATTCAAATTTGAAATAAAACATAAGACATTTAAATAAATGAAATCACTTAATTTAAATATATAGCATGTGCCGAAATTCCTTGATTTCCCTCTTGGAATTTCGGCCACATCATTAAATATATAAGTGATTTAATTTAATTTAAATTCCTTTAGGCTTTAATATTCAATTAACTTAATTAACACAAGATAATTAATTAATTAAAATTAAACCTTATGGGCTGAATTTCTCTCTCTCATGGACCAAAGCCCAATAGCAATATTATAACCCATTACATACATTAATTTGACTTTAATTAAAAGCCCAAATTAATGTCCAATACTTAATTTAAATATTTTAAGCCCAATGCTTTGTGTGCGATTCTATAGGTCCATTTAATGTTGGCAATGAATTAATAAATTAATTCAAAGGCTATATATATTCTCTAGCAAGATATTATAGCATTCCAAATTAAATGAAAATGCATATGGCATTTGGTGACCTAATGCAATTTTGCATAGTCCCTTACCCATAAATATCAGAATTAATATAAGGCATGGAACTAGTCATCCTTATTTACATTAATTCATTTCTTGATATTCCAATGACACTGAATTCTCAGATAAATAATGATTACTCATTATTTCATCTCGGTATGGCCATACACTTCTCAGTTCACTGATCAAGTGGCCGGTGATATTTTTCTCTCTTATCGAGAGGGGTAATCCCTTCACTTCTCTCATGCTCTCTAACATGAATCAGTGCATACCCAATCATACCCGTACTTGTCACTCTGTTACGAGCACGTTAGGTGTATGTCAAAGTACACAGTAATTCATAAAGAGTTTCATAGAGATTTCAGGTCTAAGAACTTCGATACAAAACTTGCATATGAGAAAGACTTATGACTTGTACCATGTAGTGTTCTCATGAGCGGATCGAATCCAGATACCATGTTCTTTAACATGTATCTATGATCTCTGATTGACACTCTTGTCCTAATGATCCGTAAGACAGAACTCATAAGATCAGAGAGAGCATACTAGTCTTAATTCATTTGTTATTCCCATAACAATGACTAACTAGGGATATTTAAAATGATGTCTCATTTGTTTCAAGGTCTTACAATCCATGTGCCTCACACATGATAACTTAAATCGAAACAACACTCTTGGATAGTTTTATCAATTGATATGCACAGGAATACAAAGGATAAAACAAATGCCTCATTTTATTAATTTCAAGTGTTTCGTTACAATGTATTGGGGCTAGGGCTTACACTAACACAACTTGCTACATATAATAGGATTTTAGAGACTCAAATTGCCCAACAAGCCTCTACAAGTTCTCAACCCATAGGAAAGCAACCTAGACAACTTGAGTTACCACATAAAGGGACTTTCTAAGCAATTACATTAAGAAGTGGTAAGGAAGTTGACAATAATGAGGTAAGAGGTAAGAAATTGCTAACTCAAGATGATGAATCTAATGGTAAGTCTAATGAGTCTAAGGTGCACGATGTGATTGATGGTAATAATGATGTTGTTAAGCTTAAAGAAGATAAATAGTAAGATGACCAACCTAATAAGAAGGATGAACCTAGAGTAGATCTTAAAACTTTGCCTTTTCCCTAAAGATTTTTAAGGCAGAATTTGGATAAGCAATTTGGCAAGTTTTTAAATTATCTTAACGATATAACTATCACTCTTCCATTTATGGATCCTATAAGAGATACGCTTTCATGGGGAAAGTTTTTAAAAGACATTACTACATATAAGAGTAAGTTAGAAGAGTATGGTTTAGTGTCATTAGTGGAAGAATCAAAAGCCATATATTCTAAGTCTCCACCTTGGCAAAAGGATCCGAGTTATTTTATGGTTCCTTGTGTTATTAATGGTGCTCCATTTGAAAAAGCTCTTTGTCATGTTGGTGCTAGTGTTAGTCTTATGCCTTATTCTATCTATAAGAGATTGGATTTAGGTGACCTTAAGCCTACTAGCATGTGTTTATCTATAGCTAATAAAACCATTACTCATCCCTTAAGAATCACTGAAAATGTGCCTACTAAGATAGGTAAGTTTTTCATACAAGCATATTTTGTTGTGTTAAAAATAGAAGAGAACTTAGAAATTCCTATATTTTTTGGGAGACCTTTTTCTAGTTATAGCTGGTGCAATCATTGATATGAAACGAGGCAAGATTACCTTAGAAGTGAATAATAAAAGTGTAGAATTTGATGTTTTTAAAATGATGAGGTCATCACTAATAGAAAGTGTTAATATAATTGATTCTTTTGATATTATTGATGAATGTGTTAAGGATGTTTTGCATGATTATATAAGGCAAGAGCCTATTGAGCCTTATACTAGAGAGGATGATAGAGTACATTAATTGGAGGCCCAATCATTTCCTTTTTTTATGCCCCTAAGGTTTGAACCCTTGAGTAAAGATGATGACTAAAAAGGTACCCCTCCAAAGGACGAGTGAAAGTTAGAACTTAAGCCCTTACTATCAAATTTGAGATATGTATTTCTTGACTCGAACTCTCAATTTCCTTTTATAGTTAATTCATCTTTGTTTAATGGTCAAGTAGATGTATTGAGAGATGTTTTGCTTAAGCATAAGAATGCTATTGGTTATTTTATAAATGATTTGAAAGGGATTAGCCTTAATATTTGTATGCATAGAATTAAGAGGATAATGCTAAGCCTTTAATTGAGGGTCAAAGGTGTTTGAATCCTACTCTTAAAGAAGTGGTTATAAACAAAGTGATTAAGCTTTTAGACAATGGTATCATATATTCCATTGGTGATAGTAAATGGGTTAGCCTCGTTCAAGTGTTTCCTTAGAAAAAAGGCTTAACGGTGGTTAAGAATGAACTAATGATTGGATTCCTACTAGAAGTATCACGAGATGGCATATATGTATTGACTAAACAAGGCTATTAGAAAAGATCACTTTCCTTTTCTTTTTTTTAATCAAGTCTTAGAAAGGCTAGCTAATTTTTTGCATTTTTGCTATCTTGATGGTTTAAGTGGTTTTTTAATCAAATACCTATTCACCCCAAGGATCAAGCAAAAACTACATTTATATGTCCTTATGGAATTTTTGCATTTAGGCATATGCCTTTTGGTTTATGTAATGCCCCTGCTACTTTTCAAAGATGAATGTTTTCTATTTTTAGTGATTTGATAGATGATCATGTTGAAGTTTTTATGGATGATTTTAGTGTCTATAGAGCTAAATTTTACCATTGTTTAGAGAATCCTTCTAAAGTACTTGATAGGTGTATGGAGCATGGATTGGTGCTTAATTGGGAAAGATGTCACTTTGTGGCTCAAGATGGTATTGTTCTTAGTCATTCTATCTCAAGTAAAGGGATTGGAGTAGGCAGAACAAAGATTAAGATAATAGCCAATTTGCCCTCTCCAAAGAGTGTAAGAGATATTATAAGTTTCCATGGCTTTATGGGATTCTTTAAAAGGTTTATTAAGGATTTCTCTAAGATAGTTAAGCCATTATGCAATCTTTTAGCAAAGGATGGAATTTGTGTTTGCTTTGATGCATTTGAGACATTAAAGAAAGCCTTAGTTCTATCGAGATAATGTGTGATGCAAGCAATTTTGCTGTAGGGGCAATTTTGGGGATGAGAAAGGAAGGTAAACCATATGTGATATATTATGTTAGTAAGTTGTTAAATGGAGTTCAAATCGACTATACCACAATAGAAAAAGAGTTATTGGCTATTGTTTATACATTCAATAAGTTTAGAGCTTATTTAGTCAGACAAAAGGTTATAGTATATTCGGATCATGCTGCCTTTAAGTACCTTTTAAGTAAGAAGGATGCAAAGCCAAGGCTTTTGAGGTGGATTTTGATGCTTTAAGAATTTGATTAGGAAATTAGAGATAAGAAAGGAAGTGAGAACTTTATGGCGGATCACTTATCAAGGTTAGATCAAGATAGATTAAAGATGCATGATGATGGTTTACCTATAGATGAAAGTTTTAATGGTGAACATTTTTTAAGTGTTATATCTAAAAAGGTTACCTAGTTTGCTGATATTGCAAACTACTTGGTAAGTGGTATCGTTCCATATGGTTTAGATTATAATTTAAGGAAAAAGTTTTTGTATGATTATAGGTTCTATTATTGGGAAGAGCCATTGCTTTACAAGAGATGTGTTGATGGATTGATTATAAGGTGTATTCCCCAAGATGTGGTTGAAGACATTTTGAAGAATTGCTATTCTATGGAGGTTGGTGCTCATTTTCGTATATCCAAGACAACTTCTAATGTACTTCATTCTGGTTTTTGGTGGCCTTCTTTATTTAAGGATGTTAGAGCATATGTACTTAGATGTGATAAATGCCAAAGAATAGGTAATATAACAAGAAAGAATAAGATGCCATTGAAGGGAGTATTAAAAGTGGAGATATTTGATGTTTGGGGGATGGATTTCATGGGTCCTTTCCTTAGTTCTTTAGGTTATAAGTATATTTTGGTTATGGTGGATTATGTATCTAAATGGGTTGAGGAAATTCCTACTCTTACTAATGATGCCAAAGTAGTTAGGAAAATACTTAAAAAGGTTATTTTTCCTAGGTTTGGTACTCTTAGAGCAATTATTAGTGATAGAGGTTCCGATTTTTGCGATAGTATCATTAATAGTCTTTTGAAGAAGTATGAAGTTACACACAAGGTGGCTACACCATATCATCCTCAAACTAGCGGTTAAGTAAAAGTGAATAATAGAGAATTTAAGTGGATCTTTGAAAAAATAGTTTCTTCATCTAGAAAGGATTGGGCATTAAAGCTAAATGATGCTCTTTAGGCATATAAGACAGCCTTCAAAACACCCATAGGTCTTACCCTCTATCAACTTATTTATGGTAAGTCTTATCACTTGTTGGTTGAGCTTGAAAATAAAGCTTATTGGGCAACAAGGGCTTTGAATTTTGATATAAAGCAAGCTGGTAGAAAGATGTTGCTTTAATTAAATGAGTTAAAGGAGTTAAGGTTGAATACTTATGAGAATGCTAATTTATCTAAGGATCATACCAAGATGTGGCATGACAAGCACATTCTTAAGAAGAAGTTTCATAAATATGATTTGGTGCTTCTTTATAACTCAAGATTGAGGTTATTTCCTAGGAAACTCAAGTCTAGATAGTCTGGTCCTTTCAAAGTTGTTAAAGTGTATAAGTTTGGAGCAATTGATATTGAGAATGATAAGGGAGAAGTTTTCAAAATGAATGGTCATCGCGTCAAGCCATATTTTGTTGGTAAGTCTATGGGTGAGGTGAAGTTTCTTTCTCTCTAACTAAAGAGGTCATTTCTCAAGTTTTTTTATTCTTTTTAGTTTTTACAAAAGTTTGCTTTCGTTTTCCTTAACACGAGTTTCTTTTTTGATAGTTTTAGTATGTTAATAAGTATGTTTTTTCTTTGTTTTTTGTGTTTTTATATAATATTTACACATTATTTTTGATGTCCTAATGTATTTTTAATCCACTAGGCAAGTCATCTAGATCAACCTGTATAACTATCTAATAGTCTATATCCATGTTTGGCCCCTGGGGCTACTGTAGCTTATCCTGTGGATAATCCTAGTCCTTACCTCTTTCGGTGGCTCTAGCACAATAAGATCTAATCTATATCTCTCTAGTCTCTGGGACTATCAGTAGCATGTATTGTCCTTCCTACCCTGGATAGGCTCAACCATCCTTATGGGGAGAGCAGCCTGCATATTCGGATTGTATACGGCCTCGGAAAGGGTGATGGTTGCCTAGTGCTCCCTCATAACTTCCCTTTTTACGGTCAAGACATCTAATCTGATAGGCAGTCCTATGGCATCCACAAAGTGGCATCACGTGATACTATAATAAATGTCTCACACTCTGAATCTAACCACTCTCTTCATCATATTGGGTCCTTAGAAGCCTTGCAGTGTTAATGCTTCTCACATTTCTTGCAAAAATAAGACAAATGCAAAGAATATAGGCAATGAATGGGTATGCAAAAGACTTATTAAAGGCCTTTCCTTTCTCTTTAGCTGACTCAGCAAAAGACTGGTTGTTGAATTTACCATTTGAAACTATCACAACTTGGACTGATATGGTAAGAATGTTTTTAGATAAATTTTTTTCTACATCTAGAGTTACTATAATTCGCAAGGAAATTAGTGGGATTCAACAAAAGGATGTAGAGTAACTTCATGATTATTAGAAGAGGTTTAAAAGATTGTGTGCAAGTTGTCCCCAATATGGTATAATTGAGTAGTCCCTTATTTAGTACTTTTACATGGAAATGTTAAGTATGGAGAGGAAGATGATTGATACAGCAAGTGGTGGAAGTCTTAACAACAAAACTCCAACTCAAGCACGAGAATTGATCCAATATATGACAGCAACATCCCAGCAGTTTGGGCATTATCAGGACCCTCCTAGACGAGTAAATGAGGTACAATCTAGCTTTTTATGCAAAACATGGCTGCTGGTAAGGCTCCTCAAGCTCAAGTGTGAGGAATTTGTACCTATGCTGGACATACTACCGATATGTTCCCTACACTTCAAGATGAGTCACAAGAGCAAGTTAATGCAATGGGTGGATATGCTGGATAGCCCCATAGAAAATATGATCCCTATTCAAATGCATATAATTCAGGGTGACGTGATCATCCTAACTTTAGTTATAAATCAAGGCAGCAAAATTCACAACAACCATTCGACCTAAGGGCACCACAATAGCCTTCTCAATCAACTCCTAAGCATGGTATGTCTCTTGAAGACATTGTTCATTCTTTAATAGCTAATGTGAAAAATCTTTAGCAGCATATAAAGAAAATAGAGTAGTATGTGAAGAGGACAAATTTAAGGCTCTAGAACTTGGAAAAATAAATAAGCTAAATAGCAATATCTTTGAGTAGAATAAAGTCCCAAAGACATTTGCCTACACAAACCATAGAGAACCTAAGGCAAAATGCAAGTGCAATTGTTCTAAGAAGTGGAAAAGAGCTGGAACAGTCCTTGCCCAAGGGGGATAATTAAAAGAAGGCAAGGGAAGTGGAAAAGGAGGCAGAAATTAAGCAAATAAAATGGCCCACAGGTAAAAATTCAGAACAACCCCCTATTTTGGTTGTACAAACTCCATTTCCTAAAAGGTTAGTTAAATCAAATAAGGAAAAAGAGGAAAAAGACATCTTTGAAACTTTTCAAAAGGTTGAGGTAAACATTCCCTTAATTGATGCTATAAAATAGATACCAAAATATGCAAAATTTCTCAAGGAACTTTGTACTAACAAGAAAAAACAGGTTGGTTATGAGAAAATTACTGCCAATGAAAATGTTTCTGCTGTTATTCAAAGAAAAATGCCTCGAAAATGCAAGGATAAAGGTATGTTTGCTATTTCTTGTAAAATTAGTAATTTAAGTGTTAAAAGAGCCATGTGTGATTTAGGTGTGTCTATAAATGTCATGCCTAAGTCTATTTATTCCTTTTTAAATGCTGGACCTTTAAAAGAAATAGAAATAGTCATTCAATTAGCAAATATGTCTATTATTTATCCCGAGGGATTGCTAGAAGACATGTTAGTTAAGGTTAATGGTCTGATTTTTCCTGCTGATTTTTATGTGATCGATATGGAAGATGATGGAAATTTAGGGGAGTCATCTGATATTTTATTAGGTGGGCCATTCCTTCAAACAGCTAGGACTGAAATTGATGTTTACAAAGGTACTCTTACTATGAAATTTGATGGTGAAATTGTACAATTCAATGTGTATGGTGCTATGAAATATCCATGTGAGATGTCTTCTATTTGTGGAATTGATGTTATTGAATCCTTGACTCAAAAAGTGTTTGAAATGAATGGAACTAATAAGTTACAAGTTGCTTTAAATGAAAGTGTTCATAGGGACAACTTTGATGCAGTAGATGAGGAGTTACATATTGAAGAAGAGCTGGAAGAAATAGTATTGGAGTTGGAAGCTTTAAAGCCAGTGGTAAATACATCTAACACTATGAAATTAACTAACAGTAACAAAAAGCTTTTACCATCTATTTTGTAGGCACCAAAATTTGAGCTTAAGGTATTGCCCGAACATTTGAAGTATGCTTACTTGTGTGAAGAGAAAACACTTCCAGTGATTATTTCCAACAAGCTGACTTCTAAGGAAGAAAAGTTACTGATTCAAGCTTTGAAAGAGCATAAGTAGGCAAATTGATGGACCTTTGATGATATCAAACACATAAGTCCCTCCACTTGCATGCATAGGATTCATTTGGTAAAATATATCAAGCCCAGTAGACAAGCACAAAGACTTTTAAACCCACCAATGATGGAAGTTGTGAAAAAGAAAATCCAAAAGACGTTGGATGCAGGAGTTATATACCCTATTTCAGACAACAATTGGGTGAGTCCAATCCAAGTCGTACCCAAAAAGACGGGAATCATAGTTATGGAAAATGAAAATGGTGAGATGGTACCCACTCGAGTCCAAAATGGGTGGAGGGTTTTTATAAACTGCAGGAAGTTAAATGCCTCTACTAGAAAAGATCATTTTCTGCTTCCTTTTATTGATCAAATGTTGAAAAGACTTATTGGAAAATCTTATTACTGTTGTCTTGATGGTTACATAGGTTTTTATCAAATACCGGTGGCACCTGAGGACCAGAAGAAGACAATCTTCACCTGTCCTTTTGGAACATTTGCTTACCGGAGGATGCCATTTGGACTTTGCAATGCTCCAGCAACTTTCCACTGCTACAGGTAAGCATTTTTTCAGATTATGTTGAGAAAATAATAGAGGCATTTATGGATGATTTTACAGTTTATGGTAACTCATTCCATGAATGTCTATCTAATTTAATCAAGATTTTGAAGAGATTTTTAGAATGTCTTCAAAAGGAATGTCTATCTAATTTAATCAATTCTTAATTATGAAAAATGCCATTTCATGGTAAATCAAGGATTGATTTCGGGTCATATAGTGTCTTCAAAAGGAATAGAGGTAGATAAGTCTAAAATAGATGTTATTCAATCTCTTTTTTACCTGCAAGTATGCGAGAAGTTCGTTCTTTTCTTGGGCATGTAAGATTTTACAAGTGCTTTATAAAAAATTCTCCAAAATCACTCAACCATTGTAAAAATTGTTGCAAAAGGATGTGGCATTTGAATTTAATCAGACATGCAAGGATGCATTTGATGAACTAAAGGATAAGCTAATTTTTGCACTTATAATCTAGCCCCCTAACTGGAATTTCCTTTTGAGATAATGTGTGACGTAAGTAACCATGCCATAGGGGCTATTCTTGGTTAAAGAATTGACAAAAATCCACATGTGATTTATTATGCTTAAAAAACGGTGGACAGTGCCCAAAGCAACTACTCTACAATCGAGAAAGAACTTTTAGCTATTGTTTTTTCTTTAGAAAAATTTAGACAATATTTATTGGGTACTAAAGTAGTTGCTTTCTCTGATCATACAACACTAAGGTATTTATTGAAGAATAAAGAAGCCAAACCCCATCTAATTCGATAGATTTTTTTATTGCAAAAGTTTGATCTTGAAATTAAAGACAAAAAGGGGTCTGAAAATTTAAAAGCTAACCATCTCAGTAGATTTCTGTTAAATGAGGAAGCATTACCTATAAACGATGATTTTCCAGATGAAAACTTATTTGCGGTCAACACTATCAGCCCTTGGTATGCTGACATTGTGAATTATTTTTGTTACAGGTGTTGTCCCTACAAAGTTTTCCAGGTTTGAGAAGGACAAATTAAAGAGAGATGCCAAATACTATGCTTCAAATGAACCATATTTATGGAAATATTGCTCCAATCAAATTATTCGACGATGTGTTCTTGACGATGAAGTGCATTCCATATTGAAATTCTGTCATTCCAAGGCGTGTGGGGGTCATTTTGGTCCCAAGATAATAGCTCGAAAGGTTTTAGAATGCGATTTGTTTTGGCCTAATTTATTTAGAGATGCATATTTATACTGTAAGTCTTGTGACAAGTGTCAAAAAATAGGTAACTTAGGACATAAAGAGCAAATGCCACTCACATCTACATTAGTTTGTGAAATATTTGATGTGTGGGGTATTGATTTCATGGGTCCTTTCCCTTCTTCTTTTTACAATACTTATATTTTACTTGCTGTAGATTATGTTTCTAAATGGGTTAAAGCTAAAGCCATAAGGACTAATGGTGGCAAAACTATTATGAATTTTGTCAAAAATAATATATTTTGTAGGTTTGGTACTCCAAGAGTACTCATAAGTGACAAAGGGATGCATTTTTGCAACAAAATAATGGATGCACTACTAAAGAAATATAGAGTTACACATTGTTTGTCAACTGCTTACCACCCCTAGACAAGTGGACAAGCTAAAATTTCAAATAGAGAGGTGAAATCTATATTGGAAAAGACAGTAAATCCAACTAGAAAGGACTGAAGTTTGAAGCTGGAAGATGCTCTTTGGGCCTACAGGACTGCCTATAAGATGCCTATCGGTATGTCACCATATCGACCGGTGTATGGAAAACCATGTCATTTACCAGTGGAGTTGGAGCATAGAGCATTTTGGTCTATAAAACATTGCAACATGGTGTTAGAAGCAACATGTGAAAATCTCTAATTAGAGTTATAGAAGTTGGAAGAATTAAGAAATAAAGCATATGAGAGCTCGCGAATTTATAAAGAGAAAACAAAAAGGTCCCATGATAAAATGATTTCTAGGAAAGAATTTCAAATAGGACAGAAAGTTTTATTATTCCATTCACATTTGAAATTATTCCCAAGGAAATTAAGGTCCAGATGGATAGGACCTTTTGTTGTTACTAATGTTTTCGCTCATGGTGTAGTTGAAATTCAAATTTTGGAAAATGGCAAAATTTTTAAAGTTAATGGACATCGCCTAAAACCATTCTATGAAGGATTTTTGGTTCAAGACAATGAGGAGTCTCAACTGGCCATGCCTAGAGTGGAGAATTAATTACGGGCTCGTCTGGCCAAAGACGTTAAAGAAAGGCACTACTGGGAAGCAACCCAATATTCAGCCTTGCCCAAGGCTGAACTGTTATTATTTAGATTTAAATTTCAATACTTTTTGTTTTTTTAGTTAGTTCTACTGCCTTTTAATTATTTTATTAGTCCTTAACTTATTTTATTTTTTTACAGGTGAAGTTAGAAGCTAATTGGTTTTATAGTGAAGAAAAAATATAAAATAAATAAAAAAATAAAAAAGTTATTCATATGGGTTTAAAATTTTTTGGGCATATCTTTTGAAGGTTGGGTTTGTTGGAATTTTTTTTCAAAGCTTTAATTGGACTTTTAATGGTGAAAGCTCATTATTTAGATTTATTGGGTTATTTGATTTGCTATGGGTTTCAGTTTTTTATGGCTTTAAAAGAAAATTGTTTGGGTCTTTTACTATGTTGATGGGGTTTATTTTCATGGTTTTCAACAATATTAACTCATCATAATTTTACCCAATTTAATTTGTTTTAAATTTCTCCCAAGTAAAATAGCATTTACTTTCACTGTTGACCATCTTCCCCACAACCAAACCCTAACATTTCTTTTCCATCACTTGCAAAAAATTTAGCAGCCACCATCCATAACCCACCAAAAAACCATCGCCTAACCATGTGCAAAGCCACAGTGCACAACAACTAGTGCTATAGTGCAGCAACCACCATATGCCCAAGTGCACAGCAGCAGCGGCCGTCGCACACCCAAGCAAGCCCAGGCGCATACCAGCAGCTGCCGCACACCCAAGCAAGCCCAAGCATGCAGCAGCAGCCGCACACCCAGGCAAGCCCAAGCGAGCAGCATCAGCAGCCGCCGCACACCCAGGTGAGCCCAAGCACATAACAGCTGCTGCATGCCCTGACATAAAGCCCAGACGAGCAATAGCCTTTGCGTGCCCAAGCATGCCACAACCATCGTACGCTCAACCCACCTCCTCTTTACCGTAAACCTCTACTGACGATTCTTACGCGCCACCACACATCACAGTTCCATTTCCTTCCTTTGTGGCCATAGATCCGACCATCTCTGCTTACCAAACTCATCATCGGACCAGATCTAACGATTTTATTAGATCTCATGCACGAAACAAAGGTAAAGAAGCTCTAACTTATAAATTTATGCGAGTGGAGGTTGGGTTAGTTGATGAAAGCACTTCAGATGATGAGCCCGAGCAAGAAAATACACCAATTCCTAACAAGCCACCTCAAAAATTACCATAACTTGTGATCGATAAGAGTTGATTTCTTCCAGCAACATATGAATTAGGTGGAAATCTTGAATTTGATTGAGAAGAGCATAAGATAAGGTGCTATTCTCTTGACACTTTAGATATTGTACCTGGTAGATCTATTGATGATTCTACTATGTGTGCTTTGGGACTATATGATGAAGTGTTGGAATTAATTGATGGCATCATTTTTTCATGATTAACTTTCCTATGTATGATGCCTTAGTAAAAGAATTTTTTAGCACTTTTAAGTTTGATTATCAAGGACCAAATTTTAATTTAGATTATCCATTTATTTTGACTTATAGACTGCTTGGCACTTTTAAATATTTTTTCATTACTACACTTAACATTGCTTTGGGATTTATCACTGAAAATGAATCTAAAACAAATGATTATTTGGATATGATTTGTGATTATCTTGTAGATTTTGATGCCTTAGCAGTATACAGAGAGTTAACTGGTATGCCTCATGTTGAGTTTCTTCCTGGTAAATCTAAGGCATTTTATATACAAAGTGTTGCTTTACGAATCATCCATAGTTACTTAGCCATTAATTACTCTGTATGAAATGATGATAGCACTGTTGTCACTAAAGCTGAATTACTCTTTTTGTGTTGCATAGTTCATGAAAAAAGAGTTAATTTAGGCTATGGGCTTGCAATTAAATTGCATAAAATTTGTTTGAAACCTAAAAAGATTTATTTAGGGTCTTTTGTCACTTGTTTGGCTATTAAGGTTGGTTTGTTGGATGTAGGTAATACAACAATGCACGTTGCTTGTTCAATGCCACCATTGATTTAATGTTTTTAGATAAATTACACTTATTGTAATGTGGAAAGAAAGGAGCCATTTATTTTTATAAATGCAGGTGTTTTGGCCAAGGACAGAATTTTCAAAAAGAATTCCAAGAAAAAAGCCCCAAAAACATCATCACAAGATGCTGCCCCTATTCCTAATACCACCATACCCAACATTGCTATTGAAACCCACTTAGAGAGCATTGAAACCATTGTCCATCAGTTATAGGTGCATTTTCTTGCCTACTTTGAGCATGTAGGGTTTGCCCCACCTCCTTCTTTGCAGCATTGATCCACTGGACTCCTCCTCCTCGACTAGGGCAATATTAGTTCTCTTTTTGATCTTTTATTTTTATGCCCTTTTTCCCACGTTGTGTGCTAATTTCGCATTAAGGACAATGCGAGGAGAAAGTGTGGGGGAGGGGTTGAGATAAAAGTGCTGTGTGTTTTGTGATGCTGTGTTGCATTCTTCGGACATACTTTTGTCTTCTTAGGTTGTGTGAATAGTTTGTCTAGTTGGTCTTTTTGGTTGTTTTAGGAATTTATTGCACTAAATTTGATGGAAAATTTTTGTTTTGTTGAAGCATAACTATGCATATTTTGTGGTTAGGTGATAAGAGTTTGCACTTGTCCCATAGATTTAAATGATTTGTTTTCTGGTTCATTGTTCTTAGCATCTATTGAATTACACTCTTTTTTCCAGAAGAAAATTTTTATCTTAGATCAATTGCTTGACCCTGTAGTTTTAACCTATTGGATGTTAGGCAAAAATGAGTCGATTTCTTAATAATTAACTTTTTTTCATACATTTCATGGTTGCCTCAGTATTCTTTTGAATTAAGAAAATCCAATGCTTGATTTAAATAGGTGAAATAAATCTCTACATGAAATTTAATTTGGAATATTTACATTTTAGATATTTGTTAAAACTAGTTGAGATATCAAATAAATCTTTGTGTGCTTATGTTGCAAAAAAAGGGGAGATTAGCAAATAAAAATTTTACTCAACTATCCATTACAAATTTGGATATGAGTAAAGCTAACAGCCATTTGCATTTGTGTTGTCTGAGTAACCGGGTATATGTGGGTCAGAACCGAGTGCCCTCGCATAAAAAGAACCTTTACATTCCGTATAAGAAATTCTAGTCTTCCCTATAAAAAATAATAAAATAAAAGCATCAAAAGTAAAAATGATGCCCAAAACTAGAAGTTTTGGCAGTTTGATTCCCTTGCTTGTTGAAATTTGTGTGTATGATGTCTATTCTGGTTTGAAAATTCATCAATCTACATTGATTTAATTTTGAACTTATACTTAAAATCTCTTGCATGTTTAAACTATTTTGAGCCTTGTTGTTTCTGATTTAAAAAGGCTATTGAGGAACCTATGCTATGATTTAAATTAATAGGAAATTGTTTTGAATGTCATTCTCTGATTTGCCTTGCATTTTAATATGGTTGGAGCCTTTGCGATTGTATTTTGGTTGAGGATAGGAATGCTTCTAATGGGATTGATTGTGTTGTTTGACTAATGCTTGAGGACAAGCATGGGATAAGTGTGGGGGAATTTGTTAAGCTGCTAAAATAACATATATTTGATTGAATTTTTCTTATTATTTTGCATTCTTTTAAGTTAGTTTTAGGTACTTTTCATTGGTTTGTTTATCTTTCTAACTGTAGGAGTGGATTTTGATAAAGTTGTAATTTTGGGGCTAATTGTTGATGATTTGGAGAAGCAAGTAATTTTTGGGGTTAATTTGGAGCAAAGAGTTAATAGTTGAAAATTCAAGAAGTTGCCTTGCCTAGGGAAAATTGCCCTGTTGCCCAAGGTAAGAAGCTAAGCCTTATCCAGTACCCTTCCCCAAGGGACTAGCCTAAGGGAAGTTGATAGTGAACTATGACTGTTCAAGTTGATTCTGAACGAAGTTAACCTAGCTGTCACTTAAACCCTAGCTGATATTTAGGAATGTTAAGACTTTATTTTAGGAGTAAAGAGGCTGTGATTTTAGGAATTTAGAACTCCTTTAGGAATTTTATTTTAAATTTCCTAGTTTAGTTAGGTTTCTTTTCTTTTCCTATTTTGGTGATTATTTAAGGGAAGGGTCTTTAGGTTTAGGGGATCTTCTTCCTTCTGCAATTTTTGTAGCTCCAATTCTGTAGCATGAAGTACTCCTTAGTTTTTAATTCTTGTTTTGTGAATTTAATGGCTATGAGTGGCTAAATTATTATTTTCTGTTAAAGATTAATTTAAAGCCAGGGTTTATTTTACTATGAGATTGTTATGCCTACTTTTTGTTCTTAATTTCATATGGTGTTAATGTTATTTACTGTAGCTTAGAGAAACCATATCTCAATTGTTATTTATTTCATGTTCAATGAGGTGCCGTTGTTCATTTAATTAAATAACATACTGCTAATTGAAGATATCAAATTCGTAATTGTTTGGTAAATTCAATAACAAGTAGCAATCAGTGTAGCTTCCTCACAAGGGTTGTTATGTTGAGTAGATACAAGATTTGGTCTAAATTGGTCTCGCTTGTAGATTGGTTGGCTTAGGTCGGGTCTTTCTATTTTTTAATGTTGTCAATAGATTAAATTCTTGGGCTTGTTAAATGTTGTTTATTGGTTCTGAATTAATTATAGTCTTGATTGGTTAAATCATTAATACAGAAAGATTAGATCAGAAGCACGAAGCTAATGACTATAACTTGCCCATTGTTTGATTTTTAGAATTATTTCTTCATCAGTGATTAGTGGAATTAATCTTGTATGGCGAATATCTTTAACTGGAATTTATCATCCATTGAATTCTCTCTTATTAATTTTCTGCTTATTTATTGATTTGTTTTAGTTTATTTATTTTATTTTGTTTTTATTATTCAAAAACCCCCCTCCATTTAATTTTGTGGTTAATGAAATCTGGTTGTTTAGAATTATTTTAGTACTAGTCTTTGTGGATTCGACCCTTTCTTGCCCTATCTGCAATTTATTTGTTAGGATAAGTTAGGAATTTTCTTTTGTGGCTTCGACACCCATCAATAGGTTTGGGAATTTTACTTGTTTTTACATATGTTTATAAGTTCTAGATAGAGGTTAATGAGAGATAAACACTTGATTAATGTGGACTCATAAACTATTTGGTAATAATGTCATAATGATGCCATACATGTCAATTTAGTTATTTAGGGAAATCCATTTTCAAGTAAAATATAAAATTGTTTTGATGATTTTATGTTTGTGTTTTGTTATAATAGATGGTAAAGAAATGAGATATTGACATAAAGCAAACATTGAGAATAACGAGCCATGCATGTGTAAAGCACAAATGATTTTGCATGTAATAGAATTAGGATATTGGGCATTATGTAATAGTGTTGTCTAGAAATTCAGATTGACCTCAAGTGACTATTTTGATCATAAGTTGAGTTTTTGAACTCCGAATTTCATGATTCTAGTTGGGTTAGAACTGGAACATCTATGCTACAAATGTTTTAGAAATAAAAATAACATAATTATGCCTCTAAGATCCTCAAAAATGCCCAAAATAATAGCCTTTTTTCAATTTGTAAGTCAGTGGAGCAATAGGTGCTTCTTACATTATAACTTCTGGGATACATGTTAAAATGACTTGAAACTTTTCCAGCATAAAGTTAGGATCTTAATGAGCACTTGTTAAGAAGACCTCTTTGTCAAAAAAAGGTAATTTCATATTGATTTCAACAATACAACTGAAGGATGGGAGAGCAACAACTAGTTATTAATATTAATGTAGTATAACGCAGTTGTCTTGTAAGAGAAAAGATAATAGCAATTATCCTAGTGTGTAAAAGATAAGAACATTAAGAAGTTAAAGTATGAAACAAATGGTAAAATAGTGTTTGATTAAATCAATTAAGTCTTGAACCTAGAAATTAAAATAACTAAGATGTAATGATTTTAATTAGTTAATTTTCTAACATATAAAAGTATGAAATGGAAGAGAATTAAAAGTGTCTTGCAAAGGATTGAAGAGTTAAGGGGTTTTTGGCCAAGGTATGGGATTAGGGTTCTCATACTTGCATGTAGATAAATTGAGTAGAAATATAATTTAAATGTTTGATAGTATGAATAATTGAAAAGATAAATAATTTTAAAAAGTGTTACTACAAGTCAAGACATGAAAACCCTATGAAATAATGGTTGTAGTGTTAGCATAAATTGAGATAGAAAACTTTAATTGAGACTATTCTAATTTCTAAGGAAAACTATTTTTGGTATTATGAACAACCTATGGTTTTTATTGAATATTTCAAGTTATAGATGTGATATTAAGATAAATCTTGATTTTTTAAAAACTAAACACATATAGGAATAATTTTGTAAGGCTAATTGGCCTAAAAATGACGTTTTCCAAATCAGAAGTGGCACTAAAGTTGGATCCAAAATTTTGCCTCCAAAATTAAGTTCACTTAAAGGTACCAAATTGATAATAAAGTTCATCTAAACCATCTTTAATATAAATAATGCAATTCTTAATATTGAAACACCATGTAATAAGGGATATAAATTGAGTTATGATTATATTTATCTTATTTAAATGTTTTTATGTTAAATGAATGACTACATGGAAGCACATTGAATTATAAATAGTGTGTAATATGATTGATGGTAACGATATGTATAATCATATAAGTTCAAACTTATGTATATGGATTATTATATGAAATTATGTTTACATGTATACACTCTAGGGATATAGCATATCTTCTATACTAGATTCTAAATGTCTTTCCATGTAATTGCATGAAGAACCAATTAAATAATTTGCCTAGTTTATTATTTCAAATTTGTTAAGTAATAACATAATTAAGTACTAGGAAGCATAAAAGCTAAATGAAGGATCGCCTTGGTATGTCTTTACATATTGATTTGTGTTTTATGTGATGGCATTTTGATAGGTATGATAATATAATTAAATTACTTGTCTATGTTTTGTTATTGGGTGGTATCTTTACAGGTACATGCAAGTATGAGTAGATACATGTCTTTTGTTTGTATATAGCTACAAGCCTCAACAACATATTGGTTTATAACAAGTGTTACATGATACGTTATTGGTACTAAAAGTTAACATCTTTGGAATTTAATAGTAAAGGAAAGAATGACAAAGCAATGATATCTGAATGAGTGTTATCTGATCCTTTGCTATATAATATCTTATATATATATATATATATATATATATATATATATATATATATATAAGAATAATAAAGTAAAGTTTGGAACAATAATGAAAAAAGGTATTTCGACTGCATCGAGTCTAGACTGTGGATAGATAGTCACCTATAAGGATATTGCAGCTGCTATCATTGATCCTGTTTGGGTCTAATTTACTATTGATCTTATTGGATCATGAACAACCCCATTCGGGTTGTGATCGACCCCATTTGGGTCTGCTTGACCAGTCTTACCATACCGTCAATCCCGTTTGGGTCTTTCTGATTTCATATCTTCGGATATGTTCTGGTACCTTTGGGTATAATTGTTTATCCATTATCCACTTTTATGAAAGTGTGTAGGCTTAATTAAAAGCTTAATAAAACATTATTATATTGATTTTTTTTAAAAGATAAAAAACCTGGAATATATTAAAGGTTACGAAATAACATGCATTATTTATTTTATTAATCTATGTTTGTGAGCTTGCTTTGTCTGGATGCTTAATTATAGTTTATACATTGTTAATTTATAATATATTGTGAGTATTGTTATAATCTGGATATAAATGGTATATGGAAAGAGTATAGAAGTTTGAAGAATTCACATAAAGTTTTAAAGATATAATACAATGATTATTGTTTCTTATAGAAATGCTTAATCTAAGAAATACCTTGATATGTTGTACATATATTTAATCTTTCTTTTATTTTAAAAGAAGTTTTGTGCTACACATAATAAATCAACGTATATGCATTTATACATTTATATTTAGTATTTATATATATGTGTTGCGACCCTAGCAAGTATACTAGATCGACAAGTAATAAAGCGGGATATAATTAAAACCCACAAATATCGAACCCAAGGCATAAGGGCTGTTTTAAGCTAGATATCTAGAGTTAAGGGAGTTAATTTGAGATAAATTCCCAATTTTTTGATTAAGAGAGCATCCTAAATCTAATTAACAAAATAAATAAATAAAAAAGATAAGCTAATTAAACTAAAGATTAAAACATTGGTTAAAATATTGCTCGGCTTCACTCATCCACCCCATACCCAATGTGAATTAATTTTACCTAAAAGCATACGTGAATAAATTCGGGATAACCCTCTTAACCCAAGCATCCCATTCTAGAGCCAGCTATTCTAGCTGCTAAACGTTCCATTCTAGAGCCAGCCCAACAACTAGCATAAGCATGGGTCTAACATCCTCAGTTCGGTTTGCTGTCCCATTTCGGAACCAAGCAACCTAAAATCCATCTATTTCACTCCACACTCTAGTCTTAAAATAAAAAAAATATTGCACATCTATAGTCCCATTCTAGAGCCGTCCAAAATAGACAACATTCATGATAGAAAAACTGAGCAAAATCATTCACAACATCTAATCCACTAAGCTTAATACCAATCAAGACATATGATAAAAACCATTCATCCATGCATGGAAGATAACTTGATAGATTGAAAAACCATGAGAAACAAATAAGTAACAATGAAATAAACCATTCATTCATGTATAAATAAAAATATGTTCAACATTCACATTGTGAGTAGGGGATTCAAAGATCCCAAGCAACAAAACTACAAATTGAACATAAATAAATTAAAAAGAGATAGGAAAGAGGAAACCCATTAATCCATTTGTAGCTTGTGAAGCTCCAATCCGAATCCAAGCCTCCTTTTTTAAAGCTCCAGCAGCAAAATGAAGTATACAGCGTAAAGTTAATGCATAAAATTTAATCTAACCCTAACTTACATTGGAAAATAAATCTAATCTAAGGTTTATATTGAATTTGTTGGGAATTATTGGTTACATGCATCACACACATAAGCAAAATTTATAATTTTTAACCAATAGATCTGATCTTACCATGAATTTACAATATAAATATTAATGAGAATAAGAAAAATCACCTTTGATTTTTGTTAAATAGTTAATTTTCCTTCTTACCGGGTTGTCGCAAATCACAGTGTCCAAAGTTGAACACCTCCAATTAGTAACCCACACTAGAGAAGGAATAAATGAATCAAGAATGGAGGAACCAAAAAGCTAGCCAAATTCCCCTTGATGCTAGCAAGGGAGTGGCGGCTAGAGTTTTGAGAGAGAATTTCTTTTCTTAATTCTTCACTACACCCTAAAATCCCTATCAATTGGAATTTTATAGTTAGGTTAAAAATCCAACTTCAGAATAGGATTGGGCTCTTTAAAATTTCTGGAGAAATATTAAATGGGCTTCTGGAATTATTAATAATTTATTTGGGCTCAATTAAATCGAATTTAAGTCCATTCATAAAGGACTATGCATAAAATCCATAAACTAAGCCCTTTATGCATACACTTAGATTTAATCACCCAAATGAATTCCAAATCCATCCAAATTAAGTATGTAGGCTCCATAATACTTATAAAATATATTTAATTTATTTTGGTCCAAGAATTATGCCTCTAAGGCCATCTATCTGGGTTTGGCGTGTAACCCTTCCTCTAGAGGGTTTCTGCACCAAAACCAATTATTTGGGCCTATTTAATTTCTCTTACAGATCTATTAATTATTATATCAGCCCTATAACACTTATAGTCCAATAATAATTAATTATGAAATATAATATTTTAATTAGGTCCATTTTGCAGAACATTTCTAAAAAGTTCTGCGAACAATTCCACTTGATCATAATTAATTAACCTCTTTAATTAATGATTCTCTTATTCATCTCTCTTATCCCATAATAATATCAAATATTATTATCCTTATCATTTTACCATTTTATCCTTTACTCTATATGCGTGTGACCTATTGGGTTCCTATCCATATTGACAGTATAATATGTAATTATGAGTTCTATTCAAAACTCACATGATTTAAACTTCTTTAAATCATTTTATCAATTGCTATTGATATTTATGATACAATATTATACAAATTATGAGTGGCCTTTAGCTAGGCATCATAACTACCAAAATGTCAGGAAAGTCAAGTGGTTTGACTATATCCTTCCATATAAATAGTTATTGTACAATTACTCCTTTCACCACTCTTATCTCAATTAGATTCCGAGTATGGATTTCTGTCAACTCATATAAATCTAATTATATATGTTCTATTAATTTAACTATTGTTCCCAAAATGCCATTCATGGATCCCTATCCATCTTGGCATATTACTCTGGCCAGAGATTCTCTAAATAAGGTAATTATAGAATCATACGAGATAACTTTCTTTAATAAATCTGGGATGGTGAATTCTTTATCGATCACTCAACTAACTTTAAGTAGCTCACGATATACCCAACCTCCTAACTATGTTCAGCCCCAGTTGGAAGTAATTAGTTATGGAGTCAAAGTATACCACTTGCTACTTAAGATAACTTTGGTGATCTCAAGTCTAAGGATACTTGCACAACCACTATAAAGAGTTTCCTCACTGACATAGATTTAATAACCATGTGAGGATTCTCTTTGCAGGTTCCAATGAACTTGTTCTTCTAACAAGCATCCATATGTTAGCTTTGATTATCTTCTATAATCACAGTTATGAGAACCACTGCTTGAACCATTCGAGAAGCATAACATGTGCTAGTCTATTCGAATTAACAATTTCCTATCTTGTTAATTTTATGAGTGGAGATATTTAGATATTAACACATTTGTATGCAATAGACATCTCATATCATGAACACTTTAATGATTGCCTTTGCACTGTGTTTATAATATCTAGGACTTCATTTATTAATTTAAGATTTACAAACTCATTTATTTAAGCATAGCATTAATAAATGAATGATGCCTTTTATTAAGAATATGAATTCATACATATGAAATACATCCCTTTTACATGGGCTCTAGGGTATACTCTCTAACGATCTCCCACTTACACTAGAGCCAATCACTCATATTTCTTAGACCCAAGTTATTTATATATGGTGATCGTGTTTAATCTGGAAAAGTGCTTTAATGAGGTGATCCACCACATTATCATCTGTCGGGACACTTTTTATTTTCACGTCATTTGTAGCTACTATTTCCCTTATGAGATGGTATCATTTGAGAACATGCTTGGATTGCTGATGAGACCGTGGTTCCTTTGCTTGCGCAATGGCTCCATTGTTGTCACAATATAAAGAAATCAGATCAACAATGCTAGGCATCACTTCCAGTTCAGATATGAACTTTTTGATCTTGACTACTTCTTGGCTTCCTCTGAAGTAGCAATGTACTCAACTTCTATCGTGGAATCAGCAGTTGTTTCTTGTTTAGAACTCTTCTAACTAACTGACTCTCCTCCTATTAAGAACACAAAACCAGACTGTGATTTACAATCATCTTTGTCAGATTGGAAGCTAATATCCGTATACCCATTTACTTCCAAACTGCCCTCCCCATATACCCAGAATATATCCTTAGTCCTTCTTAAGTACTTAAGGATATTCTTGACAGCTACCCAGTGTTCCTCTCCAAAATTGGATTCGAATCTTCTTGTGACACTCAAAGCAAATGCTACATCTAGACGTGTACATAACATAGCATACATGATAAAACCAATTGTAGATGCATATGGTATTCTATTCATGCTCTCTCTATCCTCTAGTGTCTGCGAACACATACATTTAAAAAGGTATTTCCCATGCACCATGGATATAAACCCTTTCTTAGTGAGATCCTTATTGAACATCTTTAATACTTTATCTATATATGTACTTTGAGAAAGACCTAGCAACCTATTGAATTTATCTCTATAGATCCTTATTCCCAGAACATAGGATGCTTCTCCAAGGTCTTTCATGAAGAATTGCTTGGATAACCATATTTTAACAAACTAGAGAAGAGAAATGTTGTTTCCTATGATTAATATGTCATCCACATATAGAACTAGAAAGACAATTGCACTCCCACTGACCCTTTTATACACACAAGGTTCATCTTCATTTTGTGAGAAACCAAACTCTTTGATTATCTCATTGAATCGTATATTCCAGCTCTCAGAGGCTTGCTTCAATCCATAAATGGATCTTTGAAGCTTGCATACCTTTTTGCCATCTCCTAATGTGAACCCTTCTGGTTGTGTCATATACACATCCTCAGTCAGATTTCCATTTATGAAAGCTGTCTTCACATCCATTTGGCAAATCTCATAATCACAATGAGCTATAATGGCTAAAAGTATTCTTATAGACTTAAGCATCATTACAAGAGAAATGGTTTCATCATAGTCAATACCTTCTTTTTGATGATAGCCTTTTGCTTCTAAGCGAGCTTTATAGGTAACTATATTACCTTCCATGTCGGTTTTCTTTTCGAAAACCCATTTGCACCCTATGGTTTTTATACCTTCAGGTGGTTGAGTTAAAGTCCATACTTTGTTCTCATACATGGAGTCCATTTCATACTGCATAGCCTTAAGCCAAAAATCACATTCTAAACTATTCAAAACTTTTTAATAGCTTGTAGGCTTATTGTCCTCTACTACAGTTATGCCTCTATCTAAATCAATGTGAAATCCATATCTCATAGGGATAGAACATATTCTAGTAGATCTTTTAGGATTTTGTGTATAATTAGGTTCAATTGTAATCTCATTATTATGAAATTCAATTTCGGGTTCAATCAGTTGATCTACTTTTATTTGTGGATCTTGAACTTCATCAAGTTCAATTTTACTCCCACTATCCTCTCGTAGGAGAAATTATCTTTCCAAGAAGACTACATGCCTTGAAACAAACACCTTTTGTTCTAAGGGATAATAGAAATAATATCCAAATGTTTCTTTTGGATATCCCATAAATAAACATTTGTCAGACTTAACATCTAGTTTGTCTAACATTGTCCTCTTCACATAAGAAGGACAATCTCATACTTTCATATGAGAAAGTGTGGGTTTCTTGTTATTCCATATCTCATATGGAGTAACATCAATCGATTTACTAGGAACTCTGTTTAACACATAATCAACAGTTCCTAGTGCATATCCCCAAAAGGACTTAGGCAAGTCTGCTTAGCTCATCATAGATCGAACCATATCTAATAGTGTTTGATTTCTCTTTTCAGACATACCATTATGTTGTGGTCTATATGGTGGAGTCCATTGAGATAAAATCCCATTATCTGTAAAATAATCTTGAAATTCTTGACTTAAGTACTCTCTACCTCGATCTGATCTAAGTGTCTTAATGCTCTTGCCAAGTTGCTTTTGTACTTCATTTTTGAATTATTTAAACTTTTCAAATGCTTCTGATTTATGTTTCATTAGATAGATATATCCAAACCTGGAATAATCATCTATGAAAGTAATGAGTAGGAGTAACCTTCTTTGGCATGTGTAGTCATTGGACAACATACATCTGAATGTATTAAGTCCAAAACCATTTTAGCTCGTTCTCCTTTACCAATAAAGGGAGCTTTTGTCATTTTTCCCAATAAACAAGATTCACATGTATCAAATGATTCATAATCAAATGATCCCAAATCACTCAACTTGTGTAATTTGGTCATGCATTTCTCATTTATATGGCCTAAATGACAATGCCATAAATATGAGGTATTTAGATTATCTTATTTCATTCTCTTGGTATCCATATTATACACTTCTTTAATTAAATCAAGAACAAATATACCATTCTCAATGATAGCTTTAGTATAAAACATATTGTTCTTAAAAATGTAACAATAATTTTCTTTTAAAGAAATGTTATAATCGTTCAATAAACAACTGAAAGAAATAATACTTTTGAATAATACTGGAACATAATAACAATTATTTAACTCCAATATTAATCCACTTAGAAGAGGCAAAAGGTAAGTCCTAACAACTATTGTAGAGATGTTTTGTCCAGTAGTTGACTATAGACATATTTCCGCCTTTCCAACTCTTTTACTGCTTTTAAACCCCTGTAGATCATTACATAAATGAGATCCACATCTAGTATCTAATATCCAAGATTGTTTTGAAGCAATAGAATAAGTATTAATTTCAATCATATGAATACCAGAAGTAGGAGCATCAGCTTGCTTCTTCTCCTTGAGAGAATTTAGATAGGCCTTACAGTTACGCTTCTAATAACCATCCTTTCCATAATGGAAGCATGTTCCTTTGGGATTCTCTTTCTTGGCAACCTTCTTCTTGGAAACCCCGCCATTCTTTGGCTACACCTTGGTCATCTTCATCTTCTTCTTCTTCTGCTTCTTGCCTTTAGCAGAAGTGACAACCATGACACTTTTTGAATCCTTCTTGAAGGATTCATCAGCTATTTTGAGCATGTTGATTAACTCAGGAATGGTTACTTGGATCTTGCTCATGTTGAAGTTAAGCATGAAATGTGCATAACTTGGAGCCAATGAGTACAAGATTAAATCTATGTATAGATCACTATCCATTACGTAGCCAAGTCTACTTAAATGCTCAATATACCCATACATCTTTAATGCATGAGTAGCAGTCGAAGTGCCTTCCACCATTTTGCAGGTAAATAAAGCTCGAGCAATCTCATATTGCTCAGTTCTAGCCTGAGAAGAATAAAGCTCCTCTAGATGCAAAATGATGGTTCTAGCATCCATCATCTCATGTTGCTTTTGAAGCTCTGAGGACATAGTGTATTTTTGATAAGTGCCCTTAATCTTATCAATGGCATTATCTGATGGAAGTGGTGGCGGATCTTTATCCAAGACATAATGGATCTTTTCAGCTCGAAGAACATTTCTTACTTGTCTGATTCAGTCAGAATAGTTGCTGCCAACCAACTTGTTATCCAAGATTGATCATATGTTAATGTTCGATGTGCTCATGCTCATGATGATGGCCTAGATGTGAAAAAAAAAATATGAGAGTATATTCATATATATGTATGCATTAATTAGGTATTTAATTAATCTATTTACTCCCACTATTTTATTGCGAATTAACAACCCTCACTATATAATCTGAGAAAACCTGATGATTTTCTTTGTGGGCCAATATCCAATCCTTGATATGTAATTTGACTTTGACTGTGGTCAACAAGCCAAACTCCATACCCTTGAAAGGTAGGTATTTGTATACCAATTGTCTCTACACAACTATTGGATCATTAGGTTATCAACTCTTTATATGTGCATATCATATATACATTCCCTAATCTTACCTCTAGAACCATTAGCCTTGACCGTGGTTAACAAGCTAATGGGCTAGCTAAGATGACCTATTTAATTAGATTCGAACATATTTGATATAATGTGAGCTTGACTGTGGTCAACAACCCACACTATAAAGAACTCTGGTTCTCCTCCAATTAATGGAAGGCTTATATACCTTAGTATTTGTTTGAAGGATTTTAGTTAATTAAGTCTCATCATACATGGTTGGCATACATTGGTATGCATCTTATATCCATCACATAAATTTAAGCATACAAATATGGTATAGTTATGAACTTTATTACATTGATTTCCCTGAGCCAAAAGGGAAATCAAAAGGTCATACCTAGGTAATATGCATGATTCAAACAAGTAAAAATAATTACATTATCTTCAATCTTGTTGGATCTCCATTTGACCCATCTTGCTCTTTGATAGTGGTCTCCATCTCTATCTCTAACTCTAATCTAAGTAATCTAATTACATATTACAATTCAAAAAAGAAATACAAACAAAAACCAAGTGGCCGCGACATGAAAGTCCTCATTGGGCTAAAACATACATTATGCTCAATCACATGGGGCCTTATCCATAACTATCCATCATGATAATCATACACCCTTATATGCATTTCTAATGCATAAAGTAAAAACATATAATGTGATACAAACTATGTTTCAACTCTTGAAACTTACTTTTGAGTTATTTTAATAATGTGATCAAATTAGGAAACTTTTTCCATTTTGAGAACTTTCATTTTAGGAAACCCTTTTGCATGCATGTGTTCTTGCCTTAATTATCAATCTAATTGATTATTTAATTAATTAATCACATTAAATAATTAAAAAATCAAATTTGGGCTTAAAACAAAGGTCAAGCTGAAACTCACAAATTTAAACCCTAAACTGTGTTCACACACAAACTAGTTTTGTGTCTTTTGGACCATTTGGGCCTTTTGGAATGAGCCAAGCCCACTCAAGCCCTTAAAAAACATTAATAAACTTCATTAAAGTCTATAATATTTAATTTAAATTAGCTCCTTGGGCCCACCAAGTCATTTACTAATTTAAATCAAGTTCGTAAACATAATTAAGCCCATTAAGTGGTTTTAATAAATTAAAATTAATCTAATTAATTCAAGGCCTATTTTAATTAATCTAATTAATTAAAAACACATTAATATATCATATTTAGTAGATTAAAAATTGTTCTAAACAAGAACCCACCAAGAACACACCAAGAACACCAATTTATCGAACTTTTCGACTAAACTAGTTTTCATAAATAACTTGTTCGATTTAAATTTTGCTTGATCCTATGGCTTAATATCACATATTAAACACATAAATTATCATAAAAATAATTTTAAAGCGGATCAATAAAAATTTAATTTAGAACAGCCCCTAAAACTTTTATTGAAAAATAAAAAACATTCATACCAAATACAATGATTCTTTTCTCAAAAAAATCATTTATATTTTCATTTTAAATATTTGATCACATACATCCAGAAATCAATATTTCTCATTCATGAACAATCAAATGTGATATTTTAAAGTTCATAAAATAAATAACTAAAAAATAAAAACAATTCTGTAAAATATAAAATTGTAGATTTATGGCAAAACCTTGGCTCTGATACCATGTTGGAAATTCTCGGTTACATGCATCACATACATAAGCGGAATTTAAAATTTTTAACCAATAGATCTGATCTTTCCATGAATTTAAAATATAAATATTAATGAGAATAAGAAAAATCACCTTTGATTTTTGTTGAATAGTTGATTTTTCTTCTCACCAGGTTTTCGCAAACCACAGTATCCAAAGTTAAAAACCTCAAATTAGTAATCCACACTAGAGAAGGAATAAATGAACCAAGAATAAAGGAACCACAAGGCTGGCCAAATTTTCCTTGATGCTAGCAAGGGAGTGGCGGCTTGGGTTTTGAGAGAGAGAATTTCTTTTTTCTTAATTGTTCACTTCATCCTAAAATCCCTATGACTGGATTTTTATAGTTAGGTTAAAAATCTAACTTCATAATAGGATTGAGCCTTTAAAATTGCTGGAGAAGTATTAAATAAGCTTTTAGAAATATTAATAATTTATTTGAACTCAATTAAATCCAATTTAAGTCCATTCATAAAGGATTATGCACAAAACCCATAAACTAGGCCTTTATGCATACACTTGGATTTAATCACCCAAATGAATCACAAATCCATCCAAATTAAATATGTAGGCTTCATAACATTTATAAAATATATTTAATTTATTTTGGTCCAAGAATTAGGCCTCTAAGGCCATCTATCTGGGTTTGACGTGTAACCCTTCCTCTAGAGGGTTTCTGCACCAAAACCAATTATTTGGGCCTATTTAATTTCTCTTACAGATCTATTAATTATTATATCAGCCCTATAACACTTATAGTCCAATAATAATTAATTGTGAAATATAATATTTTAATTAGGTCCATTTTGCAGAACATTTCTAAAAAGTTTTGCGAACAATTCCACTTGATCATAATTAATTAAACTCTTTAATTAATTATTCTCTTATTTATCTCTCTTATCCCATAATAATATCAAATATTATTGTTCTTATCATTTTACCATTTTATCCTTTACTCTATATGTGTGTGACCTATTAGGTTCCTATCCATATTGGCAGTATAATATGTAATTATGAGTTTTATTCAAAACTCATATGATTTAAACTTCTTTAAATCATTTTATCAATCCCTATTGATATTTATGATACACTATTATACAAATCATGAATGGCCTCTAGCTAGGCATCATGACTACCCAAATATCAGGAAAGTCAAGTGGTTTGACTATACCCTTCCATAGAAACAGTTACCGTGCAAATACTCCTTTCACCATTCTTATCTCAATTAGATTATGAGTATGGATTTCTATCAACTCATATAAATCTAATTATGTGTGTTCTATTAATTTAACCATTGTTCGCAAAATGCCCTTCATGGATCCCTATCCATCTTGGCATATTACTCTGGCTAGAGATTCTTTGAATAAGGCAATTATAGAATCATGCGAGATAACTTCCCTTAATAAATATGGCATGGTGAATTCTTTATCGATCACTCAACTAACTTCAAGTAGGTTCATGATATACCCAACCTCCTAACTATATTCACCCCCAGTTGGATGTAATCAGTTATAGAGTCAAAGCATATCACTTGCTACTTAAGATAACTTTGGTGATCTCAAGTCTAAGGATACTTGCACAACCGCTATGAAGAGATTCCTCAATGACATAGATTTATTATCCATGTGAGGATTCTCTTTGCAGGTCTTCAATGAACTTGTTCTTCTAACAAGTATCCATATGTTATCTTTGATTATTTTCCATAATCACAGTTATGAGAACCATTGCTTAAACCATTCAATAAGCATAACATGTGCTAGTCTGTCCAAATTAACAATGTCCTATCTTGTTAAGTCTATGACTAGGGATATTTAGATATTAACACATTTGCATGCAATAGACATCTTATATCATGAACACTTTCATGATTGACTTTGCACTGTGTTTATAATATCTAGGAATTCATTTATTAATTTAAGATTTACAAACTCATGTATTTAAACATAGCATTAATAAATGAATGATGCCTTTTGTTAAGAATATGAATTCATACATATGAAATACATCCCTTTTACATGGGCTATAGGGCATACTCTCTAACAGAATTAAATCTAATCTATAACATAAAATGAAGGAAAAATGTAAGAAAATTGGAGGAAAAACCCTAGGTCAAAGTGTGGCGGCACTCTTCACTTTTCCCCCTCTTTCATTTCTGCCAATAAATGTAGCTTTTATAGAGATCTGCTGATGGCATCGGCTGAGACAAAAGTGTCCCAACCGTGCCCAGTCAGGTTAGCCATGGTTGAGACACTTTTTTCTCAGCTGTGTACACCTTCTAGACTAAAAAGCTCGAGTTCTATATTAGCCACGATGGGGACAAAATGGTCGCGGTTGCGGCCCCTAAGAGAAAAAAACTAGTCCCATAAATTTATTATATCTTGGATATTTCACCGTTGGATCGAGCTAAAATTTTAACCATAGCTTTCTAACATCTAGATCTACACTTTCAACGGTAGAGATTGGATTTTCATGTTAGAAGATCATTCCAAAAAATAAAATGGTGCGGATTATGGATTCTTTAAGGGGCACTGCTGGGACCATTTTGTCTCAATCATGCTCTTTCCTATTTTTCTGCACAAGAGTCAAAATTACCCCATTATACACACCAAAACATTGTAAATATCAATATAATTTCATTTGGCATAAAAAGAGAAAGTTCTTACACAAAACACTGAAAATCATACAAAATAAAACATAGACACAAACAAAAATATACTGAAATTAAACAATAAAATTGGAGTTATCAATATGCATATGTATATAAATATTCAAGTGTTATATATTTCTTTAATGACCTCTTCTAAGGGTTGTCCATATGTTATTTTCCACACTAAGATTTTTAGCTTAGTAGGGGTGTTTATCCATATAGGTGTTGCTGGGAAGATTTTGCTCTGAAATGCTAGTCTACCTTGGAACTCCAACTCGAGTCTGTCTTCATTTTTGTTATAGTTTTACTTTGATAAAAAAATTTGTAAAGTTTTGTACTTAAAGCTTATGTAAGGAATGATAGATCTCCCAATATCTAGTGATGTATTATGTTCACTTTATAATTTATAGTACATGTCTAAGTTTTTAAAAAATAATACTGTAGTTTCCACCTTAGTTTATATATGTTGATGATAATTTTTGCTAGCATGATATTAGTGTATGGTTATGTTTTAATGTTCGAGATTTAGGATGCCACGGTGTGGTATCAGAGCATAGGTTTAGGCATTTCTGGATAATAAGAGTATAGAAAGTAAATATTTGTATAGTTAAAGTGTGTTGGCCATTGCAAATATCTCCGTTTTATAGATTGGAAAATCCGCCAGCTTTAGAGTTTGACTTTTATCGTTCCTAATATAGCTACTACTACAAGTAAGTTATTAAATGATATATTCAGGTTGAATAAGATGCTATATATACCTATCAGTGGTTGCTTAACAGGCATGGGCTATCCACCAAATACTTCATATAGGATGGGGCAAAATATATATAGTACACGAGAATACATATTTGTATTCTATTGCATACATGGAATCATACATTCATCGCATAGCATCGTATGTAATCTGATAAAACATGAATAGCATCATATTATATGTATATCCCCAGCTGGAAAGGAAAACTAACAGAAAATATAATGAGCATAAGTATAATTTGATAGTAAGAAATAAAACTATAGTAATATGGAGATAAGTTGGATTGAATCAGAGGAATTAAATGTGAAAGTTTTGCTTAGAATCGATTATAAATGTAGAAGAATTGTAGATAGTGATTAATAATAGTAGTACAGATTTTCGATCTGAATTTCGAGAATGAAATTCTTTAAGGGGAAGAGATTTGTAAGGACCCAAATTAGGCCCTAGTAGAATTCAAAGGCATCATCAAGATATCAATATCTAATTATTCTTAATTAGATGAATTATTGATAAGTGGGACTTTGTGAATTAATATTTTATGAGATTGAAGGTGACAAATTCAAATTACATTGTGATATATAAGTGTGCAATTAAGATTAAATTAAGCTTTATTTTATGGTAATAGGAAATTGAAGTAAATTTCCTACAAAGTGTTATGATTAAATTAATGTCTAATCATACAAATTAAATTGAAGGGTAAATTAGTAATTTATTGTATATAAGTTATGTGTATATAGGTTAAAAGTATGATTTTGTTAAATGGAATTGATGAGTTAACATACACTTTCTAAAGAGATTGTCCATGTAATGTTGTGAGGAGTATAAATAGTTAGAGAGTGGACGTTAGCAAAAAGAAAAGGAAAAGAGTAGTGGAAGTTGATATCACTCACTCACTTGAGAGTGCCCGACGTGGAAGAGAAGATGACAGGTGTCTTAACATAAGGAAAAGCAGCATGCAAGTATCCATCATAAGTCTAGAAATATATCTTACTTTGGGGTTTCTCTAGAAAAATGTTTTTAAGCAAATGTTTTAGAGAGAATTTGGGTTATGCTATGGAAGAAGAAGCATGCATGAGTTGGTGAAAAAAGTAATAATCAAAATGAGCAAAATGGGAACTAGAGGCTATGAAAGGGGCTAAAACTTTAACAACAGGTTTGGGAATTTTACTTGTTTTTATATATGTTTATAAGTTCTAGATGGAGGTTAATGAGAGATAAACACTTGATTAATGTGGACTCATGAATTATTTGGTAATAATGTTATAATTATGCCATGCATGTCAATTTAGTTTTTTAGGGAGATCCATTTTCAAGTAAAGTATAGAATTGGTTTGAGGATTTTGTGTTTGTGTTTTGTTATAATAGATGGTGAATAAATAAGATATTGACATGAAGTAAACATTGAGAATAACAGGTCATGCATGTGTAGAGCACAAATGATTTTGCATGTAATGGAATTTGGATATTAGGCATTATGTAATAGTGTTGTCCAGAAATTCCGATTGACCTCTAGTGGCTATTTTTATAATAAGTTGAGTTTTTGAACTCTAAATTTCATGATTCTAGTTGGATTAAAACCAGGACATATGTGCCTACAAATGTTTTAGAAATAATAATAATGTAATTATGCCTCTAAGATCCTCAAAAATTCCCAAAACAGTAGCCCTTTATCAATTGGTAAGTCAATGGAGCATTAGGTGCTTCTTACATTATAACTCCTAGGATACATGTTAAAATGACTTGAAATTTTTCCAGCATAAAGTTATGATGTTAAGGATCAATTGTTAAGAGACCTCTTTGCCAAAAGAAGGTAATTTCATATCGATTTTAGTTGTACAACTTAAGGATGGGAGAGCAACAACTAGTTGTTAATATTAATGTAGTATAATGTAGTCGTCTTGTAAGAGAAAAGATAATAGCAGTTATCCTAGTGTGTAAAAGATAAGAACATTAAGAAGTTAAAGTATGAAACAAATGGTATAATAGTGTTTGATTAAATTGATTAAGTCTTAAACCTAAAAATTAAAATAACTAAGTAGTAACGATTGTAATTAGTTAATTTTCTAACATATAAAAGTACGAAATGGAAGAGAATTAAAAGGATCTTGCAGAGGATTGAAGAGTTAAAGGGATTTGGGAAAAGGTTTGGGATTAGGGTTTTCATACTTGCATGTAGCTAAATTGGGTAGAAAAATAATTTAAATGTTCGATAGTATAAACAATTGAAAAGAGAAATAATTTTAGGAAGTGTTACTATAAGTGAAGACATGAAAATCCTATGAATTAATGGCTATAATGTTAGTATAAATTGAGTTAGAAAACTTTAATTGAGACCATTCCAATTTTTAAGGTTACATAATAAATAAGTCTAAAAGTTTGTAGAAGGGACCTAGCACTAAATTTGACTTTAAGTTATCCAAATATCTAATTGAAATCCATGTGAGTTGTTGATTTTAGTTCTAAAATAAGTTGTAGAAAATATGATGTAATTTTGTGTATAGTGGTCATAATGCTAAGAGGTTAATTTATATGAAACATAGACTTCTAAATATACATTTTATATGAAGGAAGCAATGCCTAATTTTGTTTCCATGCATGTCAAATTTTAGCTTGAATATAGTCGGAATTGTTTTCACTATCAAGGCACAGATTTTGGTATTTTTGGCATAAGTCTTGGTAGAAGAGATCAAATGCTATGCTGTAAAATTCAGGTTAAACTAGATACATAGGCGTATAAATTCTTTTGAAGGAAAGCTAGTCTAATTCTTTTCTCATTTTTTTCTATGAATTTTATAAATGGTAAATAAAGAAAAACTATTTTTGGTATTATGAACAGCCTATGGTTTTTCTTGAATATTTCACATTATAGATATGATATTAAGATGAACATAGGAGAATAAATTTTTAGAAGGCTACTTGGCCTAAAAATGACGTTTTCCAAATCAAAAGTAGCACACAAGTTGGATCCAGAATTCTGCCTTCAAAATTAAGTTCACTTAAAGGTCACAAATTGATAGTAAAGTTCATCTAAACCATATGTAATATAAATAATGCAATTCTTAATATTGAAACACCATGTAACAAGGGATATAAATTGAGTTATGATTATATTTATCTTATTTAAATGTTGTTATGTTAAATGAATGACTACATGGAAGCACATTGAATTATAAATAACATGTAATATGATTGATGATAAAGATATGTATAATCATATAAGTTCAAACTTATGTACATGGCTTATTATATTAAATTATGCTTACATATATACACTTTAGGGATATAGCATATTTTCTATACTAGATTTTAAACATCTTTCCATGTAATTGCATGAAGAACCAATTAAATAATTTGCCTAGTTTATTATTTCAAATTGATTAAGTAATAACATAATTAAGTACTAGGAAGCATAAAAGCTAAATGAAGGATTGCCAAGGTATGTCCTTACATATTGATTTGTGTTTTATGTGATAGCATTTTGATAGGTATGATAATATAATTAAATTACTTAACTATGTGTTGTTATTGGGTGGTATCTTTACATGTATATACATGTATGAGTAGATACATGTCTTTGGTTTGTATATAGCTACAAGCCTCAACAACATATTGGTTTATAACAAGTGTTACATGATACGTTGTTGATATTAAAAGTTAACATCTTTGGAATTTAATAGTAAAGGAAAGAATGACAAAGCAATGATATCCGAATAAGTGTTATCTGATGCTGTACTAAATAATAGCTTATATATATATATATATGTATATATATATATGAAAGAATAATAAAGTAAAAAAGAGGTATTTCGCTTGAATTGAGTCTAGACTATGGATAAATAGGAGCCTATAAGGATATTGTAGCTGCTATCATTGATCCTATTTGGGTCTAATTTACCATTGATCTTATTGGATCAAAAATAGCCCCGTTTGGATCTGCATGATCAGTCTTACCGTACTGTCTACCCCGTTTGGATTTGATTTCATATCTTCGGATATGTTCTGGTACCTTTGGGTACAATTGGTTATTTGTTATCTACTTTTTAGAAATCGTGCAAGCTTAATTAAAAGGTTAATAAAAGGTTATTATATGGGTTTTTTTAAAAGAACCTATAATATATTGAAGGTTATGGAATAACATAACTTCTTTATTTTATTAATCTATATTTGTGAGATTACTTTATCTGGATGCTTAATTATAGTTTATACATTATTAATTTATAATATATTGTGAATATTGTTATAATTTAGATATAACTGGCATATGGAAAGAGTATAGAAGTTTGAGGAATTCATATAGAGTTTTAAAGATATAATACTATGATTATTGTTTCTTATAGAAATGCTTAAGCTAAGAAATACCTTGATATGTATTATACATATATTTAATCTTTCTTTTATTTTAAAAGAAGTTTTGTACTATACATAATAAATCAACATATATGCATTTATATATTTATATTTAGTATTTATATATATGCATATGTATATAAATATTCATGTGTTACATATGTCTTTAGCGACCTCTTTTAGGGGTTGTCCATATCTTATTATTGTTCCCCACTAAGCTTTTTAGCTTAGTATGGATGTTTATCCGTGTAGGTGTTGTTAGGAAGATTTTTCTCTAAAATGCTAGTCTATCTTGGAAGGCCAACTCAAGTCTGTCTTCATTTATGTTATAGTTTTACTTTAATAAAAAATTATAAAGTTTTGTACTTAAAGCTTATGTAAGGAATGATAAATCTGTCAATATCTAGTGATGTATTATGTTCACCTTGTAATTTACAGTACATGCCTAAGTTTAAAAAAAATAATGCTGTAGTTTCTAGCTTAGTTTATATATGTTGATGATAATTTTTGCTAGCATGATATTAATGTATAGTTATGTTTTGATGTTTGAGATTTAGGGTGCCACATTGGCTGCTTCAACTGCACCGTTAGCCTGAGGACGGTAAAGGGAGGACTTATGATGTTGAATCCCATATTTCTTGGGCATTTACTTAGTTTCCCTAAAGAATTGTAATCCCTTGTTTGACACTATATGGTGGGGTCGGCCATACCTACATATCAAATTCTTTTCAATAAACCTAGCTATGTCCCTAGCACCCACCTTCTTGAAGGATTTTGTTTCTACCCATTTGGTGAAGTGATATATGGTAACTATAATGAACTTATGGATGAATGATTCTCATGATGTCGATGCCCCATATAGCCAATGGCCAAGGCAATGTAAGATTGCATAGTTTAGAAATTGGCAATCAAAACTGTATATTGTTGGCACAACTAACATTCTTCGATGTACCTTGAGTGGTCGATTACAAGCCAGAAGAGCCATTGGCATATGGTCTTCCCTCTTTTTTCATTTATCATTCTCCTTTCCTTTCCTTTTCTTTTTCTCTTTCTCTCTCTCTCTCTTTGCTTCCTCTTCCTTTTTTTTTCTTTTTTATTTTTACCTAATCATTTGTGTAAGCATAGCATACACTCATAATTCCCTTTTCACTTAAATACTTCAATTGAATACCATCATGCTACCTCTTATGAAGTCTTTCTACCTACACCGATGGACCAGGTAGACATCTCATAGATCGTTCTTTAATCCTCGTTAGTGACATCTTATGGGAACATTAATTTCTCTATTTCAACATCCGTTACTTGCTCAATTTCAAAGTGTGGCTTGTCAGAAATAGAGATCTATGTAGGTTTCATGTTTAACGCCCTTTGGCCTATCCTACGTCAATATCAAAATGGCTAAAGCATCCTCAAACTAACTTCCAAGATAATTGTCGTAAGGCAACGACCATTGTTTATTGACCATTAACTATCCACTTAATAAACTACTAAAGATGAATATTCATATATTTTTACGATCTTTGCCCACCACTACTAAAACTTCTTCCTTGATTGGGTTATACCCCACATAAATTTGCTGTGGTGTATACCCTAGTCTCAAGGACGTAGATAGGGTGAGAAGGGTGTCAAACTCTAGAAATAAATTTACGGTTAAGTGTTGTCTTGTACTAATTAGTTAGATACTAAGATGGATAGGCAATGATTAATTACAATGGGGTTTTTATGCTCCATCCCATAAGATGAATTGATCTTTCTTGCTTTTTTTCTTTTTTCTTCTTTTTCTTTTAAACTTATCCTCATCCATTATTGAAGAGTGAGCTATATGTATTATGGATATAGTTTCCCTAAGACTATAAAGGCTCTTAAACAATAAACTTGAATCATGCCATCCTAATTTTAAAAATAACTAAAAAATTGACTAAACATCCAATGATTTTGAAAATAACAATAAGAGATAGTAAAAACAAGCTATTGAAATGGCATTAAATTGCACTTAATCATGTCAAGATAAACTTAGAAACAACTTTAAAATAAAAATGAATAAGACAAATGCATAAATATGCATCAACTTAGCATATCATCATGCATAAAAAAAAAACTAAAACACTAAACACATACTTCCCATCCCCACACTTAAACTTCACATTGTCCCCAATGTTAATCTAAAAATAAAAAGAAGAAGGAAAAAGAAATGCTTCCCTTAATCATCTGAAGGAAAAGTTGGAGGAGAGCCAACCATATAGCTTATTTGAGTAATAAATGTGTCAACTTTGTACTCCATCCTCCTTTGCCTCTTTGCAAGGTTTCTTGTCACAATCTTCATTGAGCTTAATTGATGTTGCATGGCTTGTTGATTATTCAACAATTACTCCAAAATCCTTGAAGACCTACTTGAAGCACCATGATTTTGGCCATGAGAAGGACTATAAGTTGGCCTACTTGCACTCTCATAAGATTAGGCTAGAATGATAGCAAAGGCATCATGAGTTTCTTCCTCTTGAGGCACGCCAAAATCATGCCCTCCATCTTCTTCACTTTATTCCTCCTCTTCTTCACTCTCTTTAGGTGGTGGTGGTGTCAATCCTCTCCAACATAAGCGAGAACGGGTAGTAATGAATCTCATTAAGGCATCAACCACTTCACTTATAATCAAAGTCTACACTGTGAAAAATGTACACTTAAGTACACAGGTAAAATCATGCAAATCAATATTCAAGGCATTAGAAATAATGGACACAACATGACCATAAGTTACAGGGCTAATCTTTCTAGATATGCATGTAAGCAATTGGTTAAAAATCCAATAAGTCCAAGTTTATTATTATGAATACACCATATAAGAAATAACTCTTGATAAGTAACCCTATTAAATTTAGATTTGTTAAAAATCACATAAGTAAGAACCTTATGAAAAAGGCAATATTTTAAGTCTTTACTAAACATTACTTTACCCTTTTTAGGTTGGAATGGGGTTCTCAAATCAATCAACAATGTCCAAAATGCATGAACATCAAAATTTTTAGGAGGATCACATATACCATCTCTCCTAAAACTAAAAACTCCGTGTATAAATGAATAAGTAAGAGTGTGCTTTTCCCTTATTAAATGAAATTCCAACACCCTAGAGTCATTCTCATTCACTTCTAATGTAGTGTAAAATTCCAAGACCAAATGAACATAAGTGGGTTCGTGCACGGAAAGAAATGTAGCAAGACCACAAGAACTTAAAAGAGCATTAAGAGTATCAAGCATACCTATATCTCTCAAGAGGCTAGTAGAAAGATACTTACAAGCCATAATTCCTCTTGACTTAGGAGAAATAAATCTAGCACCTTCCTTATGAGAAGAAATGGCAAATGGGGCCTTATGTATGGAAGTGAAATCTTCTTCTTAAGAAGCTTCATTTTGAGGCCTTGATGATGTTAAACCTCTTGTTCTTGCCAGCTTGGAAGTTAAAATAAAGAAATGCTCAAAAGAAAAATGGAGAAAAACTTAGTGAGGAACACATGAAAGAGAAAGAAAATAAGAACTAATAACTTGAAAATGGAAGTCTTGAGAGAAACGAGTGAGAGAAAACAGAGAAAGAGTAAGGAAGAAGAATTAAAAAGAGTTATATTTATAGAGAAATTACTCTATGGGGAAATGGAAAAGGATGCAACAATAATGACAAATGAAGACTTGAATTTATAGGGAAGAAAATTTTCTGAAAAGGGATGAGAAAAAGTAGGTAAGGTATGACTTCTTATGGGAAAAGACACAACCCTTTAAGGCTTCTCACACCTTTTCAAAATAATTTGAAAAAAGAAACAAAAAATAATGACAAGAAATAAAGACTAAAAACAAAATTGAAATAGGGATTTGAAGTGACATAAATTAAAGGAAAATTTAGCTAGATTGGGTTCTGTCACGAGTTAGCGCAGATGGGATGACTTGATATGACTGCTCTTAGTAACAAGTTAGCACATTGGTGATGACTCGGCACAGATGTGATTCTTCATGAATCGATACAATGATTGATGACTCAGTATGCAATGGTTTTGGAATGAATTGGCATAAAAGTTGGCATGAATCTCAAGTCGGTATACGGACTCTCTGTAATAAGTTGGCATAGGCATTATAACTTGTAAACCCTACCCCAAAAACTCAAAAATACAAACTACCAAAAACTATAAGAAAAGACATTATGCCATCAATCATAATGTGTAAATATAAAATAAAAACACAAAACCAAAGAACAAACATACTTATAAACATAGTAAAACTATATAGAGAAACTCGTGTAAAGGAAAACTAAGGCAAACTTTTGTAAAAACCCAAAAGCATTAAAAAAAATGAGAAATAACCTCTTTGGGTGAAGAAAGAGTAAGCAAATTCACCTCACCCATAGACTGACCAACAAAATATGGCTTGAAGACCATTAGCCTTTAAAACTTCTCCCTTGCCATTCTCAATATCGATTGCTCAAAACTCATACACTTTAACAATTTTAAAAGGACCAGACCATTGAGACTTGAGCTTCTTAAGAAATAACCTCAATCTTGAGTTATAAAGAAGCACCAAAAAACCTTCATAAAACTCGTTTTTAAGAATATGCTTATCATGCTACATCTTGGTACGATCCTTATATAGCTTAAGCATTCTCATAGGCATTCATCTTTAACTCATTTAATTGAAGTAACCTCTTCCTACCTGTGTGCTTCATATCAAAATTAAAAGCCCTTTTTGCCCATTAAATCGGCAAGTGACAAGACTTACCATAGATAAGTTCATATGGGGTAAGACCTATGGGTGTTTTAAAGACTGTCCTATATGCCCAAAGCTCATCATCTAGCTTTAATGCCTAATCCATTCTAGATTATGAAACTATTTTTTCCAAGATTCACTTCAATTTTTTATTACTCACTTCTACTTACACACTAGTTTGAGGATCATATGGAATAGCCACCTTGTGTGTCACTCCATACTTCTTCAATAGACTTCAATCACACTATTGCAAAAATGGGAACTTTCATCACTAATAATTGCCCTAGGAGTGCAACACCTTGGAAATATAACCTTCCTAAGAATCTTCTTAACTACTTTGGCATCATTAGTGAAAGTAGGTATTGCCTTAACCCATTTAGATGCATAGTCTACCATAACAAAAATGTACTTGTGACCTAAAGAACTAGGGGAAGGACCCATGAAATCCATCCCCAAAACATCAAATATCTCAACTTCTAACACTCCATTCAATTGAATCTCATTATTTCTTGTTATACTTCTCATCCTTTTGCATCTATCATATCTAAATACATATGCTCTAACAGTGTTAAATAAAGTAGGCCACTAAAAACTAAATTAAAGTATCTTAGAAGCTATTTTGGATACAACAAAATGACCACCAATTGTTAGCGTAAGCCCTAGCCCTAATACATTGTTATAAAATATTTAGGTTAATAAATGAGGCATTTGTTTTATCTATTGTATTCCTATGCATATCAAATGATAAAATTATCCAAAAATATTGTTTCAGTTTAAGTTATCGTGTGTGAGGCACATGGTTGTAAAACATTGAAACAATTGAAACTTCATTCTAAATATCCCCAGTCAGTCATTGTTATTGGAATAACAAATGAATTAAGACTAGTATACTCTCTCTGATTAGTTGAGTTCTATCTTAGGGATTATAAGAACTAAAGTGTCAATCAGAGATCATAGATACATGTTTAGAACATGATATCTAGATTCGATCCGCTTATGAGAATACTACATGGTATAAGTCATAAGTGTTTCTCAATTGCAAGTTTTGTATTGGAGTTCTTAGACCTAAAATCTCTATGAAACTCTTCATGAATTACTGTGTACTTTGACATACACCTAACGTACTCATAACAGAGTGACTAGTATAGGTATGCTTGGATATGCACTGATTTATGTTAGAAAGCATGAGAGAAGTAAAGGGATTACCCCTCTCGATAAAAGAGAAAATATCACCGGCCACTTGATCAGTGAACTGAGAAGTATATGGCTATATCAAGTTAAAATAAATGAGTAATCATTATTTATCTGAGAGTTTAGTGTCACTAGAATATCAAGAAAGGAATTAGTATATATAAGGATGACTAGTTCCATGCCTTATATTAATTCTGATGTTTATGGGTAAGGGACTATGCAAAATTGCATTAGGACACTAAATGCCATTTTCATTTTCATTTAATTTGGAATGTTATAATATCTTGCTAGAGAATATATATAGCCTTTGAATTACTTATTAATTCATTGCCAGTATTAAATTGACCTATAGGATCACACAAAGCATTGGGTTTAAGATATTTAAAATAAAGTATTGGACATTAATTTGGGCTTTTATTTAAAGTCAAATTAATGTGGATAATGGGTATTAAAATTGCTAAATGGACTTTGGTCCATGAGAGAGGGAAAATCGGCATTACTAGGATAAAATCAATTAATTGATTATCTTTGAATATTTAACGTAATTGAGTTTGAATCCTAAATTGGATTTAAATCAAGATACAATACTTAATAGGGAAATATTGTGGCCGAAATTCAAGCTAGGTAACTAGTTGAATTCGGCAAGTATTAAACCCTATAGAAGTGATTTATTTTGATTAAATAACTAATGTAAGTTAAAATTAATTTGAATTCAAAATACTAAAAAAATTTGAATTAATTTAAATCACTTAATTAGGAAGAGATGGGGGCTGAAAATACTACCTAAACCTAGGGGATTTTGGCATCCATAAGGATTCCTAAACAAGTGATATAAATTGATTAAATTGTTTTTGCCTAGTTAGGTTTTTTTCTCTCTCATTACCGCCACTCTCAAGGGAAAAGGATTCTTTCTTCTTCTCTTGGATTTTGGGCAGCTATTTTTGAACCTTATAAAGAACAAGATCAGATCTTGTGTCTTTATTCAATACCCATTGCCAAAAAAAAATTAGAGCTAGCACTCTTGTTTTAAGCCATCTTTGCAAGTATGTGTGTGAGCATAGAGTGGTGTGGTGCAAAGGCAGCACTTTTGGCATTGGTTATCGAGATCTAAGGTATATAAGTCCATCTTATAAACTGGTCATTAAAAAATAAAGTTTTTGAAGTGCATTCAAGGATGTAAGTTTATTCAAAAAACCCTAAAATTGCATGTTTCAATTCTATATTGTATATTGCATGGCATGTATAATCAAAATTTTTAATTTTTTCCACTGAGTGATCATTATGTTTATGACATGTGATATCCTATAAGTGGTGTTAGAGCTTAATCATGCTTTTTTTAGTGGTTTGGATGCGTTACAACTTGATTCTAAATCGTTTGCTGCATAAAACGTAATGCTGAAATTTTCTGTTTTGAGTTTTTTGCATTGGTTGAGTGTAAAAACTATTTTACTTGGTTAATTAGGTGTTATGATAATTATTAAATGTTAATATAATGTACCAAGATGTTATTAGACCTATTCATGGTTTTTTTAATTATATATACTTGATTATACATGTTAATCTTGAAACTAGGTGCTTGTTTGCATGATATGAGTTTGTAAACAACAAGTTTCTCAAAATTAAATGTAAAACCATGTTTGGCATGTTTGTAAGTATTTTTTGAACATTAATAATAGGTCTGGACATGTTTTAAAAATGGTTTTAATTCTGGTCCATGACAATTTAATTGATTAATTTTCAAATCACTTAAAATGATGACTAGTTTGTGCTTGTTGCATGTCTAATCAACATTGTTTGTTTTGTTTTGATTAAAATGGCAAAAAAAGCATTTATATCATATCTAAATAGAACCTTAACTCAATGTTTATGACCTGATTTAAGTTATTAAATGGGTCATAAAATCATTTTAAGTGTTTGTGCATCGTTTATGGCATTATATGAGCATTAAATAACTAGTTTCATGTTGTTCGTTTGTTTTATTATCTATGTCGTATGTGGTATATGTTTCTCATGAATTTTTATTTTTTAATTCATGTCGGTTCATATTATTTGTATTTTTAATGTTTATCGGCTGTATGACATAATATTAAAAATGGCAAAATTGGAAATTATACTAGAGGTAATTTACGGCACAAATCTAACTAGTTTGTATTTTGGGCTTTTAAGAGAGCTTATTCAATAAGAGGATTTAGTCCATTGGGCTTCTGCCTAGGCCTTTCATAGGGTCTTCTCTTAAAAGTATAAGTACACAATTTCCATTAATGGGCTGGGCTTAATTAATTAAAATTGGACTTTGTTTTATCTATGAATGTTATGTATATTTGATTGCTTGTTATGAGTGATGAATGTATATGCATGGTGCATTCATGGGCTATGGATTATGTAATTAAATATGGCCTGTATGCCATTATGAATTATTGTAAAAGTTTCATTTATTTCTTAGTATAGAATTTATTTGAAAACTTTGTAAATCAAGACGAAGCCCGACTTGAAGATTCATATGTAATAGTATAAAATCTTAGTTGTAGGATTTTTGGGCCCATGTTTGTCATGCTTTACTTTATGCATATATATATATATATATGCTATGAATGGATGACAAAGCGTATACCATATAAGCCGTAATAAAATGAATCCCTAAAATAGTAAGTCACAAAGTTGCCTTCCTAATTCGAAACATGTCAAGGCATCGATCATCGATCACATAGACTAGGAGTCCTAGATGTGCCTGATTATCTTTGTGAGGCATGGGTTGTGAATGTAGGTTGGACTTAACATGGAAAGGGATGCCCGGACCTAGGCAATGAATAAATGGGTTTGTGCTATAACATCTTAAGATGTTAGCCCATTTGATCCAAGAGTCATATACGAGACATGATTGGAGTTTTCCTATCTAAGTAACTTAACTCTTTAGGTGCACAAGCATAACTTGACTAATGAGTTGTTGTGAAAAGTGGATCTTGGCCCACATTAAATCACTAACACAAATTATTTAAAGGGATATTAATTTGATTTGTGGGATTTTATTAAGACCTCATTTAATCTTGCTAAATTTATTGTAGATTAAAAATGGCTTCTTTAAACAACAACTTTTCATTACGGTCGGTCCTAGAAAAAGACAAACTGAATGGCACCAATTTAATAGACTGGTCTCAAAACTTGCGAATTGTTCTTAAGCAAGAGAATAACTCATGTGTTTTGGATGCACCCTTGCCTGACAAACCTGCTAGGAATGCCTCTGCAGTTTAAAAGGAAACTTTTGAGACTAAGAAGAGTGACTTCAATAATGTGACCTGTCTGATGCTAGCCACTATGGTGTCCTATTTGCAAAAGCAATTCATGGAACAGAGGCCTATGCGATCATGGTGCACCTCAAGTAGATGTTCCAAGAACAAGCTCTTCATGAGAGGTTTGTGACAATAAAGGCCTTGATTTCTTGTAAGATGGCTGCGGGTACTCCTGTTACTACCTATGTACTCAAGATAAAAGGGTATCTTGATACTCTTGAGAAGCTTGAGGTACAAGTCCCAAAGGAATTGGCCATAGACTTGATCTTAGGTTCATTAACTGATGATTATGATCCATTTGTTATGAATTATAACATGCATGAAATGAATAAGACAGTCACTGAGCTTTATAGGATGCTTAAAAATGCTGAGGAGAACATTTGAAAGACTAATCCCGTACTTATGGTTCAAGGGGGCATTGAGAAAGGACCCGTTAAAGGAAAAAGGAAAGGAAAGGAAAAATCCAAGAATGACCAGGCACGGCCTAAGTTTAGTAAGAGTGCACCTCAGGCCCAACCGAAGCCTAAGGCGTAAAAAGCTCGAAGAGAGTGAGAGCACATGCTTCCATTGCAACAAGTTAGGGCATTGGAGGAATAATTACACTCTCTTTAAGGAAGAACAAAAGAAGAATAGAGCCAAGGCATCCAGTTTTGGTATTTTTGTTGTTGAAATTAACCTTTTTATTTCTACCACTTGGGTATTAGATACCGGTTGTGGTTCTCACATTTGTTCAAATGTGCAGGGGCTAAGAAATAGGTGGTTACTAGGGAAGGGTGAAGTTAACCTCTATGTAGGGAATGGAGAATGAGTTACGACCATATAGATATGCAACTATTGACTCACTTTACCTTCTGGATTACGTTTAAATTTAATGAATTATTATTTTGTGTCTGCTATGAGTAGAAATATTATTTCAGTTTCATGTTTGGATATGGATGGATTTGACTTTGATATTAATAATGGCAATATTCATATTCATCACCAAGGCATTTTATATGGCACTACTATGTTACAAAATGGCCTATATATCCTTGATCTACAAAATAGAGAGTCCATATACAACATTAATACAAAGAGGGTTACATCAAACGAATTGAACCCTACTTACTTTTGGCATTGTCGTTTAGGGCATGCAAACGAAAAATGCATTTCAAGACTCAACAAATCTAGAGTGCTTGGCTAATTCAATTTGGAATCTTATGACACATGCGAGCCATGTTTGCATGAAAAAATGACAAAGAGTCTTTTTAATAAGAAAGGTGAGAGGACTAGTGACTTATTGGGGTTAATACACACCGATGTATGTGGACCATTACGTACACAAGCTAGAGGTGGTTTTAGTTACTTCATAACATTCATAGATGACTTCAATAGATATGGCTACATCTATCTAATGAAGCACAAGTCTGAAACTTTTGAAAAATTCAAAGATTTTACGAACGAAATAGAAAACCAACTTGGCAAAAGTATAAAAGCCATTCGATCAGATCAAGGTGGCAAATCTTAAGCCAAGAGTTTGGTAGTCATCTGAAGGAGTGTGGAATTATTTCATAGCTCACTCCTTCTGGTACACCACAATGGAATGGTGTGTCCGAAAGGAGAAATCGAACTCTATTGGACATGATTTGATCAATGATAAGTCAAGCTAATCTTCCTATCTCTTTTTGGGGCTATGCATTAGAAACTGCTACATTTTTACTAAACCGTACTCCAACTAAAGCAGTTGAGAAGACACCATATTAGGTATGGATTAGGAAAGAGCCCAATATGTCGTTTCTTAGGATTTGGGGTTGTGAAGCATATGTTAAGAAATTAACATCTGACAAACTAGAATCCAAATCTACTATCTGCTTGTTGGTGGATTATCCCAAAGAAAAAAAGGGATACTACTTTTACTCACAAGTCGAGAACAAAGCGTTTGTTGCTCGCAAGGCTATTTTCTTAGAAAAGGAATTCCTTCTCAAGAAAGATAGTAGGAGTAAAGTAGAACTTGGAGAAATTCAAGTGCCACAAACTTCTGTACAAGATGAGTTAGAAATGGGATCAAGTTCACAACCAGTTGTGGAACAAGAACCCATTGCACAAGAACCTAAAAGTTCCGGTGGGATACATTAGGAGATTGAGAGATATGGATTTCTAATCACTAATAGTGACACTATTGAGTTAGTGGATCGTGAGGATCCAACTACCTACCGAGAAGCTATTGAGAGCCTTGACTCAAAAAATTGGCTTGGAGCCATGAAATCTGAGATGCAATCAATGTATGATAACCAGGTTTGGACCTTGGTTGATCCACTAGAAGGTGCTAAGGTAATTGAATGCAACACTACAAAAAAACTGTCAATTAGCGACTAAAATTAGCGACGTTGTCATTTTTGTCGCACATTTTGCGACGGATTAGCGACTGTTTTATAATTCCGTCGTGGAAATGAGGTTTTCTATTTTTTTGCGACGAATTAGCGACGGAATGAAAAAACAGTCGCTAATTATTCGCGAGAAGTGTACGTGCCATGTTTTGCGATGGAATTAGCGACGAAAATTTCCGTCGCTAAATTTTATAATTTTTTATTCATAAAATTAGTTCCAGAAAAGTTAGCGACGAAAATTTTAGTCTCTAATTTAGGAGGGAAAATTTAGCGCTTTTTTTGCGACGGTTTAGCAACGAAAATTTTAGTCGCTAATCCGTCGCAAATAAAGTAAAAAATATTTTTTTTAGAAATTAGAAATCTATTTTATAACTGAAAATTAGAAATTATTTTATTAGTTGATAATAATTTTTTAACAATTATACCAAAATCTAAATTTATTTATTTTGAAAATTTTCATTTTTAATAATAATATTAATAAACTAATTATTAAGATTATTATATATTTGTGTATTCAAGATTAAAAAAATAAATATTTATAAAAAAGTAATATAAAATTTATTATTTCATTTAAAATAATAATAAAAAAATTTGTAATTTATATTTATTTTATAAAATTTAAATCAAATATTAAATTATTTAAAATCCAAAATGTTTAAATAATTAAAATACTCTTTAAATTAAAATAAATTAAAATATATGCAATAATAATAATAATAGTGAGAAAAATGGTTTTAAATTAAAATACTCTTTATAATAAATTAAAATAAATTCAATTACATACATTAATTTACTATTTAATTCATTTGATTCGCTAAATAATTCCATCCAATTCAATTCATTACGTGATCTTTATAATCCGTTTATTTCATAATTTTTTATTTTTAATAAAAAATAATTTTATAAAATTTAGCTAATAAATTTGTAACTCAATTAGATCATAATCCAATTTATTCATAATAACATAAAATTTTTATATTTATAACTCAATTCATCACAATTCAATCTGAATACATTCAACCCTACAAAAATTGCTATCTCCTTTTTACATGATACAACTATGTAAAGCTACACTGAAATGAAATTAAAAAAAAAACATTATTAAAAACCATCGAAATTGAAAAAAAGACATTCATGGCATAGCTATTGTATATATTGTTGATGGTTTTTGCAATATCTTAATAACTGTTAGTTTAGTTGGTGTAATGTGTAAACTAGTTCAAAATGATGACTTATCAAATATATGCAACCAAACCCATAAATAAATGAGTATTTTTTATATTTTGTCTAAATAACTATAGCCAGTTAAGTATTTGCCGTTAGATCAGCCTGATATTTGGTGAGTACGTTCGAAACTCCTTGTTGTTAATTTTGAACGGTAAATATTAGTTTTTAAGGTCTATAAGTTTAATTTTTGTTGCAAAAAAGATGTTGTTTTCTGGATTTTTTATGTAATGATCAGTTTTGTATACGAAATCGATCGGAAAATCATTTGCCGTTAGATTGACCTGATTTTTGGTGAGTACATTCAAAACTCCTTGTTGTTAATTTTGAACGGTGAAGATTAGTTTTTACGATTTGTAAGTTTAGTTTTTATTGCAAAAAAGAGGTTATTTTCTGGATTTTTTACGTAATGACCAGTTTTGTATACGAAGACAATCAAAAAATCATTTGCCGTTAGATTGGCCTGATTTTTGTTGAGTACATTAGAAACTCATTGTTGTTAATTTTGGACGGTGAAGATTAATTTTTAAGATCTGTAAGTTCAGTTGTTGTTGCAAAAAAAGGTTGTTTTCTGAATTTTTTACATAATGACCAATTTTGTATGTGAAGACAATCGGAATATTATAGCATGGGACACAAACAGCGGAAGAATTGCATTCTGTATTGAGGGTGCATGTAACGCCCCAAAATTTTGGTATTATTTTGTAACAATTAATTATGAAGATTTAAAAACAAAATGTATTTGAAATTGAAATAGGAAAAGAAAAGAGAAATAGTGGGTTTAAAATATTAATGTGTGTGAAAATAATAGAAAGACAAATGGTGGGGTATTGTTATTAGTATTATTAAGATTTTTATTATGAGTAAAACCAAAAACAAAAGGAAGAGAAGGAAAGAAAGAGGAGGAGGGAGGAGGGGAATCGGGGAAGAGAAGGGGAGGCGGAGGGAAGGCGTTGGCGCCGATCAACGGCGCTCTGGCCGGCGATCGGTGCGGCTGCCACCACCTCAGCCACCGGCCTCTCTCCTCGCCGTCCCTTCCCTCCGGCAGCTGTATTTTGTTCTTTTTCGTTTCTTATCAACCGGATCGCTCTTCTCCTTTTTTCGGCGATCTCCGACGGCGGTGGAAGGGGCTGACGGCACCGATGAGACCACGAGGCTGAGGCGGAACTTTCGGTGGTTGCTGATCGTCCCCACTCGCCGGCGTTAGGGAGATCAGAAGTGTGGTGGCCGCTACCTTCCAGCGCGTTTTCCGGCAGTTTGAGACGGTGGTTAGGCGCGTGAAGACCACCGGGAAGCTACCGACGCTTCTGGCTTTAGGTGAGAGACTTCAATGTCTCTCCGGCGAGGCAGAATGAAGAGACAGTTTTGGTCTTCGACTCTACGGTATGGGATACTAAAATTTTATCTGTGATATTTAGTTAAGTAAATTCGTAAGTTATTGGAAATTGTTTGAATTTATAACTGTTTATTAGTAACAGAATATGGGAATTATGTTTATCTCCTTATATATATATGTTCTTAAAGGAGATTAAAGGCTTAGAGTTAGCATTGTTCACGAGTAGTTAGTTAAATCTTTTACAGATGGATAAGTTGAGTTCTAATGGTTTAAATAGGTTGATTTCAAGGCTTAAGATTTGTAAAATTAAAATATGCTTGAGATGAGAAATGAACAGACAACTTAATTGAAGAAATTATAAAGTTGTCGAGTTATTGGTTTCTTTCTTGTTACCATGTATGCTTAAATTTATTGTAAAAATGTCACAGGAATTATTAGTACATGTTAATGGCATGTAAAAGTTATTGACAGGTCTTGAAGATATGAATTGATAGTGAGTTTAAGATGTGATTTGAGTAGAATGTCCATTAAAAAGACATGAGCTACGTTGAGATTTAATGGATTGTAAATTTGATATTTCATTTAAGGAAATAGATTGTACATTATAAGTAATATAGCCTTCTTGATTACTCAAGTGTGATATATCTATCACTAATGACATAAAACATAAGGCAATAGAATAAGAAAATGGTAAGGATAACTCAATTTAGTTGGGGCTTAGTTTTAGAAGTGGAAAGTATGGTTGCCATTTATGGATGCAATGGTGTCTTAACTTATGTTTATCAAGTTTTGTTTATATCATACAGTAAGAATTCACTATGTTATGATGATGAGAGAAATTACATGGAATAACTATTGTTAAATAACTTAGTAATTATTATGATCTAATAGACTATAAAAGAAACTTTTGGTATCACGAGAAAAATGATAGCTAAACGCTATGTAGTTTTACCTGTTGGTTTAAATAGGTTTAAATATACATGTGTTGTCAGATTATGCATCTAGATAGGTAGTTATGATATTGAACTTATATGTATGTATAGATATTAAGACAATATGTAATGGCGTAATGATATATGGATTTATTCTATAATTATATGGTTTGATAACATGATAATAAAGTAATATGTCGTTGTTGTAATAAGAAGAATTTATGTTCAATAGTCGTAATTGCTATCATTTCATACTTGCTAATTTAGTAAAAGACAGGTGACTAGAATTGGACGGTTAAAGTCCTAATAAATCAGTAATTGATCAAGTCAAAAGACAAACATAAAAGGTTACTCTTTGGAGATAGTTAAAGCTAAGTAAAGTTTTATTCTCATTTCTTACTATAAAATTTGTACAAGTATCAGGTTAGGAAGTATTTTAACTTCATATATGCTATTATCTTTCATGATGTAATTTGTCAAGGTATTAAACAAAAAGTTATTTGATACGTAAGAGATCATGATAGAATAAAAAGATTATTATTTGGAATTTAAATTACGATAATTGAAGATTATAATGTCATAATAAAAAAACAAGTGAGAATGTAACTAGTATAGTAGTAGGCTATTAGTATAAATGTGATATAAACATGTAAAGAATGGAAATACCATAAAATATAATGAATTGGGAAATATTGGAAAATACTCGTTTCTTTATGAATCTTTGTTTGATAATTGAATATCAAAAATGAATATCATTATTATAAATGAAGTAGACATAGTTTTATGTTTACGCTCTTATGGTATCATGAGAAGATTGATGATTAAATGATATGTACTTGCATGTGTTTACTTTAATATATTGATGTTTTAAGATTATGCATTTAGATATGTGATTATAACATTGCACATATATGCATCTATAGGCGCTAAAATGATATGGACTTGTGTAGGTAGATATTGATATCGAATTTATCACTGAATATATGTATTTGATGTATTGGTTGAATATATATGTTGTGATTAAATTGAGTACAATAGAGCAGGTGAGATGGCTATAATGAACCATGCAGGTATGTCTTTCTGAAATGACTGTGTTTATGTACTGTTTTAGACACTCACAGTGGATGTGATAAGATTATACATGATTTCTTGTTCATAAAAGCAGTCTAGCAATGCATAAATTTCTATGACATGTATAAGTATTGTTAATATATGGTTATTTGAAAGTTTAAAAGTAAATTGAAAGAATGTATATTAAGTAAACTCCTTTGATGACTGAAGAGTAATATAAAGAGAACTTGCTGAATTATTGTGAAATAATTCATGACATAAGTGAATGATGATTCACAAACTGTATAAGAATATTGAATGTTCTGAATAACTGTATTATCTGGATTGAACTAATGATAAAGTTGATAAATGTACTGAAAGAAAGTGATCTTTTGCGCCCTTAGAAAATAGTCTGGCAGTAAAAACTAGCTCAGGATATAATTGGCTAGCCATAGGGATTCTATACCGCGGTGCAAGTCATGGCGACTTGCTTTACTATGGTTGGATCGTTGATCTCCATAGTATATATATTATACGTACTGTCATATGCTCATATGTTATATGAGAGATGATTCTGGAGGTCATTTCTCATTCTGTTGTGACCCGTGGGGTCCACATCCCGTATATCTTGTCTGAGTATTTCTGTCGGTACTGTTCTAGGGGCATTAATATGAAAATAAGTTGAAAAGTATAAAAGATAAGAAATGTATAGTTCAGAACTAATATGCATAAGAATTATCCTTTTGTATAAGTACATCAAATGGATGTTAAATTGCAAGTTAAAATATTGATGAGCATGTGATTCTTAAATTTTATATAAGTGTTATGTATCTATATATTTATGTATAGGTATGTATATCACTCTGATATCAATCAAGTATATAAGGTATGGCACACTATGGTATGAAGTATTATATTGTTCACCTTGTTAAGATTATGTAATGAGTACTTGAAAGTGAACTTTGAATGCATACAATGTTTTAAATGATGTAAATGTATGAAAGAAATATGCCGGCCGTCTTTTGTGGTAATAATGAATGATGCATTGATTACTGAGTTATTAAGTTTTATTGTCCATGTAAGCAAGATGTTCTGTAGTTTATGCTTGTGATTTATTGTTGAATATAAGAACTGGAAACTAAAGTAATTGAAGGCATTTATTAAGAATATTAACAACTTTGTATTTGTATAATTGATACTACATGTTTAAAAGATTATGTTTAGAATACTTTGTTCCCCACTAAGCTTTATAGCTTAGCACGGGTTTTTTTATCCGTGTAGGTACAGGATAGGCTGGTTTTTGGTTAGACAGCTGCGTCAGTTCAATCAGTAGAAGAAGAGCTTTAGTTTCAGAAATTTTCATGTTGAGGGTCACAGATGTAGTGAGGCATTTATGTACATGTAAATTTGCTTATGAATATTAAAGTTTTATAGCTGTTTAAGAGTATTAGTTATAAAATTGAATTATCTGATGACATGTAAAAAGAAACTAATGAGAATGGATGTATGAGATGTATTAGTTATGTTTGTGGTGCCCTTGAAGGGCTGAGGAATTGTCTGATTTGCAGGTGGGTTAGTTAAGTTTTTAGGCGTTATATTGCCGAATTTTTATTTGAAAGTTGGTTAATTGGAGAATATAGATTAATCAATGTAGTTAATTTATAAGTATTGCATGTTGGGCAAGTCTGTAGTCGATAGAGTAAAAAAAAAAATTTCAGGTTATCTCATGCACAGTCAGACTGTTCAGTAAGGGTGTTACAGTGCACATTCTTTCCATGTTAAAGGTATTGTTGTGCTTACTAAGAGTGGTGTTGCTGCTGATGATCCATACTTATTGGCATCTGCGTCATCTGATGGAGTTATACGAGTTTGGGATGCTCGCATGGCTGTGAAGGATAAGCCAAATCCATTGGCTGATACCAGCACGAATTAGTTAGGAATTAGTTAAGTGCTTGATTTAACTGCACTTTGTTTTATATATTGATTTTTTTATGTTGACTATATTTGTAATGAATTCATTACAAATTATATATATATATATATATGAAAATAAAAGATTATTATTTATATTTGTATCTATTATATATGAATTTTATAGTATAAGATTATTATTTATATTATGTATAGGATGAAAATTTATAAATAAAAGAAAAAATTAAATTATGCAATAATTTTGTGACAGATTCGCGACAGAAACTGTCGCAACTGACACACGTTAGAATTTAAGAAATAATTAGCGACGGAAAATTTAGTCGCTAAATATTATTATTTTAATTCGGCGACTAATTAGGAATAAAAATTAGCGACGAATAAAAAAAATTAGCGACGAAATATTTCGTCGCTAAATTAGCGACTGAATTTGAAATCCGTCGCTAATATATTAGCGACTGTTCGTCGCGGCGTCGCTAATAAATTTGGTATTTAGCGACGGAATTTTCCGTCGCTAATCTGCAGTTTTTTTGTAGTGCAAGTGGCTATTTAAACTCAAAGCTGACAAGACCTACAAAGGTAGACTAATAGTAAAAGGTTTTTAGAAAACTCATGGTGTAGACTATAACAAAACCTTTTCTCCTGTAGTCATGCTCAAGTCCATTAGGATCTTACTTTCCATAGTTGAATATCATGACTATGAGATATGGCAAATGGATGTCAAAACTGCTTTCCTCAACGAAAATCTCATTGAGGATGTGTATATGACATAGCCTGAGGGTTTTGTCAATCCCAATAATCCTAAAAAGGTTTGCAAGCTTCAAAAATCCATTTATGAATTAAAGTAAGCATCCCGAAGTTTGAATCTTCATTTTGATAAAGCAGTCAAAGAACTTGACTTTATCAAAATCAAAGATGAGCCTTGTGTGTATAAAAAGGTTAATGGGAGCATAATAGTGTTTCTAGTCCTATATGTGGACAACATCCTTCTCATTGGGAATGACATTCCAACATTACAAAAGGTTAAGCAATGGTTGGAGAAGTGTTTCTCAATGAAAGACTTAGGTGAAGCCGAGACAATACATGGTATTCGGATCTATAGAGATAGATCGCATCGACTTTTGGGACTAAGTTAAGAAAAGTACATAGAAAAAGTACTAAAGCATTTTAGTATGGGAGACTCAGAGAAAGGGTACATACCTTTGGCTTTGGGAGTTCCTTTGACTAAATAACAATATCCTAAAACCAAAGAGGAAAGGGACAGCATGAGTACAATCCCATATGCATCTGTTATTGGATCTATAATGTACACTATGTTATGTACTAGATTGGATGTTGCTCATGCACTGAGTATAACTAGTAGGTTTCAGCAAGACCCTGGTGAGAAGCACTGGTCTACTATAAAGGGGATTCTAAAGTACCTACGAAGGACTATGATCATTTCTTGGTGTATGGTGGTCAAGAAGAGCTCATCATACAAGGTTATGTCGATGCTGCTTTTCAAACCAACACTCATGACTCTATATCACAATCTGGTTTTGTTTTTATTTTGAATAGTGGTGCTATCAGCAGGAGAAGCTCGAAGCAAGAGACTGATGTCGACTTAACTACATAATCTGAGTATATTGCAGCGAGTGAGGCTGCAAAGGATGTTATTTGGATTATAAATTTCATTTATGGATTAAGAGTGGTCCCAAGCATCCTAGATCAATTAGAAATTTTTTATTACAACAACGGGGCCATCGTACAGGCAAAGGAGCCCCGGTCACACCAAAAATCCAAACATATACTCAGAAGGTACCACCTGATCAGAGAGATCATTGATAGTGGGGACGTTAAGATTAGCAAGATAGCGAGTGAAGACAATGTAACAGATCCATTGATGAAACAATTGCGTCCAAATCTGCATGAAATTCATTTGAGAGCATTCGATCTTAGGGCTATGCCCAATTAGGACTAGTGCTAGTGGGAGATTGTTAATGTAAGCCCTAGCCCCAATATATTGTTATAAAACATTTAGGTTAATAAATGAGGAATTTGTTTTATCTATTGTATTCTTGTGTATATCAAATGATAGAATTATCCAAGAATGTTGTTTCAGTTTAAGTTATCATGTGTGAGACACATGGTTGTAAGAACTTGAAACAATTGAGACTTCATTCTAAATATCCCTAGTCAGTCATTGTTATGGGAATAACAAATGAATTAAGACTAGTATTCTCTCTCTAATTAGTTGAGTTCTTTCTTACGGATCATAAGGACCAAAGTGTCAATTAGTGATCATAGATACATATTTAGAACATGGTATCTAGATTTGGTCCGCTCATGAGAACACTACATGGTATAAGTCATAAGTTTTTCTCAATTGCAAGTTTTGTATTGGAGTTCTTAGACCTAAAATCTCTATGAAACTCCTTATGAATTACTGTGTACTTTGACATACACTTAACGTACTCGTAACAGACTGACTAGTATGGGTATGCTTGGGTATGCAATGATTCATGTTAGAAACCATGAGAGAAGTAAAGGGATTACCCCTCTCGATAAGAGGGAAAATATCACCGGCCACTTGATCAGCGAACTGAGAAGTGTATGGCCATACCGAGATGAAATAAATGAGTAATCATTATTTATCTGAGAGTTCAGTGTCACTGGAATATCAAGAAAGGAGTTAGTATATATAAGGATGACTAGTTCCATGCCTTATATTAATTCTGATGTTTATGGGTAAGGGACTATGCAAAATTGCATTAGGTCACTAAATGCCATTTGCATTTTCATTTAATTTGGAATGCTATAATATCTTGCTAGAGAATATATATAGCCTTCGGATTATTTATTAATTCATTGCCAGTATTAAATGGACCTATAGGATCGCACAAAAAGCATTGGGCTTAAGATATTTAAAATAAAGTATTGGACATTTTTTGGGCTTTTATTTAAAGTCAAATTAATATGGATAATGGGTATTAAAATTACTAAATGGACCTTGGTCCACAAGAGAGGGAAAATTGGCAGTACTATGATAAAATCAATTAATTAATTATCTTTGAATAATTAAGGTAATTGAGTTTGAATCCTAAATTATATTTGAATCAAGATACAACACTTAATAGGGAAATATTATGGCCAAAATTCAAGCTAGGTTCCTAGTTGAATTCGGCAAGTATTAAACCCTATAGAAGTGATTTATTTTGATTAAATAACTAATGCCAATTTAAATTAATTTGAATTTAAAATACTAAAAGAATTTAAATTAATTTAAATCACTTAATTAGGAAGAGATGGAGGCTGAAAATACTACCTAAACCTAGTGGATTTTGGCATCTATAAGGATTCCTAAACAAGCGATATAAATTGATTAAATTGTTTTCTACTAGTTAGGTTTTTTCTGTCTCATTGATGCCACTCTCAAGGGAAAAGGATTCTTTCTTCTTCTCTTGGATTTTGGGCAGCCATTTGTGAACCTTAGAAAGAACAAGATCAAATCTTGTGTCTTTATTTAATACCCATTGCCAAATATAAAATAATTAGAGCTAACACTCTTGTTTTAAGCCATCTTTACAAGTGTGTGTGTGAGCATAGAGTGGTGTGGCGTAAAGGCAGCACTTTTGGCATTGGTGATGGAGATCTAACGTATATAAGTCCATCTTATATATTAGTCATTACAAAATCAAGTTTTTGAAGTGCATTCAAGGATGTAAGTTTATTCAAAAAACCCTAAAATTACATTTTTCAATTCTATATTGTATATTGCATGGCATGTATGATCAAAATTTATAATTTTTCCACTGTGTGATCATTATGTTTATGCCATGTGATATCCCATCACCAACCTCTATGGAATGGCAATGCTTCAAAATTTCTTCAACCTCATATGGTTACATATAGTTACAAAGAGAAAAACTACTTTTATAACTTCAAAATCAATTAGAAAAATTATGAGGAAAAAGAATACACCAAGGAAGAAGAGAGATTAAAAGAGTTCAATCAACACTCAAGTACTTCTTTGAAGGAGCATGATGGGGATTTAATTTAACCCTTAGTCTCACTAGACTGCGTATAGGATGAGTAGGGTATCGTTCCAAAGGGAACGGGGTAAATTTTGTATTGAAATCACAAAGACTAGATAGATAAGTAACGAATAAAATAAAGATCATGCATTTAACTAAATATCTAAACTACTTTGTATATATTAAATTAATTTTGATTAAAGATGACTTAAATGATGGTATGAACATACATTAAAAATTATGAAATAGTAATTCATCTAAGAACAAGTTCTAGATAATTATATAAATAAAGTGACTGGAGAATTTAGCCAAAATTCTTTAAAGCAACTCTCATTGTCAGTAAAGATGTTTTTATTTAGAGTCTATAAGCACTCTCATGTCATTATAAAGATAAATAAAAATTATGAAGCTCTATGCCAATTCTTTAACCCCTCAAAGTGAATTCCTTATCTCTAAGTGAATTCAATGCTTCAAGTACATTCATTTGTTTTTCCATCAAAGAATTCCAACTCTCATTGCGAATAAATTGACTAACATGCCAAATATGGTGGCCAATCATACATAGCAAATCAAAGCACACAAATGGATGTAAATCATGCTTCATTCATAATAAGAATAAACATGTCTTAAACAAATACTAGTACATATTTATAATGTACAAAGGAAACTAGCCAAATACATATTTGAATTAAAGATAAACAAGAGAAAGAAACTTATCTCTTATTCCTTTGGCTATGTCCCTTTGTAATCATCTAATAAAAGCTAAGTAAAAAAATGTTTATCCAAAATAATAACTATATTTCTAAAAACTAAAATATTGATTGATCCCTTTTTTTTTCTTTAATTAATGCCATCCATATTTATAGAGAGAAAACTCTACAAACATGTCTCTTTATAATGGTTGTGAATGTGAAAAGTTGCCATGGAGGGTCATGATGGTTGCCTGAAAAATTAGGTTCAAAAGACACAACGTTTCGAAATTAGTTGCCTTGTCCGACTCGTGAATGACTTCACGAGTCGTGATTCCCTTGAATTCTTCTGAAGTCGTGAGCCTCCTCACTACTCGTGATTTCTCTTCACTACTCGTGAGCCTCTTCACTACTCGTGATTTCTCTTCACTACTCGTGATTTCTCTTCACTACTCGTGATCCTCTTCACTACTCGTGAGCCTCTTCACTACTCGTGATTTCTCTTCCTTCGAATTTTCACCATCTTCTTCATTTTCTTCACACTTCACCAATTTTAACCTAAAAACAAACATAAACACATAAATTGGACATAAACACATAAATTGAACATAAACACATAAAAATACATATAATACTACATATTTAACTACATATATAAGATAAAAACACACATAAAAAGGTAGACATTTTAACATGACATCAGAGCATTATAGTGTTTTCTACCATTCTTCCTTCTTTCCTTCTTTAGATTTTACTTGATATTAGATTCTTTTCCTTGTGTATTTTATTTTTGCAATATGTTTGTAGGCTTACTTTATTTTGTTAGAATTTTAAGTATGAATTGATCTTTATTAATATAATTATTTTGTTTTAAGTATGCATGATTTAAGTTTGATTTGGTTCTTAATTTATTATGTATGCTTGATCACCATATGTAATATGTTAATCAATTTGTTCACAATGAGAGTTGGGAAATTTTTGTGGAAAGGTAATTAAAGTTACTTAAAGTTAGAAATCACTTAGGAGAGAAGGGTTTCACTTTGAGGGGCTTAAGAATAAGTAAAGAGCTTTATGGTTTTCATCTATCTCCATGATGACATGAAACTGCTCATAGACTTTAGATGAGAATGCCCTTATTTGATAATGAGAATTGCATCTAAGGAAAGTAGGTTTTATTCTCCATTCATTGCATGCTTATGTGTTTAGTTGCATTTTTATAAGATCAATTGATATCTTGTAATTCTAACACTTATATTGATTGTTTGAAGGTATAATTTAGATTAGATAATTAGTTTAGTTTAGTAAGAATTTAATCTAACAAACTCTATTTTTTATCATTGTCTATCCATCTTAGTATCCAATCGGTTAATACAAGATAACAATTATACTGAAATTAATTCCCAGAGTTTGACACCCTTCTCACCCTATCTAAGTCCTTAAGACTATAAGGTATTAAGAAAATACACCACAACATATACATTATAACTTCTATTTTTTTTGTACTTGTCTTCCTTTCTAAGCAAAACTTGTCCCTGAGCCTTACTTCTACTCTGTAAACCTAAACAAATAAGAAAAACCTATGCTAAGCTATAAAGCTTAGTGGGAAAAGTTATTCTTAAATAACCACTCACAGCAGTTGTTCCTAACACACACACAATCATAGGGGTAAGAAATAAAATAAATTACCCAGGAGATGATGATGATGATGATGATGATGATAATACAAAGAATAATAATAATAATAATAATAATAATAATAATAATAATAATAATAATAATAATAATTTGATGTCATTGAGTTAAATTAAAAAACATAAGTTAAAATATGCAAGCAAGATATCCATTCCAGTAATTTCTCATTCTCATTGTGACTATTCATATTACTCATTAATTTAATTGTTTGTTTATACCCTATAGGTATGGAAAATAACTATTTTGGTACTGTAGATACTAGAAGTTATTAATCATATAGGATACCCAAAGGTGTCAAATTTGTAGGACCTATACAAGTTAAGACTATAGGTCTTAAATTTGGGACTAACTGTAGGACTCAAATAGGGTTAAAACTGTAGCAACTGCAATATCAACCTATAGGCATGCCTATCTATCTACATCTAAGCTATATATGCAGACATTAAGTTCACCTTTCACATTAATTCATTTATCATATTCAATTCATCACCTGGTACACTCATATACAAACAAGCATCCATATGTAATCATAATAATGTAACATTGATTATTAATGCATACTTCTGTGAACATCGGCATTTATATATATATAATCATCTTGTTAGAATATCATTAATTATTTATATTCATATACATATGCTCTTTATTATGCTTTCAGAGTCTAATTATATTGTCATGTGTACACAAAATTAACATGTAGACCTAGCAATAAAATAAGATAAATCATATATACATATAGCTTCTCTTGTTTGGGTTTATTTTGTGATTATATACCATGGTTCATTCCTCCTTACATGTATTTCATGGCACATTATAACCCTATAAATATATTTAAAGTGTTCTAAAAGGGTTCAAAATGGTTCGAGTAAGTTTCGGTGATGTTTTGGGGTATAAAAGTCAAGTATAGGTTGGAATAGGGGAGGGTTACGACTGAGACAAAATTGTTCTAGCAATGACAATTGCTTCTAGTTGATCTATAATGCTTCATCACAGTTGATACAAATGTCTCTCAGCCGTGATTATGCAATATGCATAGAATTCAACAGGAAAACTCCCAAGTTCAAATTGAACATCAATTTTAACCTAGGTAACATTATTTTCTGGAAAGACTTTATTCTAGACATTTTTTCCAATATGTATATAGTTTTAATAAAATCAATAATCATACAATTTGGAACATTTCACAAAGAGTATATATAAAAACATATAGACTGCTCCCATTGATAGGGTAACAGCTAATACTAAACTTCAAGCCAATATTTGACATACTTAAAGATAGAATTTAATTTTGATTTCTTCCATAAGTTTTTAGATATATATTTTAGCCTTAATATAAAACTGGAATCACTCCATTTAGATTTCTATAACTCAAAATACACACAAAACAAGCTTGACATGTCCAATAGATCCTATGATAGCTTTTGGGTCCTATGTCCCTTTTTCCATAATTTAACCCATATTCTTGGTTGAATCATTATAACACACTTCAACATTAATTCTAAAGTTTATATAGCATATTAAATTTTTAGAGCATAAACAAACCCATATTAAAATTAAGCTTTCCCATACCTTAATTATTCTAAAAACTCCCTTTAAGCCTTTTCCACTTCATTCTACTTAGCTTTACTTGATTCACCAACTAGAAAATCACACTTATGAATCTCATTTACAACTTACACATATATAATAGCTCTTAATGAATAAACAAGAAGTAGATAGAAAGAAGAATTATTGAATTTACCTCAATTTTCTCTTAAAATCTACTTAATTTCCTTGTTCTAACAAAAGAATGGAATTAGAAGTTAGAAATGGAGGAAGAAGGAGAGAAAAAATATTAGAAATGGGAGTTTCAATGAAATCCCATCCCTCTTTCCTCTCTTTCTACCTCTCTTTGACTCTTCTAGAGATTGCTAAATGGAATTTTCTTGTTGCCATTGTGACGCATGTTAGAGCCAATCTCATTTCCATTCGATTCTCGAAGACTCACTTTATAGGGTCCAAGGTGGGAGGAGGCTCATTATAACTCAAAGATTGGCTACTTCACAATAAAAAAGGATCTAACCAAAATTATTATTGGTATTCAACCCATAAAGGCATATACTAATACCCTCAAAGAGGTAGGTGTCATGGAGTCACCCCCCCAACAAGACATTGGGAAAGGAATCTCAACCTTTTGATGCCCAAATAGAGATTGGTATTTGTGAAATCACTCTTATTAGGCACCTTGGTTATGTGCTATTCTATAATCGGGTCTTAAGTATTAATCCATTCTCCTCTCTCACACAATGCTTTTGCGATAAAAAAAATTAAGTAAACAACCCAATCAAATAAATAAAGTTGTAAAAAGAAATAAAACAAACTTACTTAATTGTCACATAAGCAAATCATCCAAAAGAAAATAATAATTTACAAAAGAAAGATAAATAAATGACATGCATAAAACAGGGTATTCATTTAGATTGGGAACATTGGTTCCCATATGCATATTTATTAAAGAAGGATGGAGAGTCCTTGTTAGTTTTTAGAAAACACAGGATGAGTGATCCCAATTTAGATGAAAAAAATAGGACTCTCTTTTATGTGTGAATTTTTGGATTAAAAGATGGACATTAGTTCATTTTTATTAAGAAAATCCCAATTTGATTAATAAAAATGATTTCATAAATTTTTATGTTAACGTGTGAAAAACCACTTTTTTAGTACCTATTACATCCCTAGAAATAATAATACATCCAAATACCCAAATAATAAGGAAATAAATAAATAAGAGAGTAGATAATAAAAAAAAATTTCTCCCAAGGCACTTGCTCTAAGGTTCTCCACCTTAAAAATCTTCAAAGTCCAATGCAAAACAAATATTAAATGCTCACAAACACAAGAAATTAAATTGTTAGTAGTGTAACAAAGGGAAATAAATAATAAACATTAAGGGTCACTACAAGAAAATCTAGAAATAGCAATGAAATTTCATTTTTGTTGCTAATTAGCGATGAAAATGCAATTCTGTTGCTAAATAGCAACGATAATAAAATTCCGTTGCTAAATTTGGTTGAATTTTTTTATGTTTAGCAACGAAATAAAAAATGGTGTCATTTCGTTGCTAAAAAAAGAGAAAAATTTTAGCGCCAAAATATAGCCATGAAAAATAGCAACGGAAAACTATGATCGTTGCTAAATATGGCCATAGTAGATCGCAAAAAAATTTTGGAACGAAAAGTAGCAATGAAAACTTAATTTCGTTGCTATTTTAGCAACAAAAACTTAATTTCGATGCTATTTTAGCAATGGAAAATAAATTTTGTTGCTAAAATAGCAACATAATATATATTTTGTTACTATTTTGCAACAAATATAAAATTTTGTTACTATTTTTGTTGGTATTTTGGTCCCAATGAGATGAAAAAATTTGGGGCATAATATAGTCACAAAAACTAGCAACGGAAACCTACAACCGTTGCTAAATATGGCAGCACTATATGGTGAAAGAATTCTGGAATGAAATTTTGCAACAAAAAATTAATATAGCAATGAAAAAAATATTCCATTACTATTTAGCAACCAAAATTATATTTCATTGCTATTTAGCAACCGAATTAAAATTCCGTTGGTATTTTGATTCCAAAGAGTTGAAAAAATTTTGGTCCAAAAATAGCAACGAAATTTAATTTTCATTGCTAAATAACAACGAAAATAAATATTCCATTGCTAAATAGCAACGAAAATCAAATTTCGTTGCTATTTAGCAACGAAAATTAAATTTCTTTGCTATTTAGCAACCGAATTATAAATAGCAACGAAAATCAAATTTCATTGCTATTTAGCAATGGAAATCAAATTCCGTTGATATTTAGCAATGAAAATTAAATTATTTTGCTATTTAGCAACTAAATTATATTCCATTGGTATTTTAGTCCCAAAGAAGTGAAAAATTTTGGATCCAAAAATAGCAATAGAAAATATTTCGGTTGCTAAATTTGCAACGAAAATTTATTCGGTTGCAATTTTGCAATGGAGCTATATTTTCGTTGCTATTTTAGTTAGCCCTAGGTATAAATGCCACCTCTTTCTTTGTTTTTTTCTTTGTGCGCCTCTCGCCTCCCCCATCTCTATCTCGCTCTCTGCCCTATTTTCTCCCCACTACCTCTTTGTCCTCTCTTTCTCTCACGCTCTTTGCCCTATTTTCTTTTATATGTTTTTTTCCTTTAAGTCTGAATTTTCTAACGTTACTATTCTTGAAAGCCCGTATTTTTGTTTTGTATTTAGAGGGATGTTCAGCGTCAGATCCTACTTAGTCGGATTTTCTTTCTTTTAAGAATCCATTCTTGATTTTGAGGTATTTTTTTCCTCTGTTGGTCTATTATTTGGATGGTTGTTTTGTTAATGTTTTCTTGACCTTTCATTTGTGGTATTTTTGCATTTAGGTACTTTTTCCTGTTTAATTTAAGGCTAGTATGGGGTTTTGCAGGATCTTTGTGATCTTCTTCAACACACGCTTTTCTTTTATGCCCTAACCTCCAACACACACTTAAAACTCTAGGAGAGAAAGAGAGAAAGAACCAGCACAGGATTGTGAAAAGTCCCGGTACCATTTCTTCATTCTCTTCTTTTGTACTTTGGATTTGATCACTCTCCAACTATATATGATCGATTGAATTTATATAAATATGAAATGGGTTTTGAATTTGGATAGGAGGTTTTAGATTTCTTAGGGATACTATTGGGTTTTAGATTTCTAGGTTTTCATTTTTTGTTTTGAGGTAGTGAAATTATGAGTATAAGATGGAAATTTGGTTTCTGACTATCACTGTTGTACAAATTGTAATGCTTTTATGGACTTGAATGATAGCATTCTATTTTTAATTTAGAAATAGGAACTTTTTATTGTTTAATTTAAGGAGAAATTCTCTTTGGTTACTCCTATTAATCTTTTGTTTGATATCACTCTTAATGAAGCTTAAATTGTCAATTGAAAACACCTTTACTATTGCTGCAAAATGAAGGTTAGGGCAATGAATCTATAGCTTTATATTCATATGGTATTGGTGCAAAATAGTTGACCATACAGGCTTCTGAGGAATTCACACGGAGTGAAGTCAAATCTTTTTCAATTTATGGAACTGGGAATTTCCCCTACTTGCTATTGATATTTATTATTTTTAAAATGATGTTGCATTTTCAGAGTCTTGATTTAGTTTTAGGTGTGATGCATAGTTGGTATTGTTTGCAGATTCCACACTTGAGACCTGCTGAATACAAAGGTCAAGATTGTTAAGAGACAAGAGAACTATGAACAAGGCATACGGTGGTGTATTGTCTGGTGGTGTTGTTAGAGAAAGGTTTGTTATTATCTAACTCTTCTAAATATTATGTTTTAGATTTGCACTTTGTTGTATTAATTCATAGTTAATATCTGTCAGTTGCTAGGTGGTTTTAGCCATTGTTAAAAGACATACCTGTAATTTGTTATATAATGAGCTGTTTTAATTCTGAAAATTCTATGCATTGTTGCCTTCTCAATTGTTTCTACAAGGTCTATTTGGTGGTTTTAGCCATTTCTTATGGCTTGTTAAGAGCTTTACCTGTATTTTGTTATGTAACGGGTTGTTTTAACTTTGAAAATTTTATGCAGTGCTGCCTTATTAAATGCTGAGGTCTTGTTTATATTTGTAGTTATTTCTAAATTTTGGGATAGTTTATAGGAATTGGTTGCTGCCTTATTAAAGTTCGCCAGATAGAAATTAGTTGGTGGGTGGTTCTTTGTTAAATCTCTATCTCTCAAAATATTAATTGTTGTCATTTTTGTTTGAATTAACTATAATATAATTCATTTGCATTGTTGTATAATTCATCTATATAGATTAATTCCATAGTTGTCCATTGTATAAGTGGAATTTGAAGATCTTTAACCTAATATGTATGTTTGTAAATAAGCTAGGATAAATAATTCTTAATCCAAATTTGAAATGTAAATTTGGATTGCAGTTTCATAGTAAATGTTTCAAATTCTTCGTTACTAATATTATCATTCATACATTTGACAACTCTATGAAAGAAATTTATTTTGATATCTCTTTTTACTTGCTTGCAGGTACTGGATTAGCTGCAGTTTTTATTAATATCTAACCCAGAATCTTTTATATTTTAACTTTCAGGCGAGTATTGTAAATAAATCATTTAACTCTTCAATGAGAAAGGTTTGTTTTGTATGAGCAACTAATTTGTCTTTTATTTGTAGTGTTTTCTCTTCTACGCTCTAAAATATGCATGCTCTTCTAAAAGTGTTGACCAAAAGGAAAAAAAACTATATATGTGTGTGTGTGTGTGTGTGTCAAGTTACTTTTGATTTAAATGATTATTTACTAGATTGCTTATGTTGGATGATCTGAGTAGTTGCTTTCTTTTGTTGGGTTCATTGTCTTCTATAATTCTTTAATTTAATGGTGGCACGTCTCATACAACTTATTTGCTAGAAATGACATTTGAATGTTAGTGAAAGTAACATTGGTTAATTATTTTGACAAATCTACTTGATACTGTTGACACTTCTTTTTCTGAAGTTATATATTGATGTCTGAAATTGGTGTTGGAACTGGAATTAAGATTTGTTAGTTTCTCCTTGTTTGATATCTTAATGATTACAGTTTTTGTTGTCCAACATAAGCAAATTTTTTGTCCTTACCATTCACAATTCCACGCCATCCTGTCTCTATTTTTTTGTTCTTTTTCTTCTTGTCCATGTTTAGGTGGTTTCTTTTTTATTTTTCAAAGCGGAGATGTGACAATTATTGATTTTATGGCAGATGAACTTGTTGCCTCCACATGAAAGTTCCTTTCTTGTTTAATTGATATTGTTGAAGATAATTGATAAGGCTTGAAATCAAGGCATTTATTAGTTGACTCTGACTTTAAAATAATAAAGGACAGAAGTAAATTGATATTTTATTATAACAGATTTTCCCTATTTGAAATTGAGTTGCCAATTTATATTCTATGTTAGATCCCTATCATAGATGAGCCTTGATGAATCATATTAAAGTTCTAGCTGGCTCGTATCCTGAATGATCCAATGAACCTACTTGTATCCTAAATGAAATTCTTTGCAGTTTGCATTGTCCTATGAATTATTAAGAATAAAATAAAATTGTCTAGATGGAGCACAACAGGGAAATTTCTCGTTGAGTACATTGCCATTGCAAGGATATCTTGGAATTATTGGATTTTGAGGCTGTTGCATTTTGTTGGTCCCTTGGTTGTAGAGATGATTATTTAGCTTTAAATTAGGTTTCAGATTCTTGGTCTTATGTAACTAAACTGTTGTTGGTACTTTGTTTTGTTCTTTGCTCAGGGGTTTGTGTCATTGGGTTTTTCTTAGTTGTTTGGTTAGTTTTCTATCCAAATTAGTTTTGGCTCTACATCATGTATTTTCGTGGAGCTTGTAAAGCTGCTACTTGTATCTTATTTCCATTTTAATATTATCTCAGCTTATCAAAAAAATATGCCACTTGTTTATTTGTTCTTGCTTCCATTAGATTACTGGGTTAGCTGAATTTGGCGTATATTTTCTTATGAGAAAATATGAATTATTAAGTAAAAATTAAGTATATTTAATGATAGTTTTACTCTACTTTGTGCGTAAATTGAGTGCCGAATATCTTGATTCTTAAATAGTAAATACGATGATGGCGATGCTGTGAGAAAACAAAAGCAACCTACTTTTAGGATCTCAAGTAAGGAAAAAGAATAAATAATTTCTTTTCTAGTGTATCATGTGGCCCTTTCTGTTTTATTCCTTAATTGGATTCAATGTATTCTTATACGTTCCTACTTCAATCCATTTAGCCCTTCGAACAAACTTTCATGTTCTCTTTTAAATTATTTTTCGTTTTTGCTAAAAAGTTATTGTGAGTTTACATCTTAACATATACTGGATTTCATTGTTTTATTATTATTATTATTATTATTATTATAATTATTATTATTATTTTTATTTTGTTGTTGTTGCTGTTACTGTTGCTGTTGTTGTTTTAAAATTGCGTGTTTGTAGATAAGTATACGTAAGAAGTATGGGTAGATGCAATTTTATTCTATTTTTATTTTACATAATCTAATATGATTAGAATACATAATGCATATGAAACCTTATAATATTCAAACGCATTTGGAGGTAACCATAGTTTTCCATCTCTAGATATCCGCTGCTCTCCTTTGTTGCACTTTCGTTTTGACAGTATGTCAAAAATTACCCAAAAGAAAACGATGAAATAAGGTGACATAAATTTTAGTAAAATTTGGTATTTAAATTTTGAATATAAATCATTTTTAAATACTTAAAAGAAAGCATTTTGTGTTTTTTTAAACCAATTCAATGGAAATCTTAATTAATCAGATTATGGCCTTAAGTTACCTAACGATTACAATAACAGCAATAATAATTATAAATGGAACTATTGAAGTTAAGCTATAGGTATTGAATCACAAGAAGATTTGATCTCATGATATTGCGCATTACTTAACATTCGCTACTACCTGCATCTTATTTCCTCTACGGTCATTTTTTTCAATCTTTTAGTTGCTGTTTATTTATAATTCCTCCCATAAATCTTTAGAAAGTTAGTTTATCAATGCCATTAAATGTGTAGATAACTAATAAAATTTATCAGGAGATTTTGGTTTTGCTTGTTATCAATAATAATCTGTAACTATTGTAATTTATATGATGTTACTCCCATATATATCTCAACAATTTTCATATGTGTCCAGGAAACCGTGCAGCTGCTTACTTCAAAAACTGATTTCAGGTAATACTTTATGCTTGTGAACATCTTGTATTATCCATTTCAATCCCCTTAACCTATGGCTATAATTGCTTTCAATAGTTTGAGCAGCAACGAGAACTTAGAAAAAGGGGACTGCAAATAGACCGTAATAGTCCTGATGAATTTTCTAGTTGAAAAGTATCTTCTTCAGAAGAGATTATAAGTGATCAGATAAATAAGGTTTGTACATGTTTTTGGTTTCGAGATGCCTTCCTAGTTGCACAATAGCTAATCTTTTCTCCATTTATGCTGAGTTATGTAAACCATTATATAGATATTAGCTTTTGCTAAATACAATTTTAATACTGTTTGTGCTTGCATGAATTCATGCTTCTCATATTCTTATATTTAACTTTAGTGTGTGAAATTTTGCTTTCCCTCAAATTACAAGTTTAAATTTCTATTCCATTTACTGACTTGGTTACCAATAACCATTTTATCAGTATTTGATGAATTTTAGATTTGGAAGACTAATGATTATGATAAAAGTTTGACACTAACATGCTGGTTATAATCTTTTGGTATTTATGTTTTTTGTATTTTGTTCAAGTCACTATGTTACTATATATTATATAGTTGGTGGTAAGAATAACCATGGGAGGATTTTTGATTTAGGTTCAATTGCAAACACTTCACATTTGAATTCCCCTATATTATCTATAGCTGCTTGTAGTAAGCGATCTGAATCTTTTAAGAAAGTCATTCAGCTAGAGACCGCACTCACCAAGTTCATGGATACTGTAACCCAACTAAAGAATCGAGTAGAAGATTTGGAAAACAAGGGTGCTCAACAGTCAGATCGTTCTCCTTCACCTCCACCAACTACATAGCTTAGATTTGTATTTTTAGATTGTTATTGATACTGATTTTATGCTATTTTTGTTATGGTTTTCATGTATTTTTACTTTATAGCAATATAACATATTTTTAGGATTTTAATTATTGTGCACCACAATTTTAATATTATATTTTCAATAACAATATTTTCTTGTTATCTTCATTATTAATTTGGATTATATTTATTTATAAATAAAAAATTTGATTGAACTAAAACATTATGCCAAGCTAGCAAAACTAGCATAATTTTACAATTTGTCATGTTATAAATAGCAACCAAAGAGAAATTTCGTTGCTATTTTTAGCAATGGAATTATTATTCGGTTGCTAAAAATAGCAATGGACATATTATTCGGTTGCTAAATTTAGTAACCGAATTAATATTTCTATTGGTAAATATGGCAATGGAAACTAAATTCGGTTGCTAAATAGAGCAACGGAATTTAATTTTCGTTGTTATTTTTAGCAACGGATATTAAATGCCATTGGTAATGTTGTCCAATTAACCGAAATATATATTGGTCAGATATAGCAATGAAATTTAAATTCTGTTGCTAATAAAAATTAGCAACCAAAAATAGCAACGAAAAATCCGGTTGGTATTTACCAACCAAATATATTTCCGTTGCTAAATTAGTAACGAAAAATAATTCAATTGGTAAAAATACCAACTGCCAAAATTGCAACCGAATTTTCCGTTGCTATTTTTGGTTGCTAATTTTGATTACCAACGGAAATGCACGAAATTCGGTTGCTAATTTCTGTTGCTATTTCTAGATTTTCTTGTAATGGGTAAAATAAGATAATTCTAGATTAAAAATAATAAACATACGGAATATGAAAACGCATGAAATAAAATAAGAATAACATCTAAAAATATAATTAATCATGCAAATGAGATCAACATAATAAGACATACAAAAATGACATAAAAGAGTTGAAAAGAAGCCATGGACGGCTATGAAAGAAGGGCATAATGAGGCCGAAAGAAGTTCCCACAATGTCCTATCCATCGACATGACAAATGGACATCTATGAAAGCTTCTTTTCATCTGTCACGTGAAGTACTGATAGAAAATTACAGAAATAGGAAAAAACCCAAGTAAATAAAATCCTAAACCTAAACATGCATATTTCTACATCCTAAAACTTGCTAAAATTATTCTAACAAGTTAAAAATGCAATTAAAACATACAAATGATTAAAATAACAATAAAAACATATTTAAATCAAGAAAGAGAAAGCATGCATTAATGGAAGAACAAATCTAGATCGTGCAATCTAACATATTACCACCTGCAAAATATTATCATGGCATTTAAAATGAACATATAAGCTACAAAAGTGAATTAAAGATAACTAATCATGGCATAAATATTGAAACCTAAATCAAATAAACTACATATTTAAGATAGAAATTAAGAGAGAGAAAAGCCCAGAATATTACCCTCAATTGCTTTTTAAAAGGTTAAAGAATTATGCTTCAAGCTCCTCTCCAATTGATCTCCACAATTGATAAAAAATAATAAAAATATTTTGGTGTTGAGAAAAGATGTAAAGGAGTCTTTTTATTCTTAAGAGATAAAAATTAATTTTTTATTCTCAAGAATTAATCGCAACCTCCTTAAAATTCTCTCTCTTGAAAGATAAATTTAACCACTAAAAAGAAAAAGAAAAAGAAGATCATCTCCCAAAACCCTAGGCTTTTTCCTACTTATTTAAAGGAGTCTTTTTATCCCATTAAAATGCTATTTTTTAGGATTTTAAAATCCACAAAACTCTTATTTTTAAGGATTAAATCCATAATCTAATCCCTAAAGATCATATTAGATTTAAGATAAAAAAAATCATCTAAAAAATCCTCCCTTTCTCACATAGAAAACATGGGAAGTAAATCTGAAAATCGCGCAACGGATGGGAGTAATCATGATGGATGGGAGATTATCGTCATGGATAGGCAACCCATCTATCACACTACAGATAGGTAGTGACAGATAGGTATGGCATCTGTTAATAGAGAAAAAAGGTGATTTTTTCCATTAAAAGCTCGTTTTAGCCCTAAAAAAATATAAAAAGACAAAGCTCAATAAAAACTTTAAAAATTTAATGGAAATCAAGGATAAGACTCAAATTTTTCATTCTCCATCCATAATATGAATGTTTCTTCCTCATCAGATAACTTTGATCTGGGCTGCCTCAGGGCCCAGTGTCTATAGGTCCACTTATTGGACTTAGAAAATCTTATCTAGCTCCTACACCTTCCCCTAATTCTTACAATTGGCCCACAATACCTTATAAACTCTTAATTAAATCCATATTTCAAGTCTTTTAAATTTTGTATGTGTATGACAATGGCTAAAATACTGAACTACCTTTGACTTTTGAGTTAATTCCCTTTATGTCCCATTCTTTACTCTATTACTACCAGGGCCTAAGTTAGGGCTTTAAAATTACCTTTCTATAGATTTGATGTAATTCTTGGTATGGATTACCTGGCTAGACATCATGTAATGGTGGATTTTAATCTTAAAAGAATCACCCTTAGGACAGTTGATAAAGATGAAATCACAGTTGTTGGCAAAAGGTCAAATTTTCTCTCAAATATTATATCAACAACAGTAGTAAAAAGATTTATTAGAAAAGGGAGTGTAGCTTATTTGTTTTGTGTTCTTAAAGCCATGATCCTAAAGTTCAAGATATACCAATTATATGTAATTTCAAGATGTTTTTCTTGAGGAGTTGTTAGGATTACCATAAAAAGAGAAGTGGAATTTTCTAATGATGTGTTGCCTAGTATAGCCCTAATATTCATTGCACCATATTGGATGGCACATATAAAACTTAAATAATTAAAAATCCAGTTGCAAGAACTTCTTCAGAGGGTTTCATATGCCATAGTGTGTCTCCCTAGGGCTTATCGGTGTTATTTGTCAAGAAGAAAGATAGGTCTTGAGGCTATATGTGGAATATAGACAATTAAATCAAGTAACTATGAAGAATAAATATCCACTACCTAGAATAGATGACATGTTTGATTAGTTTAAGGGTGCAGGCATTTTCTCTAAGATTTACCTAAAATTAAGGGATTATCAATTAAAAGTAAAGGAAGCAAATGTCAATCAAACAGCTTTTAAAATGAGATATGGGCATTATAAATTTCTTGTGATGCCTTCTAGCTCACAAATGTCCCAAAAGTGTTTATGGATCTTGTGAGTCATATTTTCCATCCTTACTTAGATCAACTTATGGTAGTCTTCATTAATGATATCTTGGTTTATTTTAAGGATTGAGAGGAGCATAATGAGTATTTGAGGATCATTTTTTAGACATTGAGAGATAAGCAGCTTTATGCCAAATTCAATTAATGTGATTTCTAACTTGATGAAGTTTCTTTCTTTGGTCATGTCATATTGGTCGATGGGATTGAAGTTGATCCCAATAAGATAAAAGCTATTCTAAAATAGAAGCCACCTAGGAATGTTATAGAAATCAGAAGTTTCTTAAGTTTGCCAGGATATTATAAAAGATTTGTTAAGGGATTTTTTACAATTACAGTACCTATGACCAAGTTACTTTAAAAGAATATAAAATTTGTGTGGAGTGATAAATGCCAAGAAATCTTTAAAAAGCTAAAAGCCATGTTGACTAAAGTGTATGTTCTCACACAATCTATACCTGGCAAGGACTTTGTGATTTATAATGATGCCTCACATAATAGGCTTGTCTATATACTTATGTGAGAGAAAAAGGTAATTGCATATGCATCTAGGCAGCTTAAGCCTCATGAAAGGAATTACACGACCAATGATCTAAAGTTAGCAACTATAGACACCGTAACCAGGGTAGCCTAGATTAAGAATACTTGATAAGGAGGAAATAACATATTACTAATAGCAGGTTCATATCACAAAGCTCCCCTTATGAATTTCTCACACTTTTTTAAAGATTTTATGATTTTCAAGTGTTTTAATTAAAGAGCAAGAAAAACCCTGATTCTGAACTTCAGAGTTAACAGACAGAGGAACGGTTGTCCCTGGCCTTTTCTCTCCTATCTAGGTTAGCTCATAAGTATTTTGGTAATTTTGGAATTTTTGCTTGAAGGATGGCTACCACTCAATAAGAGATGCCCATCTATAGGTCCTTTTTTAGATTTCCCACGTTTCAGGAATTTAAAAAAGGGAGATATGTTTTCAAAGGAATCTAATCTGAATTTTCTAGGACGATATCTTAAGATTTAGGAAGGTAAAATTGGAATCCAACTCTAACTCTAACCTAGGTATAAAAGGGAAATTTCTAGGATTTTTGAAACAAAAACGAGAAAAAAAAGAGAGAGAAATCACTTTGTTATAGAGAAAAAAAAACTTAGAGAAGAAAAAAAAACCAATTTCTTTCTCTCAAAACAAATTTCTTTCTCTCTCTAAGGAGATATTTCTCTCTAATAGTCTTATGATAAAAATACACACACATAACGAATAATCATTTAATTTTCTAAAACAACAAAGAACCAAAATTAGAGTGGAGATATGGACTATAAGAAATTCAAAGTTAAAATATCTCCTGAGGGTAATATTCTAGGTTCTCATTTTATTTTCTCTCTCTAAAATTGCCAAGCATAGTCATATTGATGTTTGTTATAATAAGTATGTCTGAATGTTGTGTTTGAGTGATTTGTATGCCCAAAGTGTGATGAGACATAAATCTAGATTGATGAGCATGTAAAAGCATGATTAGAATAAAGATTCCTCTATTGCTGTATAATTTCAAATTTTATTTATGTTCTGTAATTCTATAATTTAATAAGTTTTTATTGTGTTTCATGTATGATTTAAGGTTATAATACTGTTTTGGGCAAGTTTTAGGATCTAATAATTGTGTGTTTAGGATTAGAGATGATTTTGCATGTTTTTGGCATTGGAATTCTACATTCTGTTTTGCCTAGTGAGTGTCGAACGGGAAAAAGTCCTAACGGATGCCCATCTATCAAAGCAATAGATGAGACATCACGGGAACTTCTTCTCGTCCCATCCCTCATTCAGTTGTGGGTGTCCATCACCTTTCCAAAGGCGTTTATGGCTAGTTTTTTGGCTTATTAAGTATATTTCATGTACTTTATGATATTTTCATTATTTATTTGATTCCTAAAATATTTATATGTCATTATGTATGATATTCAATTCTGTAAATAATTTTCTTTTGCAATGTTTAGTTAAATCTCTGATTTTTTTACTTTATTTTTATTATTTATTGCTATAATGCTAATTTATTTGCCTTTTTGGTGGTTTTTGTTAGTACATAAATTCTTTCACCCTTGGAGGATTTTATGAGATTTTTTTGCACTGGGAATCATGCTTCCGATTGGATAATCACCATCAACCCATCCAATTACTTCATTTGACTGCTCCATTTATTTAATATTTTAGTTTATCATTTTTGTATTCATTTATTATTTATTTTGTTATTTTTTCTTTATCTATTTATTTGGTATTTTTTGATGTATTTGTATTTTGGGGATGTAATAATTAGTAAAAAAGGCTTTCCATGCACATTAAAAATACAAAGGCACTTAGAATGATTTCTTTATAATAACTTAAGTTTCTCCTCAAAAATTAAACCAATGTCCAATTTTCAATCCAAAACCAAACAAAAGAATAAAATGAAAATTTTTGTAAAATATGCATGAGGGAACCAGTATTCCCAGTCAAAATAAATACCCCAATTTATGTATGTACATCATTTTATTTTTGTTGTTAGATGATTTGCTTTTATAATATTGTTTAAGTAGATGGAATTTATTTATTTTTTTCTTTATTATCCTCTTAGGATTTTTATTTAATTCTATTGCTTTGCATTGTGTGAAAAAGGAGAGTGGATTAAACTTAAAACCCAATTATAAAACAACACCTAACCAAGATGCCTAATAAGAGTGATGTCCCGAATACAAATCTTTGTTTGGGCATCAAAAGGTCGAAAATCATTTCCCGATGTTATGTTGGGTGGTGACTATATAACAGTTACCTCTTTTAGGCCTATTAGTAGATGCCTTCATGAGTTAACTACCAAAAATAATTTAGGCTTAATCCCTTTTTATTATAGAGTAGTCAATTTATGAGTTAAAGTAATCCTCATTTGGGCTCAAACCCTAAAAGTGGGCCTCTATGAGTGAACCTAAAAATGAGAGATGGCTCCAGCATGGGTTATAATGGTGACTCAACTAGGGACTAAAGAGACTTTACTCCTAAAAACATCTTTTTTAAGTTCTTTATAATTGGGTTTTACTAATTAATCCTATCTCTTTTCTGAATTACATTTTTGCATTCATCTTAAAGCCTTAGAATTAAGTTAGGCATCACTTTTTAGCCCTGGTTCTATCTTAAGGCACGCCCTATGTTCAGTCAATGTAGAGACGTATTAAGGAGACCCATCATCCCAAGTCTATTGCCAGTTAGTATATAAAATAGTGACCCATCGGTTGTTATGCTTATAATGAGCTAGAGTTATTGGTAAGGAGCATGCTTGGGTAGCCTTAAAGTTTCATTACCCTTGGCTCAAGCCTATGTAGTGACAATAACAACTTCCCTTAGGTAATATAACCATAATAACTCTTACTTGCTAAGTGGACCTTTATGTGTTGGCCAAACCCAAACAAATTAGGAGGGTATCAATCAAAGGCCACCATACCCCGATAGGCCTAAACCAATCTATTTAAGTTAGTCAAAATACATAATGGTCAAAAATCCATACGCCTGCACTTTTAATTAGAGAGGTTATGCTATCGATTTTCCACCGTGCCCATACACATTCATTAGACACCTTATTAACCTATAGGCTAAGCCCACCTAGTAAAAAGATCAAACGACCTCCTATTTAGGAGTAATAAGGTTAGAAGGATATTGTTATGCTTGTGTGTGGTTGTGATTAATGCTTAATGAAGCATTTATTACATAAATGCATAATGTATATACCATGCTCATGCACATTCATCATACATCACTCCTAACATTTGATCTTTATAGCCATCATAGATCCATTTAAGTGGTCATGAGGGTCAGATGGTTTTCTTATTTAGAGACCAACATTTGTGCTAGCTGGGTCCGACTTAAGTTTAGAGTTAGGTTCAGAGGTTAGTTCTGAGTTGAGTACAAGTAGTTAGGAAAATAGCTCAGACATGAAAGATAAACAATTGAATGAGTTCGATAGAGTTACTGAGGAAATTAAGAGGTTACTCTCTTTAAGAGGAAGGTTAATTTCATATGTTGCTTATACCTCAGTGATGATAGATGTGTTAGATAAGAGATTAGATAGGCATCTTTAGGAGTTTAAGGAAAAAGGTTGGCTATAATTGGTAAAATGGTGGCTTCTGTGACATCAAATCTTAGAACTTAGCCTGTAGCACCCACTTTCAAGACAATAGAGCCGACCAATATCGAGGACACTGTTGCAATAAATGTTACTATGCCTTAAGTCTATTAAAGAGAAAGAGGAGACATGATTCTAAAAATGACTATATTAAAGAGGAAGATGAGGATTATGTCCCTTCTATCATGAATGTGAGGAGTAGAGATCCTAGTGTTAAGGATCCAGCCTTTAAGAAGATGGAGGAGAAAGTGGAGGCTATATCTAGGTTGTTGTTTACTAGTTGGGGGATAAACCCTAAAGATAGGAACTTAGATGGGGATGAGCCATTTCCCTAGAGGTTTAAAATGCCCAATTTGCCAAGGTTCGATGGTAATTTAGACCCTTTGACCTATCAGAAGTAGTATACATTGATAATGAAAGGGACTATACTGACCAAGAGGCAGAAGGTAGAGTATTTTTGTCTAAGTCCGACAGGGCTTGCGATTGATTGGTATAATGGGTTGGATAGGTGTACTAAAGAAGATAAGGATCCATTGATCGAGGAGTTCCTCAAGTAGTATGACTATAATATCATAATAGAGGTCACCCTAAAAGAGCTCAAACTAATTCAGCAAAAGCATGATGAATCCTTCCATAAGTATTTCACTGGGTAGAGGAATAGGGTAAGGGAGATATAGAGGAAGCTTGACACAACTAATTAGATCAGGCTATTTATTAGGAATGCAAGCCTCTATCTAAGGGATGGTTTGAAAATGAAAGGTCCGAAGGACTAGAAGTCTCTAAAAGATATAGCCATAGAAGCTGAGGGAGAGTATCTAGCCAGAAGGGCAAGCAATAAAGGTGTTAGGAGGAATTTCAATAATAATAAAGTAATAGAGAACAATAGAAGGTTGAAAAGACTATAAAAGTGTCCGCTACAAAATCTAGTTAGAGGCATTATTCCAATTTAAGTAATTCATTGTCATGGGTACTAAATTGCTTAAGCAAGGAAAGGAAGCTTTAACCACTACCTTTAAGGCCTAAAAAGAGTCAAGGGCTGCCACACCATGGAGAGAATTAGTATTGTGCATACCATCAGTTTACTGGGCACCTGACTAACTACTACCACACCTTGAGAAATAGAATTTAAGATCTGATAGCAAGTAGATTTTAGATCCCGAGAAAAGAGACAAGAAGAAGAAGAAAGGCTGCAATGTTGTGCCACCTTCAATGTTTATAATTGGGTCTAGTCTACTTGAATGGTACGTCATGAGAGACCTATATAGGAATGAGTATGTGACCATTACTCATTCCACTCCCCCTCCCCCCCCCCTTTCCATAGAGAGTGAGGATAAAAGGCCTTTGGTGCCCATTGATATATGGAGTTTAGCTAGTGAAAGCAAAGAAAAGATAAAATAAGATAAGAAGGTGAAGGCAGTCAGGAGGAGTGGAAGAGTGGCCCCGAATATTGAAAAGTAACTAGCTCTTACTTTAGTGATTATAGAAAAGAAAGTTGAGAAGGACCAAATAATTAAGCAGTTGAAGGAAATAAATGCACATATTTCCATCTGGGATTTGCCAAGATAGTCTTCCTCGCACAGGCAGAAGTTAGTTGAAGCCTTAAGGGAATCTACTACTGCCACCACTATCTCACCTTCTGAGTTGTTGTGTTTGGTTAAAAAAAGGATAAGAGAGAATGTTGTGTACTCTAATGTCAACCTACCTACTGAGGGAAGAAACCATAACCATTCTCTATATATAAAGGCCCAGGTGAATGGTAAGCACACGGCTTGTGTAATGGTAGACGATGGTTCTTCCATTAATACTGGTCCTTTAATGGCAATTCTAGCTTTTGGGTTGAATGAAAATATGCTAAGTCTGACTTAACCATCTCTGCTTATGATAATTCCAAGAGACAAGACAGTGGGACCCTTAATGCTTTAGTGAAGATAGGGCATGTTGAGACCAAGGCTGAATTTATGGTACTGCCTATTCCAATTAACTCATCTATATTGTTAGGAAGGCCATGGTTTCACAAGTTGGGTGGGGTGCCTTTCACACTGCATCAAATGATTAAGATCCCCAACAATGGTCAGGTGGTCACTATTAAAGCTTCAAGAGAAAATTAGGTGTCTATACTTGAGATAGCCAAACAAACTTTTAGTGGGTTCCATGTATCTGCTATCAATGATGAAGAAGGTCAAAGTAGCTATGTTGATTGCCCATAAGTGGTTAACATGATAAAGAGGATGAATTTTCTTGCTAGGTGTTAGGTTAGGCAAGAACTCCTAAAGGCCTCAAACTATTATAGCTGCTAAGGGTTAGAATGATAAAAAGGGGTTAGCCTTTACTGGTTCTAGTCAGAAGGGTAAAAAGAAGAAAGCAGTGAAAGGGATTCCCTATATCTCCCAAAACTTTATGCCAAATTCAAGTATTTGCCTTTACTGTGGAGAGAATGAACCTCAACTGATAAGGGGTAAGCTAGTACTAGGATTTGAGCTATTTAATAATGTATCCAACTGAGAACAGGGGATTATTAAACCAGTTAATGGTTTCTGGGATAAGAAGATTCTCCTGCACCATTCAGCTTAGGACAAGGAAGTGCCAGAAGAGGTTATGACAAAGAAGCTGCTTGCCGCTCAACTGAAAGGCAAAGGGAAGGTAGAGGTTGAAGATCCACTAAAGGCCAAGGCTGGAGAGACATTTGATGCTGTTAAGACTAAAGAAGGTGCTTTTATTGATATTGTTTATATTCCTAAACTTTTTGATGAGAACATTGATTGCTTGTTTGATTATATTAATAAGATGAACAGTTTTGCTTACTTGTGTGATGTTTCCCTTGATTTCAATATGCATAACCATGATTATGAACCATTCATATTTAACATTAACTCAACAAACACATGTTTATTTAATCTCGAAACAAAAGAAAATCCAAAAGAAATTTTATTGGCATCGGATATAACTCCTGAAGAGAGAGAAAAATTTGAGAGAATATTGAAAAAATAAGGAAAAGTCTTTGCCTGGACCAATAAAGACATGCCGAGGATTGCTCGAGAGATTGCTAAACATGCCATTCCTACATATCCAAGGTATTAACCAATCAAGTAGAAGCTTAGGAGACTCAGACTAGAGTGGGCTAAAAAGGTTAAAGAAGAAGTTAGGAAATAGATAGAGGCTAAGTTCCTAGTGGAGGTTCAATACCCCATGTAGATGGAAAACGTAGTTCTTGTAGCAAAATAGGATAGAAGAGTTAAGGTCTGTGTTGGTTATAAGGATTTAAATAAAGCTTGCACTAACGATGACTTCCCTCTGCCTCACATAGATGTTCTACTTGATAGCACAACCGCCTGTGCCATATACAGTTTTCTAGATGGATACGCTGAGTATAAATAGATTATAAATAAGATGTAGATTAGATTAAAATAGCCTTCATAACTGAATGGGGCATATACGCCTATCGAGCGTATCGAGTTATACATTTTGAACTTAAAAATGTAGGTGCTACCTATTAGAAGATGGCAACAAGGATACTTGTTGACTTGATTCATAAGGAAGTAGAGGTATACGTGGATGATATAATGATCATGTCAATTACCCAAGAAGGTCATTTTGAGGCATTAGAAAAGTTCTTCTAGAGAATTGACAAGTACAACCTTCTCCTTAACCCAAATAAGTGCATATTTGCAGTCACTTCAAGTAAGCTTTTAAGGCATATAGTGAGCTAGAAGAGTATAGAGGTAGATCCTGATAAAGTGAAAGCCATTAGGGAGATGCTAGTACCTTAGAAAGAAAAAGAGGTTAGAGGGTTTTTAGGGAGAATTTAGTACATAAACAGGTTCATAGCCGAGTTGACTTTAATTTACAAGCCAATATCCAAGCTAGTTAAAAAGGATCAACCAGTGATTTGGAGCGAAGATTGCCAAAAAGAATTCAATACCATTAGGGAATACCTTCTCCATCCACTAGTGTTGAGACCACCTCAGGTAGGTAAGCCTCTAATCTTATATTTGGCTATAGAGGATAGTTCAATAGGAGCAATGATGGCTTAAAAAGATGACTTTAGGATTGACTATGCAGTATACTACCTCAGTAAGAGTTTTTCCCTTATGAAGCAAAGTATATAGAAGTTGAAAATATTTCTCTAGCAATCATATGGGCATCAAAGAAACTGGGACACTACTTTCACTCTTATAGGATACAAGCAATGGCTAAAGAGAACCCTCTTAAGTATTTGCAAGAAGCACCTTCGCTCTTAGAGCAAATGGAAAAATGGTTAATTCTCCTACAAGAGTTCGACAGAGAATATATCACTAGGAAGACCATCAAAGGGAGAGCAATAGCATAGTTCCTAGCTGATCAACCTTTAGAAGGAAAGGAGATAACTTACGAATTTCCTAATGTTATCTCCTTTCCTAATGAGCACATTGCAATTATAACAATACAGGGCTGGAAAATGTACTTTGATGGGGCTGTGAACAACAAAGGAGCAGGAGTAGAAGTAATCTTGGTCACCCCAGAAGGAGAGAAAATGCCATTATCCAACAAACTAAGATATATAGCCACGAACAACAAAGCTAAATATGAAACTTACATCTTCGGGTTCGAAGCCTTATTAGCTGTGGGGGAAAATCTATAAAAGTATTTGTAGACTCGTCTTTAGTGGTTTACCAAGTGAAAGGAGAATGGTCGGTTAAAGAAGAACAATTATTGCCCTACTTTAAGTGTATGAAAGCTTTAAGCAGCCAATTCGAGCTTTGTACTTTTGGTTATATGCCTAGGTAACATAACCAACAGGCAAATTCCTAGGCCACCTTGGTACCAATGTGGGATAATCCAAAAGGGGTAAGTATGAAGCTTGTGCTGATTTTGAGTTCTGATAAACCATTCTTTGAGGATGATTAGATTATGGATGTTGAGGTTAATGATGAAAAACCTTGGTACTATAATATTCAGAATTATTTAGAAAGGTCATTATTTCTTGAGGAGGCTACTGAAAAGAACCAAAGGATGATTCATAAGTTGTTTACCCAATTCTTTATTGTAGGAGGAGTACTCTACAAAAGGCAGCTTGATGGAACTAGTTAAGGTGTCTAGATGAAAATGAGGCACGAAAGGTCATAGAGGAAGTGCATGTAAGAGTGTGTGGAGCCTTAGCTAAAAAGATCATACGTCAAGGATTCTTTTGGATCACAATGAACACTGATTGTTCTAAGTATGTTAGAGAGTGCCAACTATGCCAATAGTATACAAACTTGAGACATTTACCTATTTTTAAGTTATTCAACCTCACATCACCATGGCCATTCACTGCATGGGGCATAGACATTATGGGTATGATCCATCCACCTTTTTTGAATGGACACAAGTTTATTATAGTGGTCGTTGACTACTTTACCAAATGGGTAGAAGTAGATCTTTGAAAAGGATAGATACAAAGGACATGGCCAAGTTCATTGAAAAGAATTTGATATGTAGATACGGCTTGCCACACAGTATAGTGTTTGATAATGGGTTACAGTTCTCTGGTGAAACTAGGTAAATGCTTCTTAGGTATAAAGTTCAGCACCATAAGTCTTCTCTTTATAAACCTCAAGCAAATGGAGCAGTCGAGGTAGCTAATAAGAATGTTAAAAGGATTATGGCTAAAATAGTTTGAACTTATAAAGATTGGGTTGATAAGCTACTCTTTGCATTATGAGATTACAAGACCACAACCAGAACTTCAACAGGAGCTACTCTATTTTCTCTAGTCTATAGGACAGAAGCAGTGTTACCAATAGAAATTGAGCATCAATCTTTGAGGGTAGTCTTAAAAGTGGAGATCTTAAAAGATGAATGGGCTAAATAGAGGCTATCCTAGCTCAACCTACTAGACGGGGATAGAATAAGGGCATATTCTCATAATCAAGTCTATCAAGAGGCTTGCTCATTTGATCAGGAAAAAGGTTAAGAAACGTCCTTTGAAAGAAGGAGATATAGTGTTCAAATAGATAAGGTCAAGAATTCTAGATATTCAAGCAAGTTTAGGCCCACATGGGAAGGACCTTTTATGCTTAAAAAGTTGTTATCCAAGGGAGCTATCATTTTATCAAATAGTGATGGCAATGAGTTTAAAGATTTGCTAAACATAGACAGATTGAAAAAGTTTCATGGCTAAGACTAAAAAAAGAAAAAGAAGAGAATAAATGCCACATGGGTCAAAAATTGAAAAAGGTGGTCTTGCTAAATTTGGGCACCTCGTTAGGGTGAAAACTGAAAAAAGGCACCCTGGAAAAAATTAGAGGCCGAGAGAAAATAATCAATTAAAAAACTCGAGAGGCCTGATTGATGATAGGAGCTATGATGATTGTAAGGTTTCATTTCAAGATTAAATAATTTGTGTTATTAGGATAATGTCAAATGTTGATCGTGCATTTTGAAATCAGATAGAAATGTCATGCATGTATTAATAATGTCATAAATGTAACTAAAAGTAGCATATTAGTTTTGCATGTTCAAATTTAAAAGGTTCAATAAAAGAAAAAATATAATATGCGATAGCATCTGATCTAGTTTATCTATATCACATCTCTCTCTCCATCCAAGTACCTAAGATATGACAACCTATTGTCAACTTCTAGACTAGTGACCCATTGCATATAGGAGGTAAGGTACCAATCTCAAGAATAGTAGTCCTCACAGGAAGTTAGGTCCAAATCCTCTGATGGTACTTTGACAAAAAAGCATAGACATGCCTACCACCTCCAAAGCCTAATGGATAACTAATGATATCCTATCGATCCCTGAGCTAGCGAGCATATTGAGCAGTATCATAGAAAGTGTCATGGTGCAATCCACATAGAGGGACACATCTAGATTCTCTATCCCGAACCATGAAAGTAATGGGCAGCCAAATACACCTAAACATGATATCATCATCTATCAAATGGCTTAACCAATCGACTCTATCTTGGACCATCAAAAACTCGCACTGTAGATGCCTAAATATGACATATCTCATGGGATAAGTGTTCATAGCCTTGGCTCCAGGGGGAGGATCTGACAATAGCTATAACTTCTCACGAAGCCATACCTGAAAAAATAGCCACTGGAGTGAGTTGGATTCATTTCAAGCAAAAATAAGGTAAAGAAATACGTGAAAATCTTAAATGATGCATTTATCAATAAGAAAAGCTAGCATGAAAACCAACAAGGAGCATGCCACCTTTAAAATGAAGGACATACCTAGAGCAGGATGGGGCAATCGATAAACCGAGAATAAGAGTCGTGATGAATAAGATCCAAGCCAATGATGGTCTCTGCTAGAACTAGAGGACATGGATTGCATCCCTAAAGCACGCCATCCACAATGTTGAATAATTTATAGTCTCCAGTTATGGGATCATCAATGTGCATCAACAAACACCGATCAAAACAGCAAAGCAATGTCACACTAAAGTGGAAAGTGGGCACATCATCAAAGTCGGCTAGTACATCAATTAATGGCTCCAGTGAGAATGTCTTCCTATAAGGTACTAATCCCCTAACTTTAGAAGGAATGGTGCCTAAGGTACGAGCCACCTCCTAAGGTACGAGCCACCTCCTAAGGGTATCTGGAAACAAAAGAAGGCAGGCATGGCTGGGTACCGGGCTTGAACCTAGCATTAATATCACAGCAAATTCCTCCGGTAAAAGGCACAATTCCTAGTGTGTGAACCTAAACACATGGAACCTTAGGTTCCAGTACCAACTAGCAGCAAATAGTAGGTTCCTATCTAGAGATACTCTCCTCAAAAATCTCATATTAGAATATAGAGCTAGAAAGGGGTCTTCCCAAGTTGTCAAGTCATCCAACAGTTGGAGTAATTTTGCAAGTCCGAAAGTTATGGTAATGAGAATTTTCAAATGGTCTAAGCACAAAAATAATGGAGGAAAATAAATAACTAAAAAGAAAAATGACCAAAAAAATAATAATAAACGAAAAGAGAAAGGAAAGAGAGAGAAATACCTAGTAGAAACTTCCTTGAGAAGGGGGAAGTCAATGGCACAAAAACCAAGGACGATGGGTATTATTTATAGAAAAGTAATAATAGATGCCCATCCCTTGAGGAGGAAGCCACAGCCAGCCCTTCTGTCTCCTTTAGACGATTAAAATGTATTTTTCTGCATGTTCTATACATTACATGTACATACTATTGCATTTTCTTTTATTTTCATTTTTTAGGGAGTCCAAAACCTTCATAACCAAGACAAATAATTTCAGAAGGTTTTAGACACAAAAGGTCAAGAAGTTCAGAAGACACAATAAATTTCAAGGAGTATTTTGGGTTCCTAGTAAATATGTATAACTAAAAGTAAACAATGTATGTAAATAATGTAAAATAGGATGGTAAATATGTAACAAAGGAAAAATAAAGTATTTTTGGGAAAATAATGTATAAAAGAATTAGAAATAAAGAAATAAACATTCAAAAAAAAGGCAAAATGGCCAAAAAGCAGTAAGGGACGGGATGTGTTTTATGCCTATCTGTCACTAGCAAGGGATGGGCATCCCATCTCTCGCTCTAAATTTTGAAAATAAAATGCTTTTTTTCTTCCTTTCTTCTTCATTTTTCTATAACCGCTAGCATTTCTGATTGTAAGGTCTCCCTCTCCTTTTTTATCCATTTGTCCTCCATTCATTATCCATTTTTCGAGCTGTTCGTACCTAAATTCTCTTAGGAGCAACACGCACTTCATGGAGCGATTTGTTTTTACTTTCTTTCGCATTTCCTTTCATCTCTTACTCGCTTCACAAGTAAGTGTTCTTTAAACTTCTCCCACATCTTATTTAATTATTTTACTAGTTTAATTATGTTTAGACCCTTTTCGTATGTTTTTAGACTTTAACAATAGGATAACATACGTAAGCATGATGCCTTGTAGTTTAGAATTAAATGTTGCTTTTAGGATTGTAACTTAAGTTTACAAAAAACCTTTTACATGACATTGTGGTTAGGAAAAATTCTTGAGTATGAGCACATAATTTGTAAACTTTTTAAGCAACTGGTGTAGATACTCTTTATTTTGTGCCTCTAAAAGCATATTGCGCTTAAAACTGAATTGTACTAGAATAATTTAAGACAAATGTGGTTGAATAACCTACATTGTGTTTCCTGCCAGCCAATGATGGCCTATGTATTACTTTAAATTAAATTTTTATACAGGAGACATGCATATTCCTAGCTAAAATGCTATCAAAATTTTGTTAGAATTTTTGTAAAATGTAAAATATGTATTATACCTTGTTTATCATGTATGATTGTTAGAATGCCCTTTTGTCATGTATAATTGTTAGAGCACCCGATAATGGGCTTAGGATGTTGTATATTGCTTTATGGTACTTAGCACGTATGTCTATGCAAGTTGGCTATCTCCATTTTAGCTGGAATGTTGCCAAAATTTTGACAAATTCTAACACATTAGCTTACTTGTGACTCAAGTTAGTCACATAAATTAACATGTAATTTTTCTTGTAAGATGCCTCGAAGAACCACACGTGCTACCCTGACTCGGCCTTCACCAATATACATGACACCCAAATAGGTCGCTAGATATCAAGCCTTGCTATGAGTCCAGTTTAGGTCCCTCCGTTTCATGTCTAAACTGTTTTTACAGGAAGTCAGACTAATGGAAGAGGTTGATCGACTCTTAACCAGAGCAAAATGGATAGAGTTCTTTGCTCTAGCTTTTTGGACCTACCCTAACTTCACTAGAAATGTCTTGGCCACACTGCAGTATGGTAACTTTCAGAGGTCAGAAATAGAGGAGGGGCTGGTCCAGTTTTGGGCACTGGGTATCCATTACAGTAACAAACGCCACAAAGTCACCGAGGCCATGAGTCTTCCGATTAGGCACGATGTGGTCACGCTCGAGAGGATCATGGACCTGGTTAAATAGAGAGTAGTGTCACTCTCGAGGGCTAAATATCAACCATATACAATAAAGAGTACTATGCTGGCCACCCAAATTTATCGATAAATTCAGATAATGCTATCCACCTCCTATTTAGAATGCATAGGGAGTTTGGGGTCAATGAACTTTATCGACATCACTAGCCTTCAGTGGATAAAGGAGCGTAAGCACGTTGAAATCACCTATGAGATTATTGCCTTGCTAGTCAGGGTGCCCACTATATAGATCTACATAGGAGGCATTATTACCCATTTGTTGCAATCACTAAGGATAGATCAGAGTAGATTCAGCGATCCCATTCAAGAGGGCATATATATCAACTTTTTAGGTTGCACTCACCGTGAAGATGGTAGAGTCCATTGAGGGGCAAGAGGGGCAATACGAGCTGTTAACTATTGCCGAGACCAAGTAGAGATGAAGTCTAGAGCCTATAGTGCCAGATGCACCCAGATAAGGGGATGAGTAGGACCAGCCACCATAGGAGGCACCAACAGACCCACAGGCACCTCCAGCACCGCAACCCCAATAAGAGGATCGGCCAAAGGAGCCATATAAGCCATAAGATTTATAGGAGCATTAGGAGGCAGGGGTTGATTTAGATTATGAGTTTGACATATAGATAGATGTGTAAAACCTCCTGGATGGATCAACACAACCACCAGTGCATCCTTGATCACCTATTAGACACCAAAAGTCACTAGCTAAGAGGATAGGAAGGTTTTCTCCTTACGGACATTTAGGAGCATCCACATCTATAGCTCCTCTACCATTTGGACATCCAGGAGCCCCTACATCAACTGCTTCACCATGACCATCACAACTAGAGGCATCTCCATCTTTTGTACCACTACCAACACATCCATCTTCAATCCCTTCACCTGGTGACATCTTTGGCAAGTCAAAAATGATGGAAGAGGCCATTAGATGCCAGGATTAGACATTGCAGTTAGTGTTCACAGTAGTGTAGTCTATACAGGCACTACCAGCAACAATGTAGTCTCTGCAGACAGAGGTGTAGGGTATCAGAGCTGATTTGGTGGCTATAAGTTAGAGATTTAAGGAGACCTTATAGGTAGTTGACGAGTTGCTCACCCAAATTCGAGAGTAGGGTACCCGTATTAAGGCTAAGGTCCCCTGACCGGTGTCTAGCAAGTGTATTAGATCGGCTAGTAATATAGAGAAATAAGATTATGACCCAAAATATCGAACCCAAAGGAACATGGATTGCTAAGAATAATATCTATGTATGACTTAAATTAATCCGAGATCGTTTCCAAAATATTTTTTATTTAAAAGCAAAAATTAAACAAAATAAACAATTAAACAAAACAAAAGTTAAAACATGAATTAAGAACAAAACAATAACTGGAATTCTCTTGCTAAAGGAACTATCCACCTTAACTTTCATTGTAATGACTTAAATTCAATATAAACACCAGTGATTATGGAAAAACTAGTAATAGAGCAAGATATCTTTATTCAAGTATATCATTCTTAGTATTAAACTCATAGACAAATCTAATACTTAGCATGAAAATCTAGTTTTAACTTCCTAAATATTCATTGAAGCCTTTCTCAAGTGATTCAATTCCAATTTATCCTTAGTTTTTCCTTTCTTAGTATTAACCAATAAAATTCACACATAATCATCTCATATTTCGGATAACAATCATGCATAAACATTAAAGAGTTAACCCAAGAATATACAAATCATTAACTATGTCAAAACCAATTTATAGTTATTTATTCAATAAACCAACAATCAATCTCAACACAATCAAAGATAAGAATATGCTTAAAACCAAGAAATAATCAACCGTTATTGAAATTAAGCACAAAATAAAGTCATAAAAATGAAAATATAAGTTTTCAAGAATCCATTAGCAAAAGGAGAAAAACTACTTCCTAAACATAATTAAAAACTAAAGACAAAGTTGAAGAAAAATAATGAAAACAAAAAAAACAACGTAAAATAACTAAAGAAAAGTAAAGCTAAATTCTAAGGTTGATCCCCTAATTAATCTAATTCCTAAACTAATTTTTTTTCTTTGGTGTTTTAGACTGCTATTTATAGGCAAAAGATGTATTGGATTCCTTCTCAAACTCTTAGAATCAAATAGGAAGTAATTTCTGCCCAAAATAGGAAGTTCGAGAATCCTTCGCGAAGTGGGAATTGCCATCACGTGGCCATGTGTTCCCTAGTGTTAATTCACACGTGGCCATGTGTTGCATTTGGTCTTTCTCACACGTGGCCACGTGATTTCCTCTTTAGTTTCACATGTGGTCACGTGTCCTTACTTCATTCTTCAAAAAACTCTTTCACGCGGCCACATCTCCTTCTTCATTCATTTTCACGTGGCCATGCATTGATCTTCTGGACCTCACGATCACTTTCTCGCATAAATTTTCCATATTTGCAGTTTTGGCCCAAATCTTTGCCTTTTACAATTAAGTCCTTTTTCTTGCAAATTAACCCGGAAAAACACCAAAATTTATAATTAACTCTAAAAACATAAAACTAACAAATTAAACTTAAATTAAACCTAATTAACACAAAATTAACCTAATTAAACACCTAAAAACATACTAAAAACACTATATAAATGACCATTATCATCCCCCAAGGTAGATAAGCCATAGTAAAGATAGATAAGTAGTAGATACATAGGGTATCTGAAAGATGACCTGATGTGATATCTCAAGCAGCATTCGAGGACGGTCACTAACGTGGGCTAGGGATCAGAGCGCCTAGCAAAGGTGATAACTCAGATTCCATAGCCTTTGACGGCCACTTTGAAGGGTTCCATTTTAGATTCAAATAGGGTAAGGAGCAGCCACCAACAGTGCCACGAGCTATAGTACCAGCTAAAATTCCCATACCTTTAGCATTTAGACCTCCATCCGGACCATCCTACCACAGAGGATCAAGGCCTTCACAGTAGATTTATTATTTTATATTCAAGGAGTTTAAAACTTTGTTTGAATATTTTTGATGTATATAAAAATAAAACTTGTATTTAATTTATATATATGCTTATCTTATATTATGTTTTGTTTAATTCATGCTTATTATACTTATAAGAAAAAGGAAAAGAAAATGAAAAAAGAAAGATGCCATGAAATTAACAAGAAAACATATAAAACCAATATGTAAAAGCACTAATATCCAAACCTTTCTCACGGGTAATTGAGACCCCTGCCAAAGGGTATAAACCCATTGTAACTAAAGGGAGGGCCAAAGCACCCATCTTTATCACAAAAAGCTATATAAACATATTGAAATAAAAAAGAGACGCACAGTAAATAGAAGTGTAAAAATTTTCAGATTCTGAAAGGATCTTACATTCTCTTTTGCTTGAGGAAGTACATTCATTATGAACTAGACCTGTCTTTGCTGTTAGGTCTAAGTTATGGGTAGGCCATCCTCTGGACCCTTCACCACTGACTGCCTTGCAAAACACGGATTATCATGAGGTTAGAATGGAATACTACCAAAGCTAGAACTGTATAATGGCTAGAACGCCATTGTAACAGTGAATGTTCATTTTGGCAATGAGCTATCTTCCTCAGAGCATAAGATGCTTTGATCTAAACACATAAAAAGTCACAAGGCTAACGGTGAAAATAAGGAGTTATTGGACAAGAGGCAAAAGCCTGATGATAATGCAAATTCAAAGAAGACATAAGGTGAGACCAAGCGTGTTGACAGCTGAGATGGTGATGGTTTTCCCTATATTGGTGACATAGTCATTGGGAAGTGTATAGAACCTAGCCAAGATCACAATATTAAGCTGAAACATCTCCAAGATAGATATATACTTACAAACACAAGCTTCAAGCATGTTAGTTTTTACGACCTTAGTAAGTGCACTGAATTGACAAGTAATATAGGTAAATATAATTAAGACCCCAAAATATCGAAACCAAGGGATAAAGGGTTGCTAAGTGAGATATCTAGAGCTTAGCGGGATTAATTTGAGACAAGTTCCCAATTTTTTGATTGAGAGCATCCTAAATTTAATTAACAAAATAAACAAATAATAAAGCTAATTGAACTAAATATTAAACATTAATTAAAACATTTCCAAGGTACTATAATCCTCCCCATAACCAATGCATTGAATTAAACCATAAAGAAATCTATGACTTAAACGTGGAGAACCCAACTAAACCCCTAGTATCCCATTCCAGAGCCTATTACTCTAACTACCCAATTTCCCATTTTGGAGCCCATCCGAATGCCAACAAAAGCAAAGGTCCCAAAACCTAAATATGAATTAGTATCCCATTCTAGAGCTTATTACTTCAATACCCATCTATCCTTCAACTATTTCTGAATTAAATAAAATCGACAAAAAAAGTTTAAAATCTCCATTCTAGAATCATCAAGGACTCTAGATTCTGCAATACACACAGATGTGACACTTTGATTTCTCCCTTGTGCAAGTCAATTCTCTACACAAAAATCAAAATTACCCTATTAAACATAACAAAACTAGATAAATCTCAATATAATTCTATTTGGCATGAAAAGAGAAATTTAAGACCTAAAATACTAAAAACATGTAAAACAAGACACAAACATGAACAAAAATACACTATAATTAAACACTAAATTGGAGTTATCAAATGCCTCACACTAAGCTTTTGCTTGCCCTTGAGCAAATGAACAAAACACATTCCTGCATACTTAAACTCAAAGAAAGAAAGCACAAATTCCAAAAAATTAAAACAATAATTTAGTAGAAGTCACTAAACAAAATTCTAAATCGAAAAGACTCAACTAGACCATACTAGCTAATATCTTTATATGTGTGTGTTAGGCCAAAATAATTTAAAACAACTTTTAAAACAAAAATTTCAGAGCAATTCGACAATCAAGAAAAGAATTCGTGCGCAAAAGATTACACACGTAGTTTTGCTCTTAAAACTCAAGAAATGCCATAGGCCTTTCCTTTAGCACCGAAACCCAAAGGTCATCTCACACATAACTCTCAACAAGATAAGATCCTCAGGACTTAAAAGTTTGTAATGTAGCTAAGGTATGGCTATTAAGAAAATATTAGGATTCACAAATTAAAACCGCCATTTATACCTCAACTCAGCCCTTTTCTTCTCAAAAGTAAGACTTAACTCTACCTTTATTCAATCATCATTGCCAAACTTAGATATCCAAAATGTAGAACAAAAAGCATAAAGAAGAGGAATAATTCTCTCTAAAAATTTTTCTAAAATTATAACTCAATTGGTGTTTAAAGAGCTTAAAATCCTCCTATACACATCGAGTACCCCACACTTAGATGGAACTAAAATTTCTAACTTTTTCTTTTTAGAACAACCAATTTTTTCGTTTGATAAGCAAGCACTCCACAAATTGTCATATGACTACATTTTACAAATTTTTAATCTCACTTAGCAATGGCAATGTATCCCTAATTTTTTTTTCTTTTAACGTTTCATGCATAGCCTTTCATTTCACTCACTAGTATTTTCTAATAAAAACTCTTCTCACTCCTTTTTAGAATGGTCGGTTCAAAAAAAAGGTAAGATAAAGGCTTTTTAAGTTTATGGGGTTAAAATGCATGTGTAATTTAACAATAAAATAACTCAGCACATTTTAAAGGCTCAAAAGGGCTTGCAAAGGGTATAATATAGCAAAGGTAGGTCAATAGGTCTTTTCAAAATTGGATCAAGAAAGATATTGCCTAAGTCATTTCTAATCTCATTTTTAAGTCATTTACTTACTTCGAAGGGTGATGAGGAAGGTTCGAGCACTCTAGAATTCCTACTCAATCACCTTCATACACTAGTTTTTATTATTTTTCAAATTCAAGCTTTAAGTGCACATTTATTGGGAGACCTACTGGTATTGATCTAATTGAAGCTGATCTATGAAAAAAAATTCATTCAACAACTAACCACTCTCTTGCTATTCCAACTAATCTAAATTAGGATTTCTAATTCTAAGTTCAAGTTTGTTCACAACAAGAACAACTACGAGGATAAACTAACTCATGTACGAAAGTATGTAATAACAATAACAAACAAAAACACATATCACAAATAAACTAAAATCAAAACACAACTAAAAATTAAACTATAAAGAACAAAATAATAACATAAACTACAAAATTAAATCTAAAACAACTATAAAATAAAATAAAATACAAGATTAACACAAAATATAAAATTACTAGAAAATAAAACACAAAAATATCTAAATGAGGTGGGTTCATATTCATCATGCCAAAATTGATGCAAATACACACGAAATGGAGTGCTTGTATTGAAAATGCAGATAAAAAGAGAAGAAATGGAATGGAATGTTAAAAATGGACAAAAAATGGGATTTTCTAGTTGCACATGGCTGAGACACCCTGGTTTCTACTATGTGACCCCTTCTATATTGAGATTGTAATTGGCACATGGCTGAGACAATTTGGTCTCTATTGTGTGCACCAAAATTTCTACAAAATTTTCAAGTTTCACACCCACTTTCATGCACATTAACACACTCATTTCTAATCTTATTCATGCAAAAATCAATGCTCAAATAAATCAACACACATTTAGCAAAAACAAAAACAAAAACTAAAAACTTAAAAGGAAAAATAAACAACAAAATAAACAAACTAATTGAAAAGTAGGGTGAGAGAATTAGTTCTAGTTTAATGAGTCCCAACTCGACTCTTGTTACTATTTGAAGGCCAAGCTTGTGATCCAAATATTGGTCTCTTCGATCTCTATTCCTTATTTTACCCTATCGGTGGAGAAATTTAGCAAAATTCACCAAGATGGGAAACACCATATCTTCAATGAAGTAACCCTCCACCTTAGGTTCATCCAACACATACTACATCGGCTTTTTTAACCTTAATAAACTCTTTAAGTGGATTGAATTCAGTCCTTCCACTTGAGAGTTGAATCATTCTTACTATTTTGGTAAATAATTCTTCACAAGAGATTATAATTCATTCTCCAAACTACAAGCCTTATCTTTGACAAAGATTGATTCCTCCTCCAATTCATGCACCCTACACTTGATTTCTTTTTTGTCTACTAGCTATTCATGACTCAATTCAACTTCATTATCACCATCATCTTTATTTTTCACTAAAATACTCAAGAACTCCAATTTGGATTCCGATTTTTTTTTATTCTTGATTCTTGACTTCTTAATAGATGCTCTTGAGTTTTCAAAAAGTTCTCTTAATTCTTGATCTTTTCCTCTTGATAATTAATTGTGGCCTTCCATTCTTCTCTTTCAACTCTAAATTGCTTCTCCCTACTTGTAATCAAGTCAAAGAGAACTTAAATTTTGGAGGCACTTGACTCTTGCAATATCCATTATGAGAAAGGATTGTTAAAAGATGGCGATTAGTAGATTATTGAAGGTTGATTTGAGAGATATAGTTCTTACATTTCTCTCCTAAACTCTTCCATTTGTGCTCTCAAAAGAACCAATTCATCATCTTGGACAAAACCATATATTAGTAGAAAATGCATCAAAATCTTCCTATAAAGAATAAAACCAAATCAAAAACAAATAAAAATAAATATCTTAGAATAAACTCAAATAGAGATATCAAATAAACAACACTGCTATCCCTAGCAATGGAGCCAAAAACTTGTTGTTACCTCAGCAAGTGCACTAAATTGATAAGTAATATAGGGGAATAAAATTGAAACCACAGAATATCGAACCCAATGGATAAAGGGCTACTAAGTGAGATATCCTAAATCTAATTAACAAAATAAACAAATAATAACGCTAATTAAACTAAATATTAAACATTAATTAAAACATTGCCAAGGTACTATAATCCTTCCTATACCCAATGCATTAAATTAAACCACAAAGAAATATATGGCTTAGATGTTGATAACCTAACTAAACCCCTACTATCCCATTCCAAAGCCTATTACTCTAATTACCCGATTTTCCATTTTGAAACTAATCTGATAGCCAGTATAAGCACGGCTCTCAAGAACTAGATATGAACTAGTATCCCATTTTGGAGCTTACTACTTCAATACCCATCTATTCTTTAACTATTTTGAAATCAAATGCAATCTACAAAGAGACTTTAAGACCTCCATTTCGGAATCATCAAGGACACTAAATGTAAAAAACACAAAAATAGAGCATAGCAATACCCATTCGATATAAACATAATAATCATTCATTCATAATTAAAATGATCAAATGCTCAATAAAACAAATAAATGAATAATCACAATGAAGAATAAAACATTCAAGCATATATAGATCAAAGATAAGTTCAATCCATTACATAGATATGGAGATTTATAGATCTTGCAACAATAAAACTACAAAATAAACATTTATAAGGTAAAATAAGAAAGGAAAGAAGAAACCCATGAAGTCCCTTGTAACTAATGAAAACCCAAGTTGAATCTAAGCCTCCTCTAACTCTCCAGCAAAATGAAAAATAAAACTAAAACTAATTGTAAAAAATTAAATCTAACCCTAAAACTTGTATTAAAAATAAACCCAATCTAAAGTTTACATTAAAATAAACCTACACTACAACAAAAAATAAACCAAAAACCCTAAAAAATAGAGAAGAAAAACCTAGATCTAAAAGTGGCTCCTCCACTTTAACCAAATAGAAACTCAATTTTTATAACATCTGCAGATGAACACAGCACAGTCATTTTGGTCTTAATCATGTCCAGTAGGTTTAAATAGTACTATAGCATCAGCACACGGCTGAAACACTTTGGTCTCAACTGTGCACACCCTTCTGGACTAAATCAGCTTCAAACTCTGCATTGGAAATGACCAAGACAAATGGTCTCAGCCGAGTGTTATAATGAAATAGTGTGAATTAGGGATTCTATAATACACACAGCTGAGACAATTTGGTCTCTCCTATGTTCAAGTTAATTATTTGTACAAAAGTCAAAATTACCTCATTAAACACACCAAAACTTGATAAATCTCAATATAATTCTATTTGGCATAAAAAGAGATATTTAACACCTAAAATGCTAAAAACACGTAAATCAAGATATAAACACGAACAAAAATACACTACAATTTAACACTAAATTGGAGTTATCATTAGAGACTCCTTACAGATGCATATTTCCTAGAAACTAATTAAGTATAACATTATTTCAAGGGGGTAGATATACCCACAAGAGGGCCTCAACCAAAGTAATTGAGAGGTTAGGTCTTTCTACAGATGACACCAACCAAGACTACTTAAATGATCCGATTTTATATGCCCTAGGCACTAATCATATCCAATCAAGCCATCTCGATTTTACATGCCACGGGCACTAATCAGATGCATTTAAAAAACCTAATTCTACATGCCTCAGGTGCTAATCAGATTTAATCAACCCGTCTTGATTTTGTATGCCTCAGGTGCTAATCAAATAGTCAATCTAGGGTTAACACATCGACAAATTGATGTTAACTACTTGAACCATGGTTAATGTATTGACAAGATGTATTGACAAGCTAACAATAAGTACCTAATCAATAGACTCGCTACCTTAGAAGAAGGTAAGTTTTTTAATTAACTAAGAGATTTTGTACCTTAGAAGGTATATGTTTTAACCAATCAAGAGATTTACTACCTCAGGTACGTTTCTTTTTCCTTTTACTATGAATTTTGGCTCACTTTGGCACTAGTACACCAGCTCTTTAAAATTGGGAGTAGATGTAGACACCGTAACTTGAGGCAACCTAGATCAAGGTTACCTGATGATGAGAAAATAGCATATTACTGATCATAGGTTCATATCTTAAAGCTTTAATTGTGAATTTCTCATATTTTTCTCAAATATTTTATAATTTTTCAAGTGTTTTAACAAAAGAGCATGAAAAACCCCAATTCTAGACTTTAGAGGTGATAGACGGTCATCTATCACATAAGGGATAGTTATCCCTAGCCTTCTCTCTCCTATTCAGGTCAGATCAAGAGTGTTTTAGTAATTCTAGGATTTTTACCTGAGGGACGGCTGCGTCTCAATGAGGGATGCCCGTCTGTGGGTCTTTTTTTAGATTTTCCATGTTTTTAGAATTTAAAAAAGGGATATATGTTTTTAGAGGAATCTAATTTAGATTTTTTAGGAAGATATCTCTAGATTTGGGAAGGTGGACTTGGAATCCAACTCCAATTCTAACCTGAGTACAGAAGCCAAATTTTTAGGGTTTTTGAAAAAAAAAAAAGAAAAGGAAATCATTTTGATACAGAGAAAAAAAAACTTGGAGAAGAAGAAAAATCAATTTATTTCTCTCTCTAAAGAGATATTTCTCTCGAATAGTGATTTGATAAAAAATACTTACACACAACGAATAATCATTTGATTTTTTAAGAAAAAATATAACACAAATTGGAGTTGGAGATCTGGACTACTAGAAATATAGAGTCAAAATATCTCTTAAGAGTAATATTCTAGGCTTCCTTTTTATTTTCTCTCTCTAGAATTGCTATGTATAGTGATGTTGATATTTGTTATAATAAGTATGTCTAAATGTTGTGTTTAAGTGTTTTGCATGCCTAAAGTGTGGTGAGACATAAATCTGGATTGATGAGTATGTAAAAGAATGATTAGAATAAAGATTTCTCCATTTTTGTATAATTTCAAGTTTTATTTATGTTCTATAATTCTGTAATTTAATAACTTTTTATTGTGTTTCGTGTATGATTTAAGCTTATAATACTATTTTGGCATGTTTTAGGATCTAATAATTGTGTGTTTAGGATTAGAGATGATTTTGCATGTTTTTAGCATTAAAATTTTGTATTCTATTCTGCCTAGCAACTAATGGATGGGAAAAAGCCCTAACGGATGCCCGTCTAACAAAGCGATAGACGGGACATCATGGGAACTTCTTCTCATCTCGTTCCTCATACAACTGTAGGCATCCTTCAACTTTTCAGGGGCATCCATGGCTATCTTTTAGGCTTTTTTAGGTATATTTCATGTGATGTATGTGGTTTAGTTTATGTGATTTTAGTGTTTTAGGTTTGATTTTACTAAGTAAATATTTAGTTTTAGTTATTTTGTGTGTAAAATGTGGTGTCTTTTATGTTCTTGTTTAAGTTGTGTGTTTGTAGGAGTAAAGAGATAGAAATAAAAGAGAAATGAGGTAGAAACTACCAAAGAAAAATTTTCTATCACCGGCGTGGTTGTGGTCGTGAGCGCGACAAAGCAAGGCAAAAGATGTAGAAGTCAAAGTAGAGGAAAAGTAAAACTTTGAGGAAGTGTGTCTTGTCGCAAGTGTAACATCTTTCGTGGGCACAACAATAAGAAGATTTTGGGCAGATATTTTTAGAATGCACTTGAAGATGCATGACTTTCCACCAAAATTTGTATACTTTTGAAGGGGTACTTTGAGGGACACATTGATTTGAAGTTTATATAAATGCAAAGGGTAGTTAGATGAATATACAAGTTTAGAGAGAACAATTATAATTTTTTTCTGCTATAAAAAGTTATCATATTTTAACTTGATCTTTTAAAAAGAAAACAAGAAAAGAAGAAGAAGATATTTTAGAGATTGAAAACGATTGAGAGATTTCTTTTTTACTATCTCTCATCTATTTCTTCTTCTTTGTAATTAGTTGAATGACATTGTAGGAACTTGAACAATGATGTTTTACATCTTTTCAATTCTTAGTAATATACAGAGTCTTTATTGTAAAATTATCTATTAGTATCATGTGTATGATTATTGTAAGTAAGAATATAGTCGAGAGATATATTCTTCCTTATAGCTAATAGAAGTTCATTATCATAGCATTGATTGAGAGATCAGAATGTTAGGATAATTGCTATAAGTTGGTGTTCAATCTTAAAATGCGTATTTTATAATTAACTAATTTATTAATGAGAGTTAGAATTATATATGCATGTTTTAGGCAATCTATTTCACATCAAAAGAGTGAATTAGAACCTTAATCCAACTTAGCTTGCATTATAAAGATTTCATTTCAATCAAGAGAATAATATCAAGTATCATATTAATGAACTCATATCATTAATCTTAATTGTCTTCTTTGATCATAATTAAAGTAGGTTTAATTAATATTTTAGTCTTAGCATAACACTAGAAGTTTAATTTTACAATCTAATCGTTAAACATTGTAAAAAAGATTTAGATTGAGACATAATGTGTAATAACCAATCTAGTAAAAAGAAAAAGGCACTTAAAATAATTTATATATAATAACTTGAGTTTTTCGTCAAAACTTAGACCAATGTCCAATTTTCCATCCAAAACCAAACAAAAGAATAAAATAAATATTTTTGTAAAATATACATCAGGGAACCAATGCCCCCAATCAATAAAAATACCAAGATTTATGTATGTACATCATTTATTTTCATTATTGGATGATTTGCTTCTATAATAGAGTTTAAGTAGATAGAATTTGTTTATTCATTTGTTTCTTTATTATCTGCTTGGAATGTTTATTTAATTCTAGTGTTTTGCATCGTGTGAGAGAGGAGAGTGGATTAAACTTAAAATCCAATTATAAGACAACACCAAACCAAGAAGCCTAATAAGAGTGATGTCCCAAACACCAATCTCTAGTTAGGTATCAAAAAATCAAGAATCATTTTTCAATGTTCTATTGGGTGGCAACTCCATAACACCTATCTCTTCTGGACCCATTAGTAGACGACTTCATGAGTTAACTACCAACAATAATTTGGGCTTGATCCATTTTTATTGTGAAGTAAACAATTTATGAGTTAAAGTAAGCCTCATCCGGCCTAGAACCCTAAAAGTAGGCCTCTAGGAGTGAACCTAAAAATAGGAGATGGCTTCGGTGTGCGTCATAGCAACTATAGTCTTTACTTTGAAGATTTGGAGGCATTACTTCTATGGATATAAATGTTATATTCACACAAATCACAAATGTTTTAAATATTTACCTACACAGAAAGAACAAAACTAAAGGTAACGAAAATAGATAGAGTTGATCAAAGATTATGACTTTATTAATTATTATCATTTAGGAGAAGCAAATGTAATGGCCGATGCTTTTAGCAGGAAATCATTGTCAAGTAAATTCCAAATAATTAAATTAAACCTTTAAAATAATTAAGTAGTACGATTATGTATGAATAGTAATTTAAATAATTTCATATAGCATTAAGAGCTATGAATGCTAGATTGTCTATAGCAAGTGGTGGTGCCATTGTAGCTAAGTTAAGGCTCAGACCAAACTTGGTGCGACAATTCAAGGAAGCACAAAAGCAAGATGAAAGGTTAATCACTATTCATAAACAAATCCAAAAAGGAAGAGATAGTGAATATGAGATCAAGGATGGATACTTGTATTATAAGGATAAAATTTGTGTTCCTAATGATGATGAGCTGAAAAAAAGAAAATTATGAAGGAAGCCCATAATAGTTCATATGTTATGCACTAAGGAAGCATTAAAATGTATCAAAATTTGAAGACACATTATTGGTGGCTAGGTATGAAAAGAAATATTACAAAATATGTTACAAGTGTCTTACATGTCAACAAGTAAAAGCAGAACATCAAGTCCCATCAGGTTTACTCTAACCAATATTAATACCCAAATGGAAATGGGATCAAATCACAAGGATTTTGTGGTTAGGTTGCCTCAAAATAGGAAGTAGCACAATGCCATATGGGTGATTGTAGATAGATTGACCAAGTTAGCTCATGTTTTGCCTATCAGAACCGACTATCAACTTTCAAAGTTAGCAAAATTGACATTAATGGGATAGTGTGGTTACATAGAATTCCAACTTCCATCATATATGACTGAGATCCAAAATTTACTTTAGGATTTTCAAAGAAATTACAAGAGGCATTAAGTACTAAATTCAATTTTAATACAACTTTTCATCCTCAAACAGATGGACAATTAGAAAGAGTGATACAAGTAATCTTTAATGATTATAAATAAATATGTGATATTATAGAATTTTGATGATAATATGGAAATAATGTATCAAGTGCTAGAAGATATGCCTAGGAGTTGGGTGATCGACTTTGAAGGAAACTGGGATTAACATCTTCTATTGATAGAATTTGCATATAACAACATTAAGCTAGCATACAAATGGCACCATATAAGGCTCTTTATGGATGGGTGAGCAAAAATCGAACCAAATCGATCGATTTTTTTAATTTGGTTTGATTTTTCGATTGTTTGGTTCGTTTTTCGATTTCAAATTTTAAGAAACTTTGGTTTTTTGGTTCGATTTTTGAAGAAGAAAACCGTATAGAAATCAAACCGAACCAAAATTTATATAATTATATTTTTTTATTTTTTATTAAATAATTATTTTATACATATAAATTATTTTATTTTTAGTTGTAAATTATATGTATTACATTTATCAATTATTAATATCTATTTTTTAGGTGATAATTTAGAATTTTGATGATTAAATTAAAAATTGATTAAATAAAAAAAATTATTTTATAGTTTTGTTGTATTATTTATTATATATTTTGGGATTATTTCTTTAATTTGAATTTTTATTTGTACAATTTAGATGTTTTTACTTTGTTATATTATAATTTATAATTTTTAGACACAATATTTTTTTATTTTTTTAAAAAATAATTTTAAATTTTGATTTTTCGATTAATCGAACCAAATAGATCGAAATTTTTGGTTCGATTTAAATTCAGTTATTCTAAAATTTTGGTTCGGTTCGATTGATAAAAATAAGAAAACTTTAGTTTTCGGTTATTCCAGTCATTAAACCGAACCGCCCATTGCTCTCCCCTATCTTTATGGTAGGAAATGAAGGACACTCTTATGCTCGACAAAAGTCAATGAAAGCAAAAGTGTGGGTCTAAAATTGAAAAAAGAAACTAAGGATAAGGTAAAAATTATAAAGGAAAGGCTAAAAGTTACTTGTGATTGCCAAAAGTCATATGCTGATTTATAGAGAAAAGACATTGAATATGTTGTTGGTGATAAGGTTTTATGAAAAGTTTCACCATAGAAGAAAGTGCTTCGATTTGGTAAGAATGGTAAATTGAATCCTAAGTTTATTGGTCCTTTTGAGATTGTTGAATGTGTGGGACCAATAACCTATAGATTACAATTACCACGAGATCTGGAAAAGATTCATAACATCTTCCATGTATCCATGTTCATAAGATATCGGTCTGACCCATCACATATCATAACATTGAAAGATATTAAAGTACAACCATTTCTCACTTATGAAGAGAAGCTAGTGAAAATTCTAGCAAGAGAAACAAAGCGGCTAATGAATAAGTCAGTACCACTAGTAAAAGTTCTATGGAAAAGTCACAAGTCAAGGAAGCCACATGTGAACCCAAGGAATCCATAAGAAATCCTTATCCAGAGTTGTTTGATACAAGTAAATTTTGAGGATGAAATTTTATTTTAAAGGGAAAGAAATGTAATGCCCCAAACTTTAATTACTCGAATAGTATCGGTAGTCAAACTTGACCTTGGACATGACTTAGTAAAAATAAATTAAAAGTAAATAGGTGTTAATAATAATAAAAGAAAGAGAAATTTAAAATTTCAATTTACACTTGAAAATAGATTTAATAGCGAGGGCATAATAGTTGAGTGACCAAATGAAAATTTAAAGGGACTAAGCTGGAACTTTTACCAAATTTTCCCTAAAAATACATAGTTTTAGAATTAACTCCCTTTGGCTGTGTTTCTAAAAGGATCATCTTCTCCTCCTCGTCCTCCTCCTCATCGTCCTTCTTTTCCTCTTTCTTCTTTTTTTTTCTTTTCCTTTTTCTTTTTCCTCTTCCCTCCTCTATTGCACCTACGTCGTCGCGTTATTATCTTCGCCAACAATAGCCCTGTTCTAGAGTTTTTCTTCTTTTTCCTCTGTAGACACTGTAACCTGAGGTAGCCTAGATCAGGGTTACTTAAGAATGAGAAAATAGTATATCACTAATAGCGGATTCAAATCTTAAAGCTCCAATCATGGATTTACCATTTTCTTTTAAAAGATTTTCATAATTCTCTAAATACTTTCAAATTTTTTCAAGTGTTTTAGCAAGATGAGCGAAAAACCCTATTTCAAGGTAGATAATGGTGAGTCTATCACTTAAGGGATGGTCGTTTATGGGTCCTAACCTCCAAAATAATGTAAAATAGGGGCATTTTGGGAAAATTGTGGTCTAGTGATGAGGGACATCCATCCCTCACTCACAAACACTCGTCCTTGGGTCGAAACCTAGATTTTCACATATTTTCCTAGAATTTCAAAAAAGGAAAGGTTTTTATATAAAGAAGAGGTCTAGATTTTAGGGATTTTATCTCCTAATTTTGCAATTTTTGAGTTGTTTTTAAATTAAAACTCTCTTAGGTATATAAAGCAAAAATTAAGGTTTTGAAAAAAGGAGGAATCATCATTCTTTGAAAGAAAAAAACCTTAGGAAAGTAAGAAAATAAATTTCTTTTTTCTTTCTAAAAGGATTATGCCTTAGCAATCTTTTTAACCCAAACAAAAATGAATTTCATACTTCTTTTAAGAATCAAAGACACAATTCGGAGTAGAGATCTAGACTTTAGAGATCACAAAGTCAGAACATCTCCTGAGGGTAATATTCTAGGTTCATTTATATTTTTCCCTCTCTACCATTTATTCACTCAATTGCATGATTATTTAGATGTTAAATTTATCTGTTTTAAATGTTGAGATTGAACAACATGCTCACCTTATTAAAATATGATTCGTTTCTAGTTTGTATGACATATTAGAGGTATGACTATCAAAAAGGATTCCTCCATTATTGTTTTAAAGTTCTTCTTTTTAACATATATATGTGGTGCATTTCATTAATTTTAATGCTATTTGTTGTATGTTTTGGTGTTTAAATATGTTTTAGCATGATTTGACAATTAATTATTGCATATTTAGGGCTAAAATATTTATTTACACAATTTTCTACATTTTTCTTTCGTTCTGTAAGTTTTTATTCTATTCTATAAGTGAGAGATGGGACGAAGGTGTGAAGGACAGCTGTCCCTCACCCAAAGGATGGGACATCCTTCTACCTCCTTTCTGGCTGTCCCTCACTCCATGGTTGGCCGTCCTTCCTTTTGGCCATCCCCAGGGTATTTTTTTAGGTTTTTTCTATGCCTTTTATTTTAATATATATTTTATACAATATTTAGGCGATATTTGACATGTTTTTGTTACTGTACGTATGTTGTTATACCTATGATCAGTTTGTTTGTAGGTGTAAATTATGTAGATATTTTATCATCAATGTTAATCAATTTTTTTTCTGAGTAATTGGTATATTTATGGTAATAAAGGATGAATAGTGTTTGCATGGGAAGCCATGCTCCCGTTCTGGCTGCCCTTTTTATCCGAGTTACCTCATTTTTTTGCCTCTTGGTTATTATGTTGTTATTTATTATTTATTCTCTTCGTATTTTATTTATTTATTTTGGATTTATTTTTTATGGGGATGTAATAGTTAGTAATAAATTTTTTTTTGCGTGTTAAATGATAAAATCTTACTTAAATCATTTTTTTACTAATTAATTGAGTTTTCTTTAATAAAAATGGACTAATGTCCAAATTTTAACCCAAAAATTCTCACAATAATGAAACCTTTTCTTATAAAATGTGCATGAGAGAACCAATATTTTCACTACAAATGAATGCCCCGATTTATGTATGAAATTTATTTTCTTCGCTGGATGATTTGCCTATGTAATAATTTTTAAGTAAGACTTTATTTTAAGTATTTATTTATTACTTTCTTTATTTGTTTGGGATGTTTACTTAAATTCTATTACTTGCATTGTGTGAGAGATGAGAATGGATTAATTCTAAAACTCCATTATAAAACAACACTTAACTAAGATGCCTAATAAGAGGGATGTCCCAAACATTAGTCTCTATTTTGGCATCAAAATAAGGTCGAGATTCAATTCCCAACATTCTCTTAGGTAGCAACTCCATGACACTTGCCTCTTTGAGCCTACTAGTAAATGCCTTTATGGGTTAACCGTCAGTAATAATTTGGACTCAATTCTTTTTATTGCAAAATAGCCTATTTATGATTAAAAATGAGCATCTTCCAACCTCGAGCCCCAAAAGCAAGCCTTCGAGATGCAGGGCGGGCTCTATTGGGGACTCCGTTGGGGCTAAAGAGACCTTGCTCTGAAAAGCATCTTGGTTAAGTTTTTATAATTGGGTTTTATTAATTAAACCTTTCTCCTTTCTAAATTGCATTTCTTGCATTCATCTTAAATCCTTAGAATTAAGTTAAGTATCCCTTTTTAGCCCCAGCGCTATCTTGAAGCATGCCTTACATTCACTCATTGTAAGGAGGTGTCAAAGAGACCTACCAACCCAAGTTTATAACCAAATGGTATATAAAATGGTGACCCATCAATCGTTATGCTCGCGATGAGCTAGACCTATTGGCAGGGACCATACTTGGGTAGCCCTAAAGTTTCATCACCCTTGACTCAAACCCATGTAATGACAATAGCAACTTCTCCTAGGTTGTATAACTATATAACTTCTACTTGCTATGTGGACCTTTATGTATTAGCCAAACTCAAACAAATTAGGAGGGTGCCAGTTAAAGGCTACCATGCCCCAACGGGCCCAACCCAATTTGTATGAGTTAGTTAAAATACGTAATGGTCAAAACCCATATGCCTGCACTTTTAATTAGAGAGTTTATGCTATCGATTTTCCATCTTACACCATATACATCCATTGGGTACCCTGTTGATCCATGGGCTAAGCCTACCAAGAAAAGAAACTGTACAACCTCTTGCGTGGGAGTAACAAGGTTAGAAGGCTTTCTATATGCTTGTGTGTGTGTTTGTGAATGACATCTAATGAAACCATGCATTGCATTCATGCATCACATATATATCTTGTACATGTATCATTTACCATACATATCCCTAACATCTAATTCTTACAGCCATCATAGACTCATCTAGGTGGTCTAAAGGGTCGGACGGGCACCTAGTTTGAAGGTCCATATCCAGTCTACTGAGGTTAGATTTAGGTTCATATTTGGGTTTATAGGTCAATTTTGAGTTGGGTTTCAACCAGTTATCAGAAAGTAGCCAAAAAATTAGTTCAAAAATGGTAAATGATGAAATGAATAAAGTTCAAAGAGGAAATAAAGTTAGGAGAGTTACCGATGATACTTTAGCAAGGTTTCTATTTTTAAGGGAAAGGGCGAATGTCACTCCTACTGGACCTTTATCAGTAAGGGATGAATTAGAGTGAAAAATAGATAGGCATCTATAGGAATTTAAAGAGAGAATGTTAGTTATAATCAATAGAATGGTGACTTTCATAGTACCTAATGCTAGACCTCAGCCTGTAGCACCTACTTGCGAGACAGTGGAGCTGACTCATATTGCAAACATTACCGCCACCGATGCTATTATACTTCGAGATCCACCGAGGAGGGAAAGGAGGCATGATCCTAAAGATAATTTTATAGAGGAAGAGGATGAAAAATATGTTCCTTCGATGATGAATATGACAATAACGGGTCCTAATGCTAAAGATTAAACTTTCAAGAAGATAGAGAAGATAAAAGCTATGTCTAGGCTATTATTTGTTGGTAAAGGGATGAACCCTAAAGATAGGGATCTGGATGGAGATAAGCCACTACCTCAAAGGTTTAAAATATAAGACTAGTCTAGGTTTGATGGTACCTTGGACCCTTTGGCTCACATTAAGTAGTACACACTGATCATGAATAGGACTACTCTATCTAAGAAATAGAATGTGGAGTACTTTTACCTGAGCTTAACCAGGATCACAATAGATTGGTATCATAGTTTGGATGGGAGAACTAAAGAGGATTAGGACCTATTGATGGAGGAGTTTCTCAAGCAATACAACTGCAGTACGAGAATTAAAGTCACCTTGAAGGATCTTGAGTTACTCTAACAAAAGCATGATGAGTCTTTCCATGAGTACCTTACTAGGTGGAGAAATAAGGTGATGGAGATAAAGAGGAAGCCCAACACAACTAATTAGATCAAGTTATTTATCAGGAACACGAGTCCATATTTGAGATATGGTTTGAAAATGAAAGGTCAGAAAGACCGGGAATCTTTAAAGGATATAGTTATGAAATCTAAAGGGGAGTATTTAACCAGAAGGGTAAATAGTGAAAATGCAAGAAGGAACTTTGGTGGCAACAAGGCTATTGGGAATAGTAGTGGGCAAAATAGAGCTAAAAAGATTGTAGAGGTATTCGCTATGAAAGCTACCCAACAAATGCATTGTTCTAACTTAGGAAAATCACTATCTTAGGTGTTAAATAGGCTAGTTAAAAAAGGGAAGCTTCAGCCACTACCATCAAAACCCATAAAGAGTCAAGGGTTCCCCTACTATAGGAAGGATCAGTATTGTGCATACCACCAACTCACAGGCTATTTAACTTATTATTGTTGTATTTTAAGGAATAAAATCTAATACTTGATAGATAGCAAGCAGATTTTAGACCTTGAAAAGAGAGACAAGAAGAAGAAGGGAGGAATAATGACGTGCCCTTGCTTATGTACATGATAGGGTCTAGCTTGAGTAAATGGTACATGATGAAGGATCTATATGGGAATAAGTAATTGTCCATTACTTGCTCTACTCCAAAAGTAACAAAGCCAGTTAAGAAAAATCGACCGGTTTCTATGATTGACTATTGGGACATCCCAACGGAGAGTAAAGATAAGGGGGTTTTAGTGCCTATAGACATCTGGAGTTCAACCAGTGATGATAAAAAAGAATCAGAAGAGGAAAAGGGAATGAAGGCAATCACTAAGAGCAGGAGAGTAGCCCCAGAATTGAAAGGCAACTGACTCTTAACGTAGCACCAACTGAGATGAAAGTTGGGGATGACTAGATAATTAAATAGTTGAAAAAGACATAAGCTTATATATGAATTTGTGATTTGTTGAGGCAATCTCCTTCATATAGACAGAAATTAGTAGAGGCTTTGAGTGAAGCTACTGTTGCTACTACCATATTACCCTCCGAGTTACTAGATTTGGTTAGGGGAGGAATTAAGAAAAATGTAGTGTACTCTAATGCTGATTTGCCTACAGAAGGAAGGAATTATAACCGTCCTCTTTACATCAAAGCTCAAGTCAATGGGAAGCATATGGCTTATGTGATAATAGATGACGGATCCTCTATTAATGTCTGTCTATTGGTGGTAATCTCAGCTTTTGAGTTGAATGAGCATATGCTAAGCAAATCTAATCTAACAATTTCTACATATGACAACTCTAAAAGGCAAACCATTGGGACCTTTAAGGCTATAGTAAAGACACGATACATTAAGATCGAAGTTGAGTTTGTGGTTTTGCCTATCCCAATAAATTTCTTTGTGCTTTTAGGGTGGTCGTGGTTTTATAAGCTAGGAGGTGTGCCCTCCACATTGCACCAAATGATTAAAATTCTTTACAATGGCCAAGTAGTCACTATCAAAGTAGCGAAGGAGAACCAGGTGTCTATACTAGAAATAGCCAAACAGCCATTTAGTGGGTTTCATGTGGTAGTTATTAAAGATGCAAAAAATAGGGATGATTTCCCTTACAATCCTCAAGTGATCAATATGCTCAAAAGGATGAATTTTCTGCCTAGAGCTAGTTTAGGCAAAAATTTCCAATGACCTCATACTACTATAAGTACTAAGGGTTAGAAGGACAAGAAAGCGTTAGACTTCACATAAACCAATAAGAAGAATAAGGAGAAAAAGGTAGTGGGAGGAATCCCTCACATTTCTCAGATTTTTATACCAATTTCAGGTCTATACCTTTATTATGGGGAGAATGAACCTTAGATAATAGATGGTGAGCTAGTATCAAAATTTAAGCTATTTAATGATGTCTTTAATTAGGAATAAGGGATCATCAAGCTAATTAAAATTTTCTAGGATGAGAAGATTCTATTGCACCATTCATCCTGGGATAAAGAAGCACCAAAAGAAGTTATGACAGAGTAGTTACTAGCTACCAGGTTGAAGGGAAAAAAGAAGATTCCAATCGAGAAGCCACCAAAGGATGAATCTAAGATTGGAGAGATGCCTGATGCTGACAAGATCAAAGATGACACTTTTATTGATGTTGTTTATATTCTTGAATTAATTGATGAGAATAATGTTTGCTTTTTTTATTACATTAATGAGATGAACAATTTTGCTTACTTGTGTGATCTTTCTTCTGATTTCAATATGGATGATCATGATTATAAAGCATTCATATTTGACATAAACGCAACAAACACATGTTCATTCAATCTTGAAACTAAAGAAAACCCAAAAGAAATTTTGCTAGCATCAAATATAACTCCTGAGGATAGAGTAAAATTTGAGAGAATATTAAGAAAATATGAAAAATTCTTTGCCTGGACCTACGAAGACATGCCACAAATAGATTGAGAAATTGCTGAACATGCCATTGCAACGTACCCTGGGTATAAACCAATTAAACAAAAGCTTGGCAGACTTAGGCTAGAATGGGCCAAGAAAGTGAAAGAAGAAGTGAGAAAGCAAATAGAGGTTAAGTTTTTAGTGAAAGTTCAATACCCCATATGGTTAGCTAATGTAGTCCCTGTAGCAAAGAAATATAGAAGGGTAAGAGTCTGTGTGGATTATAGAGACCTAAATAAAGCCTACCCCAATAATGACTTTCGTTTGCCTCACATAGTTGTTCTAGTTAATAGTGCAGCTGCCTATGCCATGTACAATTTCATGGATGGATATACAGGGTATAATCAGATCCTAAAAAAATAGTGGATAGGATCAAGATAGCTTTTATAACCGAATGGGGAACATATGTTTACCGAGTCATACCTTTTGGGCTAAAAAATACAAGAGCTACCTATCAAAGAATGGCCACTAAGATCCTAGATGATTTGATTCACAAGGAAGTAGAGGTGTAAATGGATGACATGATGATCAAGTCAGTTACTAGAGAAGGTCACTTTGAAGCATTAGAGAAGTTATTTCAGAAGATCAGTAAATACAATCTTTACCTCAATCCAAAGAAGTGCATATTTGGGGTTACTTCAGGAAAGCTTTTTGGTCATGTCGTGAGCCAAAAAGGCATAGAGGTAGATCCTGACAAGGTAAAGGCCATCAGGGAGATGTCAATACCCCAAAAGGAGAAATAAGTCAAGGGATTCTTCGGAAAAATTCAGTACATAAGTAGGTTCATCGCTAAGTTAACTTCAATTTGTGAACCAATCTTTAAGCTGCTCAGGAAGGATCAACCTATAGTTTGGAATAAAGATTGTCAAAAGGCATTTGATACCATCAAAAACTACTTGTTACATCCACCAGTGTTGAGACCACCTTAGATAGGAAAACCCCTAATTTTATACTAAGCAATAGAATATAGCTCAGTAGGGGTTATGATCACACAAAAGGATGGTTTTGGGATTGAATATACAGTATATTATCTTAGTAAGAAATTCCTATCTTATGAGGAAAAATATGTAGAGGTCAAAAAGATTTTTTTGGCCATTATATGGGCGTCTAAGAAGTTAAGACATTATTTCCATTCTTATAGGATATAAGCTATGGCTAAGTAGAATCCCCTTAAATACCTACAAGAAACCCTTTCGCTATTAAGGAAGATGGGAAGATGGTTGATTCTCTTGCAAGAATTTGACATAGAGTACATCACTAGGAAAACCATTAAGGGAATAGTAGAGTGGAGTTCCTAGCCTATCAACCTCTAAAAGGTGAGGAGATGACCTATGAATTCCCTAATGAAAACATAATAGCCATAACAGTATAAAGGTAACAGATGTATTTTGATGGAGCTGTTAACAATAAAGGAGTGAGAGTAGGAGTGATCTTGGTTACTTTGGAGGGAGAAAATATGCCATTAGCTAAAAAGTTGAGATACAAAGCCATGAATAATCAAGCAGAGTACGATACTTTTATTTTCAGGTTAAAGGCTCTACTGGCTATAAGGGAAAAGTCTGTAGAAGTATTTAGGGACTCATCTCATGTGGTTTACCAAGTAAGGAGTGAATGGTAAGTGAAAAAGGAATGTTTGTTGCCTTATATTGGATACCTAAGGTTTTTGAGTAGTTAGTTCATGGTTTACACTTTTGGATATATTCCTAGGAGAAAAGATAAGTTGCCAGATGCCCTAGCTACCTTGGTGTCTATATGGGATAATCCGAAGGGAGTAACAATAAAGCCTATGTTAATTTCGATTTCTAATAGGCCATGCTTTGAAAAAATAACAAGTCATGCATATTGAAGTATACAACAAAAAGCCTTGGTATTATGATATTTAGAATTACCTAGAAAGGTCAATGTTCCCTGAAGAGGCAACTGAGAAGGACCAAAGAATGATTCGTAAGCTATCAACTCAATTCATCACTGTAGGAGGAGTGCTTTTATAAAAAACAGCCTAATGGAATTCAATTGAGATGCTTGGATGAAAAGGAAGTAAAGAGAGTAATGGAAGAATTACTGCGGGAGTATGTAGAGCCCATATGAACAGGTTAACCTTGGCAAAGAAGATCATGAGACAAGGTTTCTTCTAGCTTACAATGGATAGTGATTTCACTAAGTACATCAAGGAGTGTAAATTGTGCCAATAGTACATGGATTTGAGACATCTACCCATTTCTGAATTATGCAACCTCACATTGTCGTGGCCATTTACTGCATAGGGAATAGACATCGTAGGGATGATCCATCTGTTTGCCTCAAATAGACATAGATTCATCATAGTAACTATCGATTCCTTCACTAAATAGGTGGAAGCCAAATCTTTCAAATCAAGAAAAACCTAATATATAGGTATAGATTGCCTCATCACGTGGTACAATTATTGCGGGCTTTATTATTTTTTTTATACTTTCCAAAGTGCCCTGTAGCATCCTTAACCTATTCTTAGCTATATCGCTTTATCATATACCATTAAACATGCTTTGCTATGCTCTTATGCCATAACAATATTATACAAAGATAAAAATATAAAACTTAATCCAACGTAAGTATTATACTATTAAAAATTTACTATATACTTGAAGAGTCTCTTTACACATTATAAAATACAATTGTTAAGCACATATACATACACAACTTCCAATGCCAATAAAAACATTAAACCAAAAGAACACAAATAAAAGTCTATACTTTTAGTCTCTGTCTCTCTAACTTGGGTTGGTCGTCTTGCTGCAGATATTATCCTTAAGAAAAAAATCCTTTCTTGCAATCTACATGGATAAAACACTTGTGTTAAGCTATAAAGCTTAATGGGGAACATAAACATATAGACAACCTCTTTAAAGGTCATCAAAATGGCATACACACAGAAACATATCTCTAAGCATAAAAATCCAATCATATAAAATAATAATTATAACATCTCTAGGTACTATTTGATTTCATGCTATACTTATAACCAATATCAAATGCCTATTAATATTCCTCTTATTTATTCCTTTAGCTTCTTAGAAATATTCATAGGACACTTAAATTCTTATGCTTTAAGCTCACTTTCTTGACCCCTATAAGTTACTCATATCTAATTACTTTGACTTATCAATCTTTCTTTTAATACACACACACACACACATTTATTTGCAATAAGCAATCACATGAATATACAATGTTTGTAAACATGTAAATCTTCAATATTACACAATCACAATATAGTGATTAATAATGGCATATGCTTCCAGGCATTTTAGTATCATTTCATGTGAACCATCAAGGTTATAATTATATATTTGCCATATACAAGTCATATACACATATTATTTTCATTGTCATAAATACCTTTACCTTTACACTTTAATGCTAGTGTCCTTTTAAATTTATAAGACGTTGATCATTATATAGTTCATACTTGCTTACTTATACGTCTTTATACAATATTTCTTCATTGTGAAATGCTCTAAAGATATTTAAGGAGGCTTAGGTAGACTTTGGTAACAATTTAAAACCTTTAAATCGATTATAAGAGAAACAAAGAAGGGTTATGTTCATTACCAAATGAGTATTGACAGTGACATAAGTGCACTTTAGGTTTTAGACTGACCTCACGATCATTACCAAATTGGCACTTACCGTGACATACATTCTATTTATAGGTAGATTTATTGATTCATCTTGTTGGTTATTTTAAATCTTCCAAACATCATTTTTAAGCAAAGTATCCTTTAGAAAACGTATTCCTATATATTTATAGTTTCTGGAACACTAAAAATCATCTCATTATCATCTCTAAATTTCAAGATATTTACAAAACACTAAGGACTATTCCCAATGATAGGGTTACAGGCAGTTTAAATTTCAAAGCTAAATTTGACATGTTTAGAGATAGATTCAAATTTTGAATTCTTTATAGAAACATAGATATGGAGGTTTAGTTTATCCATAATTTTGCCTCATAGAATTTAGACTTCTCTACTAAGGGTTATGTTAAAAATATAGCAACCTGCTCACTATAACTTGGAAACAGCTCACATTAAATTTCAAGTTAAAATTAAGGACACTTAGAGGCAGAATCAAACTCCGATTTCTCTACAAAATTATAGGTCTATGTCTTAAGTTTAATTAAAAACTTGAATTACCCAAATTAGAGTTATAAAACTTGAGATATGCTTAAAATACAGAAATTGGTTCCTAATGAACCAACCCAAATTTCTACTTCTTAAATCTTTAACAAATAAACATATACAGGATATAATCCTTTATATTCCACCTTAAAACTATATTATCAACTCAAAATAAATTCCATTACATATTTTATCCATCTTTCCTCAAATTAAATCCACATGCAAGATGAGTAAAAATCCCTAACCTTTCATGGAACATCAAATCTTCAATTAAGACTTATTTCTCTTGACTTCTTATTATTCCTCTTTTCTTGCTATGGCATTTCTTAAAGATTCCTTATCAAAAACCCTCACTTGCATCTTCCAGTAGCTTAAAAGTATTCTAATTAGTTAAGAGGATGAATTCTTTATAAGAGAGAAGAGAGATGTTGTTAGCTTTTCAAGATAGATAATAGAGAGAAGAGTGAAGAGCTAAAGATTTCTTTGAAATGCTTTCTTCTTCTATTTTTCTTTGCCTATGCCATCCTTTTCACCTCAAAAACCATTCATAGGTTTCTCTCTCCTACATGCAAGGGCTTTAGCACTTAAATAGAAGGGTAAAATATCCTTATGGTCCCTCATTTAATTGCATGTTAGAAATATATCCCCACTTATTTCTTTCTTTCAAATTTGACCCTATACTTACTTTCTTTCCTTTAATTGCACCCCATATTCCTTTATTTTATTGAATTAACCTACTAATACATAATTATATCACAATTGACCACTTAAATATAATTTCTTTTCAATTGCACACTAGTATACCAAAATTTTAATTGACTCTCTAACCCTCTGCCATATGAGAATCCACAAGATTTTAAATTATAATAATTCCTCTAATTGAGCTTAATTAGACATTAATAATATGATAATTCCCTTCAATTCTACTAGGGCCTATTTTGGGTCCTTACACACCTATTTTTTTTATTCTTAGCCCTCTGTCGAGTTTTTTCTCACCGAGTAGGATGGCACCCATTTGCTGGTTTTTTCCAAGGCTTTTGAGATCTGGGTTCACCATTTCACTGATCATTTATTTGTATCTCATTGCCTTTAGCTTTTCTTCCTTTTATGAGAGTGCCCCTTATAATGGAGTGTTGGCTATGAGTTAGGCCCGATTGGGGATTTTTCTGATCGGGCAAAGTAGTTTTCTTTTTATGCTTGATTCATTATTTTTGGTGCTTTTTCAAGAAAATCAAGCTTGCCACTGAGGTTATTTATCTTCTTGTTTGCCTTGATCATTCATTTGATTCACCAAACTTTTATGTTTTTTCTTCTTTGATGAGGTGGCATTATTTTGTCAAAATCCATATGGGTCTTTAATCCTATATTTTGTGTTGATAATAGGTTTTAGTTGTGTGACTGGGCTTTGTCCATTCTAGCCAAGCTTTAAACCCCCTTATATGCCTTTTGAGTGGTGTTGTTTTATGGGGCCTGAATAGTTAGCCACTTTTATTGGTTGTTGCTTTGTTCTTCGTGCTTTTATAGTGGCGATTTTATTATTTTCTTTTGATGTTTTGATGTAGGCTCCCTATTTATTGGGAGTTGCCATATGAAAACCCCTATTAATGCCCTTGGAGCATTCTTGGGAGTCCTATAAATGGGAGTTTTCCTCCTTTCTTGTGAGATACTCTTGCTTTTTTGAAACTTCCGCCTTTCCAGGAATGTCTCTCTTGAGGGCCTTCTTTTTCTTGTTTTTCCCTACTCCTTGTAGGGAATTGCCTGATAATTCTATAACTTTTTTCCCCCTTTGGACTTTTGCCATTTTAGGAAGATGAGTGAACTTTGCTTCTTTTCATTTTTGGGACTTTCCTCTTTGCCTTTTGTTTTGCACTCTTAAAGTTTAGTTGAGGGGCCTATTTTTTTTATTTCCCTTTTTTACTTCCCATTTTTTACCATTTAGGATCATGGTAGGAGACTTTTAAGTCTGTACTTTCTTCTCAATTTTCCCGATTTAGGTGTGCTAATGGAGAGAAGAGGTAGCACCACTGGAGGTCAATTTAAAGTGGTTCGGTAGTAGTAACTTGTAGCTTTTTTTTGTATTTACACATTTTCATAAGGCATTTCAGCTATATACTTGTATTCTGGAATGAAATTTGCTAATTTCCTAATGTTGTCTCCTTTTTTATTATGAAAATGAAATTGATCCATTTTGATATTTCAATTGAAAATAATGATTCTTTGGTCTCAGAATCACAATAAATTCTTTGATTGATTTTTGTTGATCTTCCAATCGATGTTATAATGACTTCTTTATCGATCTTTCGATTGAGACTATATTGACTTTTACATTGATCTTTCAATTAGGATTACATTGACTTCTGCATCGATCTTTCGATCGGGATTGATAGTATTGTCAAGAAGTCCTCTAAAGGCTTTTGCCAGGTCTTGAATACTTCTGGCCATTTACTAGAGGTATAAATCCTAGCTTATTTTCCACATATGTTGATCGATTATGCTACTATAGAGAGGGGGATTCTAGGTTGCCCTTTTAATCCTAGTGTTAGGTATATTTCGAATCATAGTTGATTGCTCTTATTGCCTTTTTTTCTTTAAGATTATCCCTTTTAGACTTTTTCCATCAAACTTTTTTACCATTGTTGGCTCTCCTATTAACAAAAAGTAGCCGCTTTTCTTTTTCTTCCAAAGGTTTCATTCATCCAATCAATCATGGGCTTTGGTAGCCACTCATTTCGTCTTGATGCAAAGCAAGTGCTCCTATTTTCATCTTGATGTGAAGCGGGGTTCTTTTCCCCTCTGTGTGCTGCTTTTTTTTCCTTAAAGCACATAGGAGAGTGTGTTACTTTGCAATTCCTTCTTTTCCCAAGTATTAGGATACCGATTCAGGATGTGCATGGAAGGAAGAAGATATTCTTCTTTTTGCCGCACTTGCCCTCCTTTTTGGTTTGCCTAGAGATAAAGAAAGGGGTAGCCATTTCATCCCTTCCAACCATTTTGCTTTCTTTCAGTCCCATAGTTTGCTATAGCTCATCCTTTTAGGCCGCCATCTGTGGCTTCTCTATATAGTCTCGAAGACTTTCATGGAGTTTTGCATTTCAACCCTTTTTTGTGGCGGCGAGTCCACATTTCTCCCAATGCCACAGAGATTAGGTATTTGTGCTCAGCCATCGTCTCTTAACAAAAGCACTAAATGATAATTTGTAGATTTTTAGAAAAAGAGAAGTCGAAAGTGTGAGGAAATGAGTGATTCTATTCAGGTTGCCACGTGATTAGGAGACAAGAACAATTGTCTCACCTAAGTGGAAGACCTTAAAGAGAAAGCTTAGCCCGGTCAAATCGGGCTTGAACTTTTCGATGATTAAGTCAGTTTCAAACTTTTTAGGGAGAAAATGTAATGAGTTAAGTTCTCTTGTGTGTGTTTTTAGGAATGAACCTAGTATTTATAAAAGTAAAAATTTCACTTAAAATGCCTACTTTTTGTGTCAAAGTAGGTGGGAGGCGATGTGATTTTGATAAGTAAAGGTAGCATGTGTTAGGCACATCTAATAAGATAAGACCATCAAGGTTGATTGGGCTATCCTGTCAGATGGATTTTTTTATGCCTCTGGCAGTGTGTCCAAGACAAGTAGGGCACATGTCTCTTTTTTGGGTTTTCAGTCAGTTTGAGCTATGCTTCTTACCAACCTAGTTTACTTATGAAATATTGGGTATTATTAGGGGGAAAAGTGGGATATTTTGAGGTGGATGCACTATTTCATTATTTGTCCTCTTTTTGAAATTATGTCATGTACACCACCATGCAGTAGTGAGGGAAATTATGTGTGTGTGTGGGGGGGGGTGGTTATTGTAAATTATAATTTGAAGTTGTGTATGTAAAATTTATAAATTGGACCTATGTATAATAATAAGCATGGTTATGTTTTGAATTTTGATTAAAATGAGTTGGAAATTATGAAGGATGGGCAAATTGTTATAAGACTGGAGTTTGAAATGGAGATAAATGGTAGGGTAAATTGAAATAGAAGTGTATGGAGGTTTTCTTACAAGAGATTTTTAAACAAATATAGGAAAAATTCTGTCAAATTTTGTAAAAATAAATTATGTTTGCTAAAACAATAAGCATTTTAAAATAATAATTTTTTTATATTTCATAATTGTTAAAGATTGGAAGGTGTGTGTGACATTCAATATCCTGATCATTAAACGGGCCAAGTATGAAGTGTTATAGTTTATGTATTGAAATAAACACAATTAAAAATAGGGACACCTAATTTAGTCTAAGGCTCTAATATGTAATGCAAAGGATAAAACTTCACAATTTAAAGATATCTGACTTAACATTAATTTAAAGCACTTTCAAAGCATGGTCTCTAATAGAGTTGGCACCTTTCGCATTTGACCTCATAATTCTCCCTCATGGGACTGAACTTTCCACTTTTCGGAAGTGTCCAAGAGAGTTAAGGGTCTTTTACCAAAATCGATTGCTTCACAGTAGGTGGAAATTCAACTTAGTTCACCCAACTCAAGTCCTTGCAGTATAAGTCTAGCGTTCCAATGACTACTTGTCCATTTCTCATGATCGATCTTGATGGCAAGTCTCACGGTGCTTAACTCACCACCAAGATTGATCACGAGCAATAGATTTGTGCCACAAGGACTTGAGTTAGATGAATTTAGTTGAGTCCCCGCCTATTGTAAAGCGATTGGTTTTAATAAAAGACCCTTAACTTTCTCGAATATTTTTTAAAAGCAGAAAGTCTCAATCCCATGAAGGAAAATTAAAGGTGTGTTTACTTACAGAAAATAGTTTTCTGTTTTCTATTTTCTTAAAAAATTGGAGTATTTATTTTCCGTAGAAAATTTAGAAAACACGTTTATTTATCAACAAATGGAAAACTGGAGCGTTTATTTGTGTGTGTGTATACACACGTATGTATATATATATATATATATCTATATATATATATATATATATATATATAAGTGCATACATACATATGTATATGTATATGCATATGTATGTGAATATATGCACATACATATACATGTATTTACGAATACATACATATATACATATATGTGTATATATATATATATACATATCCATATGTATATATATGTATGTACATACATATATATACATATGTATGTATGCACATGTAAGCACATATAGATATATGTATATGAACATGTATGTGTGTGTATGTGCATATGTATATATGTATATGTATATGCATAAATACATATTTATACGTATATGTATGTATATAGATACATACATGCATGCATGTATGCACATATAAGCACATACAGATACATGTATATGAACATGTATGTTTGCGTATATATATATATATATATATGTATATGTATATGCATAAATACATATTTATATGTATATGTATGTATATAGATACATGCATGCATGCATGCATGTATATATGTATATTTGTATATGCATATGAATGTGTATATATGCACATATATATACATACATATACATATGTATGTATACATATACATATGCATATGTATGTGTATGTATGTATATACATATATATACATATCCATATGTATGCATGTACTACATATATATATACATGCACATGCATATGCATATGCTTATGTATGTATGCACATACAAAAATTTACATATGCATGTATATTTATATGTATGTATGTACATATATATGTGTGTGTGTGTGTGTATTAATATTATTTAGAAAATTTGGAAAACATCTTTTATTAGTTTTCCAATTTCTTCTTTATTTTGAAAAACTGAAAAATTCATTTTTTGTTTTCTGTTTTAGAAAATTGATAAAAATAAATATGATCTCTATTTTCTGTGGAAAAATTTTCTGGAAAACTGAATCAGTTTTCTGTAAGTAAATAGGCCCTAAGAGGTTGAGCATGACATTCAATTATATATATGCATGTATAAGTACAAAAAATAAATTTTTAGAACTTAGTATTTAATGGTTAATCATTATCATAAGATTAATTAGAAAGAAGAGGGAATTAGAAAGGTGAGGGATTATCTTATTACATAGAACCTTATTGCATAATAGTTTAAGCCATGTACAAAAATAAAATAATTAAATAATTTTAAATAAGTGAGGGAAAAAAAAGGGTAAAAATGGCCAATATATATAAGTACACAAAGAAGAAAGTGATAGCTATGTTGTTTGGTAGGAGTTGTGCTATGCATGTTTGTGATCGTTCATGAATTCCACCAAACCATGTTCGTCTTCCTCACTTCCTGCCTAACCGCCCGTTTTCTACGACTTTTACAATTGAAGTTCCATTAAATAATTATACGTTCAGGATATAATTTTTTTTCATATATAATATAAGTTCAGGATAATTAATTGTGTATTGATATAATAAATAATCAATCCTGCGTAAACAATATATTATATATTGCTATATTATTCATCTCTTTCTTTTTATTTATACGTAAAGATAAAAATAGAAAGATACATAATTAATATTTCTCAAAATTTAAAAATTATCAAGTTAAATGAAATTAAAGAAATAAAACTAAAGCAAGATATAATTATAAAGAATTAATTAAAAATTAATAAATTATAATGGATATTTTATTGAATTTTTTATCTGAGTAAAGAGCTGAAATTTATAGTGTTGCGTGGAATAAAGAAAATATTATTTTAATATCGATTCAAAGGATGAACTTACTTGAACCCACATTGCTTCTTTTTATTATTGTGCCATGAGATATAAGAATTAGCATATATTTTTTCGAGAAGTCATGATTTTGCATTTATGTTTTTAATCTTACTATTATAATAATTTTTTAAAGGGTTAATCCGAAATATGACATCAACATAACGTGACAATCACAAATACTGAAAATTTGTCCTAGTTAGGGCTTTAAAAAAATGGTTAATCAAAAAATTAATTTGAAATCGAATTAATTTTTGGTTAATCAAACCAGTTTAATCGGTTTTAATTTTAAATTTTTCGGTTTCAATTTCAATTCGATCAAAGATTTAAAAAAATTAGCGATTTTAGTTAACCAGCCAACTTAATTATTATTTTTTGTTTCAATTTCATAATTTAGGTATTGGTTAACCATTAGTCTGCTATTAATGGGTGACCAATGGTTTTAAGGCATATACTGCTATTAATCAGTGACCAATGATTTTAAGGCATATATATATATATATATATATATATATATATATATATATATATATATATATATATATATATATATATATATATATATATATATATATATATATATATATATATTCTTTGTAAAATTTACATAAAATAATATTTTTATTTTTATACCTTAATTTTTTGTATTTTTTTATAAATAATTTAATCCAAAAAATAGTGATCCAAAAAATCGAAATTGAAAAAAAAAATTGATTCCAAATGACCTAAATCCACTCAAACAAACTAGATTGCCAAGTATAGATTTCATATACATAAACATATCTACAAAGAATCAAAACTAAGATTTAAAGTTAAAGAAAGTGCACATATGCTGGTGATAAAGCCTACGAAATCATTGCAAAATGACAAACATAGATTAGAAAAAAAAAACAAGATTAACATTGTGAATCAAAGTTAAAAAAATTATAATCAATTAAAAAGGATTGAAATAACAAAAGAAAAATTTTCATTTTATTGAATCGAATTATAATTTCTAAATTTTATTAGTGAATTTTATAGTTTAGAGTTTGGACCAAAGACAATTTTACTAGCCGCTTTTTGGATTGTGAATCCATTTACTGTGCGCCCATGCACTAGGTGCTGCTCATTGTCCTATTGGCATAAACCCATATCTATTGTGATATCTTGATACTTTATTTTAATATTGAAATTGATAATTTCTACGTATAAAATATAATTGTCAATTGACAACTAAATGTGTGCATTTCACACTTCATTGTGAAACTTTATATGATATGACATCTTATCATAGAAAATTATTTCACATTATCATCAATAGTACAATAGCGGTTTCGCCTACCTACATTATTTTAAAAGATTTATTCATTTATCATTTATGATAGGAGACCATATATTATTAATAAAATAAGTACCAATGCTTGTTAAAAAAAAAATTACAAATAAGAATTAATTTGGTGCAAGCAGAATTTGGTGTGCAAGTATATGCACTATTAGCATAAAATAAAATTTTGTTTTTCTCTTTCATCTAATCGATGGTGCGTAAGTACAGTAACACATCCCTTAAAATGGTATAAAATTAGAAAAAAAAAAATTATTATATTCAGGTTTATGTGGAGTGAGACTATGGTGTGTGTGCACATTCTATTGTCAGATTGAATGCATACACGAGACAGAATGGTGTAAATACACGATGCAGTTATGCCCTACATCATAATATGCTAATGTGGGATGTGATAACGGATTGATTCACGTATCTAAACTGTTAGAGCACACGCATCAGCTTTATGACAGTCCAGTTGCATAAGTACCAAATCACCACTAGTTGATGTGATATGATAAAAAAAACATTTTGAGAAAAGAAAAATACAAATCCCAAAATTTATAAATTCTAATATTTTTCTGCATTGGATATGTATACTTTTAATAGTTCACATTGAATATTTATATTTTTTTAATCATTTACATTAGATCTAATTTAATGAGATTGAAGAAATTAAAATGTGTATTTTATTAATTTCGCATAAAATCAATTTAAAGTGATCATAATGTTAAGTCATCAAAATTACATATTTATAATTGACTTTTACTTATTATTTTGCATTCTTTTCAGCCAATTTTGAAGATTTTTCACTTGTTTTTTAAATTTGCTAACTGTAGGATAAAATTTTGAAGAAGTTATATTTTCAAGGCTGATTGAAGCTGATCTGGAAGAATATTTAATTTTTGAAGCAATTTTGGTGCAAAGAGGTGTTGAATGTCAAAGTCGGGCAATTTGCCTTGTTCAAGGCAGCAAGGCAAGGTCAAGACTTAAGCCTTGCCCAAGGGAGTCAATAGTACAGAGCATCATTTTAAGTATGAATCTTTTGCGAGTTTGCCCTAGCTGCCACCTCTACTCTAGTTGATAATTAGGAATGTGTTTGAATAGAATTATCTTTATTTTCTTATTTTGGAGGAGTTTTAAGAGGGGAGAAGAGCATATTTACTTTGTTTTTTCCTCCTGCATTTTCAGTAACTCCAAATCTACAACAGGACAATTTTCTTAGCTTTCAATTTTTATTTTGTGAATTCTCTTCCCCATGCATGGCTAACTTTTTATTTTTAGTTAAAGATTAATTCATGGTTACAATTTCTTTTATTGTGAGATTGTTTCACTTAATTTATATTTTTAATTTCATTTAATATTCATGTTATTTACTGTGATTTAGGAAAACCATATCCTGATTATTATTTGTTAGGTGTGTAATAAGAGCTCGTTGTGAATTTAATTAAATAGTATATTGCTAATTGAATTTGCTAAATCTATAATTATTTAGTAAAGTCAATAATCAGTAGCGATTAGTGTAGCTTCCTCATAAGGGTTGTTATACTAAGTAAATGCATGATTTAGTCTAAATTGATTAGGTGAGGTCTTTTTAAACCATAATGCTGTAAATAGATTAAATTCTTTCACTTGTTAAAAGATTATTTATGGATCATTTTCCTTATTCTTTTGGTAATTCTTATATTTTACTTATAGTTGATTACGCTTCTAAACGGATTGAGGCAAAAGCCACAAGGACTGATGATGTTAAAACTGTTGTGAATTTTGTCAAGAATAACATATATATTTTAACAGGTTTTGTACTCCAAGAGTGCTCATAAGTGACAGAGGGACACATTTTTGCAATAAAATCATAGAGGCTCTGTTGAAGAAATATGGTATCCCCCTCAGACCAGTGGCCAAGTTAAAATTTTTAATAGAGAATTTAAATCTATAATAGAAAAGACGGTGAATCCAACTAGGAAGGACTGGAGTTCAAAATTTGAGGATGCTCTCTGAGCCTATAGGATAGCTTACAAGACACCTATCAGTATATCCTTATACCAACTAGTGTATGGCAAGCCATGTCACTTGCCAGTGGAGTTAAAGCACAAAGCATTTTGGGCCATCAAACGGTGTAATATGACATTATATACAGCAGGTGACAATCACAAATTAGAATTGTAAGAGCTAGAAAAACTAAAGAATAAGGCATATGAAAGTTCCAAAATTTACAAAGAAAAAATAAAGAAACTTCATGACAAAATGATTTCTAGGAAAGAATTTCATATTGGATAGAAAATCTTACTTTTTTCATTCACATTTTAAATTATTTCCAAGGAAATTAAGGTCTAGATGGATATAACCTTTTATGGTCACTTATATTTTTGTTCATGGTGTAGTGAAAATGAAGAGTCTGGAGAATAGTAAGATTTTTAAAGGTAATGGACATTGCTTAAAACTATTCTATACAGATTTTCAGCCCAAGGCAACGTGGAGTCCTAGCTAGCAATGCCTAGAGAGGAGAATTAACTCCAGGAATGTCTGGCCAAAGCTATTAAATAGAGGCATTATTAGGAGGTAATCCAATGTTCAGCCTTACCTAAGGCTACACTGTTTCTGTTTAGATATAAATTCTCCTACTTTTTTGTGTTTCACTGCCTTCTTTAACATTAATAAGTCATTTACAAATTTTTATTTTGTAGGTGAAAGTGGACAGCTTGTTGGCTCTATGGTGGAAAATGCAAAACAAACTTTTAATTTTTCCTTAAAAAGAAAAAAAAAAGAGGGCCATGTGATTTAAAATTGCCACACATTTGAATTAAGAAGGTTTATTTGCAGGATGGGTTTTATGGGGATCATAGGGCTTCACTTGATTTTAATGGTAGATGCCCATAATTTTGATTTATTGGATTATTTATTTTGAACTAGGTTTTGAAGTTTAATGGGTCATAATAAATGGTGGGCTTTTTCTTATCTTTATAGGTTTTAATTTTCTTAACCCATTTATATTTTTTTAACCCTACTAGTCCATTTTCACTTAACCAAAGTTAATTTCTTTTTTTTATAGTAGGTTCATCTCCTACCTCTCAAAACCCCAACATCATCATTTTTTAAATTGTAGCAAACCTAGCTGCCATCATGCCCCACTGAAAATCGCAAATGCCACCACGCATACTGTAGCGAAGTAGTAGCCCACCACAATGCAGCAGAGTGCCCAGCCACAGCCAGGCGATGCAGTGCCTCAGTTGCAATAAGGCACTGCAGCAACCTAGCCATAGCTAAGCAGCTCAGCACCCTAGTCGCAGAGAGGCACCGCAGCAGACCAAGCTTCGCATTAGGCAGCTGCAATGTCCTCCTCACCTTTTGCCATCAATCCATCGGTCTAAGCCTACCAAACATGATGACGAAATAGATCTAGCGGCCAAATGACTCAACCACCATAAAATAAAGGTAAAGGCCTAATAACTTACGAATCTAGGCAAGTGCAGGTTGGTTTGGTCAATAACACTTCTTTAAAAGATGAGACAAGTACTGATGACAAACCACTTTCTACCAAATGACCATAAAAAAGGCACGATTTGGACCTGGGAAGAGTTGATTTCCTCTAGCAGTGCATGAGCTAGGTGGTAATCTTTCATTTGCTGATAAGGACTAGTGAAATAGGTATTATCTCATTGAACACTTAAAAATTATGCCTGCTAGGCCTTTTAACGATTCTACCTTGTGTGCTTTAGGCCTTTTAGATGAAGTGTATGACTTAATTAATATCATTGGCTGGCGTACATTTTTAATGATTAATTTTCCAATCTTGGATGTATTTAGAATTTTAATTTGGCATATACATTTGCTATAACTTGTCGAATGCATGGTGATATCCAATATTTTTCCATCACTACATTTAATATTGCTATAGGTTTCGTAATCGAAGATGATTCTAAAACCAATGCTTACCTAGACATGTTGTGTGATTACTTAAATGATTTTGATGCTTTAGTAGTTTATAGGGAATTAACTGGCATTCCTGATATTGATTTCTTACTTAGTAAATTAAAAGCATTTTACATCCAAAGTGCTGCTTGTGAGTCATTCATCGCTTTCTTGCCATTAATTATTCTGCACGAAATGAAGATAGCATTGTTGTCACAAAAGTTGAATTGTTCCTTATGTGGTGTATGATTCATGGAAAGAAATTTAATTTGAAATATTAGCTTGCGATTAAATTGGACAAACTATATATATATATATATATATATATATATATATAACCAAAGAAATTATATTTAAGGTCTTTAATTACTTGTTTGGCTGTCAAAACTAGTTTAGTCGATGTTACTACTACACAGATGCATGTTTCTTATTTTATGCCTCCCATGGACTTGTTATTTTTGGACAAATTACACTTACTGCACTATGGCAAGAAAAGGTGCAATTTCTTTTGTTGCTATACATGCTTTATCCAAGAATAAAGTTGATAAGAAAAATGCCAAACATCCAACTGGATAGTCCTCCTCGGAGGCCGCATCACTTGCTACCCAAGCAGCTGTACCCGCAGATGTTATAGCATGATTAGATCACCTCGAGTCCACTTTTGCCACCTTGTTGGCCAACCTTCATCAATTGCATTCCAATTTCTTAGCGTATTTTTAGCATTTAGGGTTCACCCCACCTCACCCTTCGCTTCAGTGATAGTTTAATACTCTCCTCCTCTACTAGGAAAATATTATTTCTCCTTTAATTTTTCTTATTTTTGATGCCCTTTGCCCTACGATTGTGCATTGATTTCGTATTAAAGACAATGTGAGGAGAAAGTGTGGGCGAGGAATTTGAAATAGAAGTGCTATGATTTTTTCTTTGTGGTGATTTGCTAAAATTAATGAAATTATTTTGACGATTATTGTTAATAAATTTTTGCCGGGATTTCGTTGGGATCTTTATGTTGATTTTTGGTTGATGCCCAAAAATTTGATGTGCATAATTTGTTTATAAAACTTGGTTCGATGATGAAGTTTTAGTAAAATATTTTGGTTTCTAATGAGGTTTTAAGTGATGTTGGCATAACATTTGTCCCATATTTTTCATTGTTTAAAATTTTGCCTTTTGATCTACTGTCCTCAGTATTTTGTTGAACTTCACTCTCTTTTTCAAAATAAATTTTTTTGTCTAAAATCAATTCCTTAACTATTTAGTTTTGGCCTTTTATAATACTAGACAGAAAATGAGTCAATTTCTTAATAGTTTATTCTTTTTTATACGTCTCATGGTAGCCTCAATATTCTTTTGAATTAGAAATTTCAAGGCTTACTTTAATAGAGGAAATCAACTTTTGCATAAAATTTAATTTGGAATCTTTGCATTTTAGATATTTGTTAAAACTAGTTAGGACATCAAGTAACTTTGTGTATTTATGGTTTGGGAATTTGGTTACCAGGATCCTTTGAAAAAAGGAGGGAGGGAGGGAGGGAGGGAGGGAGGGAGGGGGGGAAGGGTTTGGTGGAGGGAAGGATTAGACAATAAATTTTACTCCACTGTCTGCTAAAAATTAGGACATGAATAAAGCTAATAGCCACTTGAATTTGTATGGTAGGAGTAATCGGGTGTATGCGAGTCAGAACTAGGTGTCCTCACTTAAAAAGGACTTTCTACATTCCTTGTAAGAAATCCTAGTCTTTCCCGTAAAAAAATAAACAGTAATAAAAGCATCAAAAGTAAAGTGATGCAAATAAAAAAAATTCAAGTAGCTACTTTCCCTTACCTATTGAAATGTGTGCATGCGATGTCTACTCTGGTTTGACAATTTATCTCTATGCAGTGATTTAATTTTGAACTAAGATATGAAAATTCTTTCATGCTTAAAATACCAAAGCCTTGTTGTTTCTGATTTAAAAAGGATGTTGAGGAACCCATATTATGATGTGAATTTGTAGGAAGTTATTTTAAATTTTGTTCTCTAATTTGCCTTATATCTTAATATAGGTTGAAGCTTTTGGGATTGGAGTTTGTTTGAGGATGAAGAAGTTTTTTATGGGATTGATTGTGTTGTTTGGTTTATGCTTGAGGACAAGCATGGGATAATTGTGAAGGAATTTGTTAAGTCACCAAAATTGCATGTTTATAATTGACTTTTACTTATCATTTTGCATTCTTTTCAGCCAATTTTGAGGACTTTTCACTTGTTTATTGATTTTGCTGACTATAAAATCAAATTTTGAAGAAGTTATATTTTTAAGGCTGGTTGGAGTTGATATGGAAGAGTATTTAATTTTTAAAACAAATTTGGTGCAAAGAGGTGTTGAATGTCAAAGTTTGGCAGTTTGCCTTGTCCAAGGCAGGAAGGTAAGGTCAAGGCTTAAGCCTTTCTCCAGGGAGTGGACAATACAAAGCATTATTTTAAGTCTAAATCTTGTGTAAGTTTGCCCTAGATGCCACCTCTGCTCCAGCTGATAATTAGGAACGTTAACACTTTAATTTAGGAGACAAAAGGCAATATGTTTAAGAACTTAAAATTACTTTAAGTATTTTTTTATTTCATTTTCCAAGTTTGAATAGGATTCTATTTCTTTTCCTAATTTGGAGGAGTTTTAAGAGGGAATAAGAGCATATTTACTTTGTCTTCTTGCTCCTGCGTTTTTTGTAACTCCAAATCTGTAATAGGACAATTTTCTTAGCTTTCAATATTTATTTTGTGAATTATCCATGGCCATGCGTAGCTAACTTTTTATTTCAGTTAAAGATTAATTCAAGGCCAAGATTTATTTCACTGTGAGATTGTTTCAATTAATTTTTGTTTTTAATTTCATTCAATGTTCATGTTATTTACTGTGATTTAGGAAAACTATATTCCGATTATTATTTGTTAGGTGTACAATAAGAGCTTGTTGTGCATTTAATTAAATAGTATATTGCTAATTGAATTTGCTAAATTCGTAATTATTTAGTGAAGTCAATAATCAGTAGCAATTAGTGTAGCTTCCTCGCAAGGGTTGTTATACTAAGTAAATGCATGATTTAGTGTAAATCAATCTTGCTTGTAAGTTGGTTGGCTTAAGTTGGATCTTTCTAAATGTAATGCTGACAATATATTAAATTATTTCACTTGTTAAAGGGTTATTTATTGGTTAGAAATTAATTATAGTCTTACTTGGTTAATCTATTAATGCGAAAAGATTAGGTCGGAAGTGCGAAGCGGACGATTATAATTAGTCCATTATTTGATTTAAAAATTATTTTTTCATCAATGATCAATTAATTAATTCTTGTATTGTGAATGTCTTTAACTAAAATTTATTGCCTATTGAATTCACCTTAATTAATTTTCTGTATTTTTATTTATTTAACTTAGTTTACTAATTTTAATTTTTAGTCTATAAAAATTCCCTATTTATTTTTAATTGCTAAAAATCTGGTTATTTAGAATTAAATCAGTTTTAATCTTTGTGTATTCGACCATTTATTGCTCTATTTACAATCATTTGCTTAGAAAAAAAATTGATATTATTTTTTGTGGCTTCGACAAGCATCACATAACATCCACCATGATATAAAAAATTGAAGAAAAGTCAATCAATAACTTTTTGAATGTCTATAATAATTTTATTTTTTTCACTTTATTATATTTTCGTGCATCTCACAATAATTTTAAATTGATTTCATACGACTTAATAAATTATGCTTTTCAATTTTACCAATCTATCTAAATTGGGTACAAGAGAAGTGACAAAAAAGTATAAAATTTTAATATTGATTTTTCAAAATATAAAATCTAACGTAAAAAATGTTAAAGTTAAATAAAAAATTATTTATTTATTTTCCTTTGAAAGTATAAAATACTGTGTGCCACTTTTCACGCCCCAAAAAAGATATAACGGTATAAGGCTTGCTTAGCACACCTTCATTGCAATTTCGTAAAGTAAGATTTATGGATCTTGGAATTTGCACGAAATCACACGCAACAACAATTTCCAACTTCTATATCAAGGCCGGTCAAAAATAACGACAATCACTACTTACAAGAAAAATACAATTTCATATTCATGTTCTACCAATTACAATGGCATAAGCTATGCTAATTCAAATGCCAATTCCCTTCCATTTCTATTTTTGCTTTGAAATATCAACAATCATCAATATTTAAATTTATATTATTGGAAGAAAAAAGGGCAAAAAAAAAAAGGACTTTAGACAATTTGGATAAATCTTCAAATAGACTTCAAAATAATACCCATTAATCTTTATGGACCTATTTGCTTTGAAATAACCGTTTTTTTATTTTTTTAATACTCAACTCACTTTAATTCAATAATTCTAATAAGGCAATTTGGATTCTTCAAATGGACTTTAGACCGGCATTGAGTTGGATCGAATTTGTTAGGAAATAGGCATCCAACACAAACCCGATTATATAATTCCATTCGAATTTTTTTTTAAATAAAATTCACATTTAAACATTATTTGGTTAATTTAGTAATTAAGTATACATCATCAATTTCATTCAACTTAACAGAGTTTCAATTTCTCACACAAACTAATAAAATAATTAATTAACATCATTTTTTTTAGAATTTTCACTATAATTTATTAAATATTATTTCATTAATTATCTACAATTATATATGTTTACTATATTAATTATCTTTTTTGAGTGTACACATAATAAAAAAATAGAAAAATACGTAATAAATACTCTTTAAATTTTAAAAATTGTCAAGTTAAGTGAAACAAAAACTTTCTTAAAATTGTCAAGTAGATGTGTGCAGAACTGAACCGATATATCTATTTGGTTTGGTTAGTTCAGTTTTCAGTTCGTTCGTTTTGAACTGAAATATAATTTTGATTTAATCGGTTCGGTTCGTGAAATTAAAAAATCGAAAAAACCGAACGGATCAAAGTTTTTAAATATATATATTTTATAATATTATAATATAAAATTAGACATCTTAACTTAGTGGTGGCTGAAAGTTTTTTTAAGTCTATAAGGTATTGAGTTCAAATCCTAGTAGATACAGATTTTTGGTGTCTCAATTTTGTTACTTTAATATTTTTACAAGTGAATTAAAATATAAATTTAAATCCTTAATTTATTAAATTGAGCAGTAGAATCAATTTTTTTACTTTAATTTTTTACAAATGAATTAAAATTTAAATCCTTAATTTATTAAATTGAGTAGTAGAGTATTAGTTTTAGAAGTGAATTAAAATATAAATTTAAATTCTTAATTTATTAAATTGAGTATTATTATTATTATTATTATTATTATTATTATTATTATTATTATTATTATTATTATTATAGAGTTAAATTTTGTGCATTATTAGCCAAATAAATTAGCTTATTGCTTTCAAGATAGAATTGGACGAATGCAATGGACACGTGAGAGGCATGCAATCAAAAGGTTGCCTAATTACTTATCCAATATTTGAACAAAATTGAAAGAAAACAAATCTAAATTGCCATTTGTGGAAATGTTAACTTCCTAAAACTGTGGCTTTACATTGTTAACTCTCTTGATTTTATATCTGTAAATTGGATAACAAATTTCACATTTTTCGCCTTTAATAAAACCATACACATACTCTGATGATTTTATTCTCTTCTTTCTTTAATAATAAATATACTTTTAGAGGATAAATTATTTTAAAAATTATTTGTAATTTAAATGATTGAAAATCTGATTTTTTTAATTGATTAGAATTCAAATTTAATCCTTTTTGTCCCCAAAAATATATTATCAAAAACACTCTTAGGATATTATTTTTTTAACTGTTAAGATTTTAATCTCGAAAAAAGAAACTACTAAGATTTCAAAAAGATAAAAAAATATTATTTTTATGCAAAATTTTCTGGAATAATTATGACAAAACTATTGATATTTGGGACAATTTACATTTTAGAATCGATCACTTAGAATGTAACAATTAGGTTAGGCCTATTCAAATAAATACATTCATCCACATAATTCTGACCAAAACCAATGAAAAAAATTTATCATTTTTTTAATTCAAATTTTAACCTTTTGATTTTTTATTTAATACTGAATATATTAAAAATTTGGAATAACTAAAAAAAATCTAACAAATTGTATATTTTATCTAATGGAAAAATGCATCATTCAACCTCTAAAATTATATTTTTTTACTATTGAATTTTTCTATTTAGTCGTATCAGATTTTTAAATATTTATTTTAATCCATCGTTTAACACTACTTTTATTTTTTTTACTTTAATTTTTTACCGTAGAAACTGGACTAAATCAGAGCCCACCAAACCTATCATATACAAGCCTGAAATTGGGCCTGGTTTGTCTTCCCTAAACAGCCCATATTAATTCAAAATCGGTTAGACTGAACTAAACCAACCAAAATTATTTCGGTCCATTCGGTTTTGGGTTTTATAAATTTTGATTTCGGTTTAGTTCTTATATATTTCAAATTTTGGTTTTTGATTTTTTAGGTTTGATCCAAAATCGAATCGAACCGATCATTTGCACACTCCTATTGTCAAGTTCGGTGAAAAATATTGTATTAACTAAATTATGAATCATTAATATATCAAGTTAACTAATATTAAATACATTTTATAAAATATACTCCATTGATTTCAGTCAACTTGACGATTTTTAGCTTATCACATGGACCAAATAAATCTATTTACTAAAATATCCTTATATTTGTTCTCTACAATTATATGTTCTTATTTTATTAAACACTTTTAGTGCATACATTAAGATTGTAAAGATTATGAATAAGAGTTGTATTTCACATTCAATTATTTAGGGTTCTAGACATAGTGTATTTATATACATATAAGAGAGAGAAATAAGAAAGGATAATTACAAAGAGATAAATAGGAAAATATAAACATATATTCCTTAACACACCCTCAAGCCGATGGGCGTCCTGAACATGTAGAAAGTTTTGTAGATGCAAGAAACATGAAGCATGTAGAGGCTTGGTAAAGATGTCCACTAAGACCATCCGATCATAAAAATTGAAAATTTAAAGTACCATTAGCAACTAATTCTCTAACAAAATGGTAATTCAATTCAATATGCTTCATTCTAACATGGAAAATTGGATTATGACTAAGATAAATGGTGCCTATACTATCACACCACATAGTGAGTTTCCTAATACTAGAAAAATGATTTCCTTGAATAAGGAATTAATATGTAACAACTTAGCTACAACATTTGTCAGGGCTTTATACTCACTTTCTGTACTAAATCATGCAATTGTAGGTTGTTTCTTTGCTCCCCAGGAGACAAGATTGTTCCCAATTAGCATCAGAGTAGCTTTATAATCGAGTCTCTGAATTAGTAGACAAAAGTAAGCCATATGGACTAGTGTTGTAAGTACTAAAGCAATATCTTAACTACCTTTCAATGCATGTCAGTTTGAGCATGCATACACTGACATAATTTATTGACAAAAAATGAGATGTTTGGTCGAGTTAAGGTGAGGTACTAAAGAGCCCCAACACCTCTTGATATTCAACTCCACTATCAGCGGTTGAGTTATGGTTTTGGACAAATTTAAAATAATGATTGTTAGTGTAATGCGTGACTTTGCTTCAAAAATATGGATAGAGTCTAAGAGGTCATAAACATATTTCAATTGATGAAGAAGTAGACCATTTGGAGTATGATCAACCTTAATAACCAGAAAGTAAGCAAACATCCCACATCTTTAATAGGGAATTTAGCTTCAATAAGAGAAATAATATGTTGAATCGAAGCTAAAAAATTTCCTATCATCAGAATATCATCAACAAAACACAACACATAAGTGTCAGTGCTAGTAGAGATATTAATAAGGGTTAATTACAAAAAAGGACGTCAACTATAGCGTACCTTATAATGTTAGACCTCATCTTCAAAATCTTACAATGTCAACTCCCAACTTCGACTCCTCTTTCAATTGAGGGACTCCATCGCTATTCTATTGTTATTCCATCATTCCCCTTTTAATAGCTATAAAATAACGATGGAATAGCAATGGAGTCCCCCAGTTAAAAGGAGAGTTAAAGTTGGGGACTGATATTGTAAGATTTTAAAGATAGAGTCCAACATTGTAAAGTATCCTATAATTTGAGCCTTAATTTGTAATTAACCTTATTAATAAATAGAGAGTGATCAACTTGAGATTTTTGAAACCCTTTGGAAATAAGAATATTACACAACCGAGATAACCATTCATAAAGGGCCTGTTTAAGCCCATATAGTGACTTGCGAAGCAGACAAATATGATTAGGACGTATAAAGTCTATGAAAGTCGATGGTTGTTGCATGTAAACTATTTCAGTCAAATGTCAATGTAAGAATGCTTCAGCGATGTCTAGTTAATGAATTGGCCATTTATTAGATGAATCAAGGGTAATAATTGTTCGGATGGTAATTGACTTCACTACAGGGCTAAAAATCTCTTTTTAATCAACTCCGAGTTTTTATGTACAACCTTTGGAAACAAGACGTGCCTTGTATCTATCAATTGTTCCATTAGTCTGACATTTGATTTTGAAAAAACAATTACTACCAATGACATTTGTAGTTTTAGGTCTCGATACTATTAGCCAGGTATTCATGTCAAGTAGAGCTTGCATTTCATGTGACAAAGCATTAAGCCACACTAGGTATTTTTGAGCTAGTGCATAGGTAGGGGATTCAATTTGGAGATAGTCAATGAGAGAGAGAGAGTTGGTTAGGGCATGGTGTTTTCAGTGATTTATGTGACTTAGAAGTTGTGACACCCCAAGAAATACTCTAAAAGGATTTGAACATGTGAATGTAAGTGTTTAAGTGCATAAGAGTGTTAATCATGTAAAGAGGACATGTTTTATATTTATGTAATTGTTAAGTGCATGCAAGTAATAGTATAATTGATGATTATGTATTATAGCAAAGGGTTAAATTGAAAAAATAAATGATAATTTAAAGTAATTAGTGAATAAAAGTTAGTAAGGGATTGAAAATAAATTTGCCAATGACTCAAAATTTTTACCAATAAGGATTGGGCACCTAGCCTTTTAGAATGGGCTAAGTAATGATGGGAGAAAATTTTTCTGCTCTTGGGATAGATATGGCCGGCCACTTTGGGTTAAAAGATATCATAATCCCCTATTTTTTTATCCTTCTTCTCATCTTTTCCTTCTCTATAAAAAGCTTTACAAAATTCTGCTCTTTGATGGTGTAGAGAGAAAGAGAGAGAATGACTCTTCAGCACATTGGTGCTAAAGTTAAGGTAAATAAGAATAGGTTTAATTGTTCTAATTTCTTCCTTTATGTATATTAGATTGAGTAAGTAATAGATAAATGACCATGGAATGATATTTTTATAAGATTAACTAGAGAAGATTTAAACAAAGGCCAAAATGGAGACGAGGAACAATAGAAGAAAGAGAGAAGCTTCAAACAAGGTATAAGAGCAATTAAATTAATTTTCTGTGTATGTGATTGTTACAATTGCTATAAATTATAGTCTTGATGGTATAATTGTATGAGGTTATAAATTAGATGTTTAAATATACATAAAAGTGGAATTAATGAAGAAAGGCATTAGTTTCACAAACTTTGGTGCAGGATTGATAGGACCTTTAAGGAGTTTTTTGGGCATATCTCGAGTTGTAGGTATCCAAATTGAATGAAACTAGTGGAAAATTAACCTAAAAAGATAGACCTAAAAATCATATGAGAGAATAAAATCTGATATTGGCTTTAAGTATCTCTAATGTTGGCTTGAAATGTGACTAGGTTTGCTGCCCTGTCTTTTAAAGCAACTCCTGGTATTTAAGGATATATCATGATTTAGAAGTCTAAATGGCTTGATTTTTGATTTTATGAAAACTAAAGACATAGAAGAACAAAGGCCTAGAAGACCGTTTGGTCTTAATCTAGCTAGAATAATGTCAAAATTGCAAAACAAAGTATGATAGCAAATCCTATCCTGTCACTAGTCGGCACTCCTAGCCTCTATAATTAGTCGGCACCACCTATCACGAGTTTGCACAAACCCATTCCTTCTTCCTTTGCTTTTTAAACTATAGTATTTTAGTCCAGAGTATCCAAATACACTTTTAACATGAATTAGGATTAAAAGAACCTATAAACATAATTATACTATTTTGCATACTAAAAATATACTTAAATTTAAGTGAATGTATGATTAAAAATTGATTAATACTTTCATTAAGCATACTTATTTTAATGTTATGTATTTATAGTATTGTAATTTACTTCAAGTATATAATAAAGAATATGAAAATGTGAATGTGCATGAAAATAAGGATATATTCCATTAAGAAATAGGTTTGTATGTAGATACTCATCAATATTTATTTTAAATAAATACAATGAATTAAGTGATATATAAAGTGGAACAATGCTTGCATATAGGACTTGGTAGTGGATAGATAGACATGCCTATAAAGGTATCTATGGCTGCTATAGTTTTGATCCCATTTAGGTCTACAGTTTGTTCCCAATTTGGGACCACAATCTCGATCTCATTTAGGTCTATAGATTTAATACCTATGGGTATCCACAGGATTGATACCTATAGGTATCCACATAACTAGTGCTTTTGGGTATCCACAATACCCGTTATCCATGCCCATAGAGCTTAGGCAAGCATTTATAGACAAAAGTGATTAAAATGAAAGTGAAATGTCATATAACTGATTATGTAATGATGACAAGTAAAAATGACAGTTATTGGTATATGAACATTTACACTTACATATGAATCTACATTGTTAAATAATGAAAGTATTATCTTATTGCTTAATAGTTACTTATTATTATTATTTACCACTATTATTTTGCATCATAACACATAGTTTATATGCCATTAAGCCTACAAGTTGATTTCATGTTCTTATATTAAAACAAATGGACTATGTGGCATAAATAAACTATATATGCATAGATTTGTAGGGGTATGCAAATGAAATAGATATATCAAAAAGGCAAATCCTGATATATATGTTAAGATAGATAGAATGCAGAAGTGTATATATGTATATTTATACATATATGCGTGTTTACATATATTAATATGGAAATACACGTACTTATATTAATGAAATGAATTGAGTTTCAAGATTATTAGTCTTCAAAAGGAGGGGAACTAATCTAAAGTATTTGAATGTTTAAGGGTTTTTTTTTAATAAACCTTAGAATTAGTAGTGATAAAAAATATATAACTAAAATTAATGATAGTCTTGTGAGAACTGATAATAATAAGTACCAATATAATAAGGCATGAAAGCGTAAGTCATTTTTCCATGGCTAAGTAGTAACTTTAGTTAATGAAAATATCTAGAGGTCAAAGTCATATGATTATTTAATTATAATCGATAACATTATTGCTAAACATGAATTATTATTTATTTTGCTCCTTGAGTAGGTCTAGTGTTCAAGATGTTCTAGAGGCTGAGGTGTTGGCATCTATAAAGAGTTTCCTAAAGATGTAGTATAGACTATAGAAATGCTTTATGTATGGTGTAATTATTTAAAGCATGTAAGAGATTAAATATTTTTCAGACTAGTTAGCGAAAGTAAAACAAAGATTGTATTAGTAAATAAGATTTAATTTTAGTGCAAAAATAGTTTCAAGCTTGAGAGATTCAAAGTAATTGTTATTCTAGTATTGGTTGAGTTTTGTTATTTTAGTCGTGACACCCAAGAACACTCCTAGTGGATGTTAAGGTGTTACAGAAGGCCTAAGCTATAAGGGATGTATCTTAGGTAGGGTTGGATTTGGGTTTCGAATAGGAGAGAGAGATTGGATAGGGTTAAGAGTGGATAGTGTTAGAGAGTATGCCTTAGAGCCCATGTAATAGGAATGTTTTTTATATGTATAAAATTTATATTTTTAATAAAAGGCATCATTCATTTATTAATGCTATATTTAAATACATGAGTTTGTAAATCTTAAATTAATAAATGAAGTCCTAGATATTATAAACACAGTGCAAAGGCAATCATGAAGGTGTTCATGATGTGAGATGTCTATTGCATGTAAATGTGTTAATATCTAAATATCCCTAGTCATAGAATTAACAAGATAGGACATTGTTAATTCGAACAGACTAGCACATGTTATGCTTCTTGAATGGTTCAAGCAGTGGTTCTCATAACTGTGATTATGGAAGATAATCAAAGCTAACATATGGATGCTTGTTAGAAGAACAATTTTATTGGAGACCTGCAAAGAGAATCCTCACATGGATATTAAATCTATGTCAGTGAGAAATCTCTTCATAGCGATTGTGCAAGTATCCTTAGACTTGAGATCACCAAAGTTATCTTAAGTAGCAAGTGGTATACTTTGACTCTATAACTGATTACTTCCAACTGGGAGTGAACATAGTTAGGAGATTGGGTATATCATGACCTACTTGAAGATAGTTGAGTGATTGACAAATGATTCACCATCCCAGATTTAATAAGGGAAGTTATCTCGCATGATTCTATAATTACCTTGTTCAGAGAATCTCTGGCCAGAGTAAGCTGCCAAGATGGATAGAGATCCATAGAGGGCATTTTGGGAACAATGGTTAAATTAATAGAACATATATAATTAGATTTATATGAGTTGACAGAAATTCATACTCAGAATCTAATTGAGATAAGAGTGGTGAAAGGAATAATTGCACGGTAACTGTTTCTATGGAAGGGTACAGTCAAACCACATGACTTTTCTGACATTCGGGTAGTCATGATGCCTAGCAAATGGCCAATTATGACTTTTATAATGATTTATCAAAATATCAATAGAGATTGATAAAATGATTTAAAGGAGTTTAAATCATGTGAGTTTTGAATAGAACTCACAATTACATATTATACTGCCAACATGGGCAGGAACCTAATAGGTCACATACATATAGAGAAAAGGGTAAAATGGTAAAATGACAAGGATAATAATATTTGATATTATTATGAAGGTAGAGAAGTGAATATGATAATAATTAATTAAAGATTTTGATTAATTATGATCAAATAAAATTATTCGCGGAACTTTTGAGAAATATTTTGTAAATTGGACCTAATTGAAATAATGTATTTCATGATTAATTATTATTGTCTTAGAAGTTTTATAGGACTACTATAGGTGTTATAAGACTGGTATAATAATTAATAAGTCCATTGGAAGAATTATTAATGGCCAGAGGAATGAAGCAGTTGGCAAAAGCCCTTCTGTAAGGGCCACATGTCAAGTCCAGAACAGAAGGACTTAATGGCCTATTTCATGCACCAAATTAATTTATATATGTTACATAAGTGTTATGGAACTCACATATTTAATTTGGTTGGATTTGGAATCCATTTGGATATTTAAGTCCAATTAGTTGCACAAAGGGCCTAGTTTGTGGGTTTTGTGCATAGTCTTTTATGAAAAGGTTTAAATTGGATTTAATTAAGCCCAAATGATTATAATTAATTCCAGAGGCCCAATTAATAATTCTCCAGCAATTTTAAAGAACCCAATCTCATTAAGGAGTTGGAATTTTAACCTAACTATAAAAGGCCAACTAATGAAAAATTAGGGTTAAGTGATTAAAACAAAAAGAAAGTCTTTTTCTCTAATCTCTCTCTCCTTTTTGCGCCAACTCCAAGCAAGCTTCTTGGAATTTTGACCAGAACTATTTAAACACCAATTTGTTGTTTCAATTTATCCGTCTCTAGTGTGGATTACTCATTGGAGGTGTTCGATTTTGGACACTGTGGTTTGCGACAACCCGGTGCGAAGTAAAATCAACTGTTCAACAAAAATCAAAGGTGATTTTTCTTATTCTCATATAGTTATATTGTGTATTCATGGCAAGATTAGATTTAATGGTTAAAAATTTTTAAAATTCCGCTCATGTATGTGATGCATGTAACCGTTAAAATCTAACATGGCCATGGATATACAATTCTATATTTTTCTGCGGAATAAGTTTTGTTTTGTTTTGAGTTATTTATTTCATGAACTTTAAAATATTAGATTTGATTGTTCATGAATGAGAAATATTTATTTCTGGTTGTATGTGTGATCAAATAAATTTGGTGGAAACAAAAACGAAACTTTTGAAGGATTATGATTAGGGTTTGGCATGAAACCCTAGGTGATTTAAGGGGCTGTTCTAATTTAATTTCTTATGGATCCATTAAAACATCATTTAGATGATATTTTATGTGTTTAATATGGGATATTAAGCCGTAAGATCGAACGAAATTAAAATCGAACAAGTTTTGCATGAAAACTAGTTTAGTCGAAAAGTTTGATAAATTGGTATTCTTCATATGTTCTTGATGTGTTCTTGGTTAGAACGATTTTTAATCTTCTAAATCTGATATATATGATATATTAAAGTATTTTTAATTAATTGTATTAATTAAAATGGGCCTTAAATTAATTTGATTAATTTTAATTCATTAAAACCATTTAATAGGCTTAATTATGTTTACGGACTTGGTTTAAATTAGTGAATGACTTGGTGGGCCCAAGGAGCTAATTTAAATTAAATATTATAAACATTAATTAAGTTTATTAATGGGTTTTAAGGGCTGGAGTGGGCTTGGCTCATTCCAAAAGGCCCAAATGGTCCAAAAGACACAAAACTAGTTTGTGTGTGAACACATTTAGGGTTTTCTTTTGTGGGATTCGGCCTACACTTGATTATAAGCCCAAAATTGACTCTTTTAATTATTTAATATGATTAATTAATTAATTAATCAATTTATAATTAATTAATAATCAATTGGATTGATTATTAAGGTAAGAACACATGCATGCAAAAAGGTTTCCTAAAATAAAATTTTCCAAAATGGAAAAAGTTTTCTAATTTGATCACATCATTAAAATAACTCAAAATATTGTTTCAAAGGTTGAAAAAAAAGTTAGTAATCCATTTCTTTATGCATTAGAAAGGCATATAAGGGTGTATGATTGGCATGATGGATAGTTATGGACAAATCCCAATGTGATTGAGCATTATGCATGTTTTGGCCCAATGAGGACTTTCATGTCCCAGCCACTTGTTTTTGGTTTGTATTTATTTTCAAGTTGTAATATGTAATTAGATTACTTAGATTAGAATTAAAAATAGAGATGGAGATCATTTTCAAAGAGCAAGATGGGCTGGATGGAGATCCAACAAGCTTGAAGATAATGTAATTATTTTTCTTGTTTGAATCATGCATACTACCTAGGTGTGACCTTTTGATTTCCCTCTTGGCTCGGGAAAATCAATGTAGTGAAGTCCATAACTATACCATATTTGTATGCTTATATTTATGTGATAGATATAGGATGCATACCAATGTATGCCAACCATGTATGATGAGACTTAGTTAACTAAAACTCTCAAACAAATACTAAGGTATATAAGCCTTCCATTAATTTGAGGAGAACCAGAGTTCTTTATAGTGTGGGTTGTTGACCACAGTCAAGCTCACATTATATTGAATATATTCAAATCTAATTAAATGGGTTATCTTAGCTAGCCCATTAGTTTATTGACCACAGTTAAGGCTAATGGTTCTAGAGGCAAGATTAGGGAATGCATATACAATATGCATGCATCAAGAGTTGATAACCTAATGATCCAATAGTTGTGTAGAGACACAATTGGTATATAGATACCTACCTTTCAAGGATATGGAATTTGGCTTGTTGACCACAGTCAAGGTCAAATTACATATCAAGGATTGGATATTGGTACACTAAGAAAATCATCGGGTTTTCTCGGATTATATAGTGAGGCCTATTAATTCGCAATAAAATAGTGGGAGTAAAAGGATTAATTAAAGACCTTATTAATGCATACATATATATGAACATACTCTCATATCTTTTCTTTTTCACATCTAGGTCATCATCATGAGCACATCAAACATTAATATACGATCAATCTTGGATAACAAGCTGGTTGGCAACAACTATTTTGACTGGATCAGGCAAGTGAGAATTGTTCTCAGAGCTGAAAAGATCTACTATGTCTTGGATAAAGATCCACCACCACTTCCATCAGATGATGCTGTTGATGAGATCAAATGCATTTATCGAAAATACATGGAGGATAGTGAAGCAGCAGCATGTCTGATGCTGGGTGCTATGTCCTCGGAGCTTAAGAAGCAACATGAGATGATGGATGCTAGAACCATCGTTTTGCATCTAGAGGAGCTTTATTCTTCTCAAGCTAGAACTAAGCAATATGAGATTGCTCAAGCTCTATTTAGCTGCAAAATGGTGGAAGGCACTTCAGCAGCTTCTCATGCATTGAAGATGTATGGGTATATTGAGCATTTGAGTAGACTTGGCTATGTTATGGATAATGATCTATACATAGATTTAATCTTGTACTCGTTGGCTCCAAGTTATGCACCTTTCGTGCTTAACTTCAACATGAACAAGATCCAAGTATCCATTCGGGAGTTAATCAATATGCTTAAGAAAGCTGATGGATCATTTAAGAAGGATCCAAAAAGTGTCATGGTTGTCACTTCTGCTAAAGGCAAGAAGCAGAAGAAGAAGAAGAAGATAACCAAGGTGCAGCCAAAGAATGGTGGGATCTCCAAGAAGAAGGTTGCCAAGAAAGAGAATCCCAAAGGAACTTACTTCCATTATGAAAAGGATGGTCATTGGAAGCGTAACTGCAAGGCCTATCTAGATTCTCTCAAGGAGAAGAAGCAAGCTGATGCTTCTACTTCAGGTATTCATATGATTGAAATTAATACTTACTCTATTGCTTCAAAACAATCTTGGGTATTAGATACTGGATGTGGATCTCATTTATGTAATGATCTACAGGGGCTTAGAAGCTTTAGAAGAGTTGGAAAGATAGAGATATATTTGCAGTCAGCTACTGGACAGAACATCTCTACAACAGTTGTGGGGACTTACTATTTGCCTCTTCCTAGTGGATTAGTACTGGAATTAAATAATTGTTATTATGTTCCAGCTTTATCAAAAAGTATTATTTCTTTCAGTCGTTTGATGAACGATTATGATATTTCTTTAAAGGACAAATGTTGTTATATTTTTAAGAAAAATATGTTTATGCAAAAGCTATAATTGAGAATGGTATATTTGTTCTTGATTTAATTAAAGAAGTACATAATGTGGATACCATGAGAATGAAACATGATAATCTAAATACCTCATACTTATGGCATTGTCGTTTAGGCCATATAAATGAAAAATGCATGACCAAATTACACAAGTCAGGTGATTTGGGATCATTTGATTATGAATCATTTGATACAAGTGAATCTTGTTTATTGGGAAAAATGACAAAAGCTCCCTTTATTGGTAAAGGAGAACGAGCTAAAATGGTTTTGGACTTAATACATTCAGATGTATGTGGTCCAATGACTACTCATGCCAGAGGAGGTTACTCCTACTTCATTACTTTCATAGATGATTATTCCAGGTTTGGATACATCTATCTAATGAAATATAAGTCTAAAGCATTTGAAAAGTTCAAAGAGTTCAGAAATGAAGTAGAGAAACAACTTGGCAAAAGTATTAAAACACTTAGATCAGATCGAGGTGGAGAATACTTAAGTCAAGAGTTTCAGGATTATCTTAGAGATAATGGGATTTTATCTCAATGGACTCCACCATATACACCACAACACAATGGTGTATCTGAAAGGAGAAATCGAACATTATTAGATATGGTTCGATCAATGATGAGCCAAGCGGACTTGCTTAAGTCCTTTTGGGGATATGCACTAGAAACTGCTGTTTATGTGTTAAACAGAGTTCCGAGTAAATCAGTTGATGTTACTCCATATGAGATGTGGAATAACAAGAAACCTACGCTTTCTCATATGAAAGTATGGGGTTGTCTTGCTTATGTGAAGAGGACAATGTCAGACAAACTGGATGTTAAGTCTGACAAATGTTTATTTGTGGGATATCCAAAAGAAATATTTGGATATTATTTCTATCATCCCTTAGAACAAAAGGTGTTTGTTTCAAGGCATGCTATCTTCTTGGAAAAAGAATTTCTCCTATGAGAGGATAGTGGGATTAAAATTGAACTTGGTGAAGTTTAAGACCCACAAATAGAAGATGATCAACCGATTGAACCCGAAACTGAATTTCATAATGATGAGATTGCAGTTGAACCTGATTATACACAAAATCCTAGAAGATATACTAGGATGCATTCTATCCCTGTGAGATATGGATTTCACATTGATTCGGATAGAGGCATAACTGTAGTAGAGGACAATGAGCCTACAAGCTATCAAGAAGTTTTGAACAGTTCAGAATGTGATTTATGGCTTAAGGCTATGCAGTCTGAAATGGACTCCATGTATGAGAACAAAGTATGGATTTTAACTCAACCACCTGAAGGGATAAAACCCATAGGGTGAAAATGGGTCTTAAAAAAGAAGACCGACATGGAAGGTAATATAGTTACCTATAAAGCTCGCTTAGTAGAAAAAGGTTATCGTCAAAAAGAAGGTATTGACTATGACAAAACTTTTTCTCCTGTAGCGATGCATAAGTCTATAAGAATACTTTTAGCCATTGCAGCTCATTATGATTATGAGATTTGGCAAATGGATGTGAAGACAGCTTTCCTTAATGGAAATCTTACTGAGGATGTGTATATGACACAACCAGAAGGGTTCACATCAAGAAATGGCGAAAAGGTATGCAAGCTTCAAAGATCCATTTATGGATTGAAGCAAGCCTCTAGGAGCTGGAACATTTGATTCAATGAGACAATCAAAGAGTTTGGTTTCTCACAGAATGAAGATGACCCTTGTGTGTATAAAAGGGTCTGTGGGAGTGCAATTGTCTTCCTAATTCTATATGTAGATGACATATTGATCATGGGAAATGACATTTCTCTTCTCCAATTTGTTAAAATATGGTTATCCAAGCAATTCTCCATGAAAGACCTTGGAGAAGCATCCTCTATTCTGGGAATAAGGATCTATAGAGATAGATCCAATAGGTTGCTAGGTCTTTCTCAAAGTACATATATAGATAAAGTATTGAAGAGGTTCAATATGGATCTCTCTAAGAAAGGGTTTATACCTATGGTGCATGGGAAATACCTTTCTAAGTCTATGTGTCCACAGACACTAGAGGATAGAGAGAGCATGAATAGAATACCATATGCATCTGCAATTGGTTCTATCATGTATGCTATGTTATGTACACATCCAGATATAACATTTGCTTTGAGTGTCACAAGCAGATTCCAGTCAAATTTTGGAGAGGAACACTGGGCAGCTGTCAAGAATATCCTTAAGTACTTGAGAAGGACTAAGGATATATTCTTGGTATATGGAGAGGGCAATTTGGAAGTAAACAGGTATATAGATGCCAGCTTCCAATCTAACAAAGATGATTGTAAATCACAGTCTGGTTATGTGTTCATAATGGGAGGAGGAGCAGTTAGTTGGAAAAGTTCCAAACAAGAAACAACTACTGATTTCACGAAAGAAGCTGAGTACATTGCTGCTTCAGAAGCAGTAAAAGAAGCAGTCTGGATCAAAAAGTTCATAACTGAACTAGGAGTGGTGCCTAGCATTGTTGATCTGATTCCTTTATATTGTGACAACAATGAAGCCATTGCGCAAGCAAAGGAACCACGGTCTCATCAGCGATCCAAGCATGTTCTCAGATGCTACCATCTCATAAGGGAAATAGTAGCTAGAAATGATGTGAAAATAGAAAGGGTTCCAACAGATGACAATGTGACGGATCCCCTCACTAAAGCACTTTCCCAGATTAAGCATGATCACCATATAAATAGCATGGGTCTAAGACATATGAGTGATTAGCTTTAGTGCAAGTGGGAGATTGTTAGAGAGTATGCCCTAGAGCCTATGTAATAGGGATGTTTTTCATATGTATAAAATTTATATTCTTAATAAAAGGCATCATTCATTTATTAATGCTATGTTTAAATACATGAGTTTGTAAATCTTAAATTAATAAATGAAGTCCTAGATATTATAAACACAGTGCAAAGGCAATCATGAAGGTGTTCATGATGTGAGATGTCTATTGCATGCAAATGTGTTAATAACTAAATATCCCTAGTCATAGAATTAACAAGATAGGACATTGTTAATTCGGATAGACTAGCACATGTTATGCTTCTTGAATGGTTTAAGCAGTGGTTCTCATAACTGTGATTATAGAAGATAATCAAAGCTAACATATTGATGCTTGTTAGAAGAACAAGTTCATTGGAGACCTGCAAAGAGAATCCTCACATGAATATTAAATCTATGTCAGTGAGGAATCTCTTCATAGCGGTTGTGCAAGTATCCTTAGACTTGAGATCACCAAAGTTATCTTAAGTAGCAAGTGGTATACTTTGACTCCATAACTAATTACTTCCAACTGGAAGTGAACATAGTTAGGAGATTGGGTATATCATGACCTACTTGAAGATAGTTGAGTGATTGACAAAGGATTCACCATCACAGATTTAATAAGGGAAGTTATCTCGCATGATTCTATAATTACCTTGTTTGGAGAATCTCTGGTCAGAGTAAACTGTCAAGATGGATAGAGATCCATGGAGGGCATTTGGGAACAATGGTTAAATTAATAGAACATAAATAATTATATTTATATGAGTTGACAGAAATCCATACTCAGAATCTAATTAAGATAAGAGTGGTGAAAGGAGTAATTGCAAGGTAACTATTTCTATGGAAGGTACAGTCAAACCACATGAGTTTTCTGACATTTGGGTAGTCATGATGCCTAGCTAGAGGCCAATCATGAATTGTATAATGATGTATCAAAATATCAATAGAGATTGATAAAATGATTTAAAGGTGTTTAAATCATGTGAGTTTTGAATAGTGTTGCGACCCTAGCAAGTGCACTAGATCAACAAGTAATAAAGTGGGGTATAGTTAGGACCCTCAATATTGAACCCAAGGGAAATGTGTGTGTGTAGACTGTGAGGATTAATTGTATGCTAAAGAATTCCCAATTGTTGTGTGTATGAATTGTTTGATTTATATAATGTAACTTAAAAACCTAAGTATGTAAAATAGAGAAATTTAAATTCAGTGTATTAAATTCTGAAAAATTAGCAAATATAAAAATCTATAGAAATCAAGCGTTGCTCGAGTTCACTTATCCACCCCATACCCAAATGTGAATAAATTTTTAGATAAAAGTATACATGAATGAACTAGGGATAACCCTTCTTAACCCAAGCGTCCCATTCCGGAACCAGCTATTCTAGTTGCTAAACATCCCATTCCGGAGCCAGCCCAAAAACTAGCCTAAACCCGGGTCTAAAATCCTATGTTCGGTCTACCGTCCCATTCCGGAGCTAGGTAACCCAAAACCCATCTATTTCACTCCCTACTCTAGTTTTAGAATCACAAACACCACACATCTAGAGTCCCATTCCGGAGCCATCCAAAATAGACAATATTCGTGATAGAAAAACTGAGCTAAATCATTCATAAACTCCAATCTATTAGGCTCAATACCCATCAAGACATATGATAAACACCATTCATCCATGGATACAAAATAACTTAATAGATCAAAAAATCAATGATAAACAAATAAGTACTTGTGAAATAGACCATCCATTTATGTAAAAATAAATTTGAGTTCAATATTCACATTATGAGTAAGGGATTCAAAGATCCCCAAGCAACAAAAAGACTACTCACAATCCATAATAAAATGAAAAGAGAAAAAGATAGAATAACCCCTGAAGTTCATGGTGAAGAAAACCCAGCTGAATCCAAGCTCTTCAATCTCTTTCTCCAAAGCTTGCAGGAAAAATGAGCTTCAAAATGTGTAGATCTATACTTGTAAACTATATATCTATATTTAATCTAAGTATTTTTGTGTAAATCCCACTATTTTCAAGTATTTCTATGTATTTTTGTGTGTAAAGTAAACTAAGAGCTTTAAGAGAGAAGAAAGGAACCCTAAAAACTGAAATTTTACCCAAAAACTAAAAAACTCCCAAAAAACTCTCGATCTTCAGAAAACTCTGCTTTATAAAGGTCAGCATGGGTCACGGTTACTACCAAATTCGTGGTAACCGTGACCTCTAATAAAAAACCCTCTTTTGATTAAAATGGGTCACGGTTACTACTAAATTCTTAGTAACCGAGAGGCTACTCGGAGCTGAATTCAAGATTGGGTCACGGTTACCATGAAATTCCTGGTAACCGTGAGATAGTTCTCATCTTCATTCTGGACTAAAAAGTTGCCTTCCTCACGATTACTTGGAAATCCTTAGTAACCGTGAGATACTTCTCCTCTTGCTTCTGTATTAAAAACTCCATAGGTCACGGTTACCAGCCCATCAAGTACAATTGCCATGCTGACCGTGACAAGCTTTAAAACGGTGCGTTTTGACAGAATGCATGGTTCACGGTTACTAGGAAATTCCTGGTAACCGTGAGGTACCTAAAAATCACAAAATCTATCAAAAACTCTCAAAAATCACACAAAAACTAGAATTAACTGAGAATCGGATAAATTATTAAATGCTAGTAAAAACAAAGCAAAAGATGCTAAAAGATCAAGGAAACTAGACTCAAATTAAACTAAAACTAAATACTGAAATTGAGTTATCAAAATACCCCACACTTAGACTTTGCTTGCCCTCAAGCAAATGAATTATCCACAATATTGAAAAGCTCAAAACTTCAATTCAGAACAGGAAAAATCAGAAGTGCCAGAACAACACTTAGCAGAAGTCACTCAAAAGAACTTCATCAAAAAGACTCAAATTGATCTATATCAAACAATTTCTCGTGTGTGTGTGAGGCTAAAACAGATTTATTTTCCTTCAAAACCAAAACTACCAGTGAATTCCAGCAATCAAGCAAACATAGTATTATGACAATTTTTGTGTTTGCAACGTAGAATAGTCATAAGCCTCTCCTTTAGCACCTGAACCACAAGGGTCATCTCCACTAGACAATATAGAGCAAAATAGGATCACCAGGGCTTACTTTAAGGTTGTAATGGGGATAAGGCAAAGGTTCTAATGTTTTTAAAGGTTAGCAATACAGAATTAGCCACACTATCCAGAAACAAAACTCACCTAACTTTCTCAAGGAACTTCTTCAAAATCCATACCCTATCGTCATAAGAATGAAAATTTGATCTTAGGACATTAGTTGGATTCTCAAAATTGTAGGAAGTAAGATAAACAACACTTCCTATAAATGCTAGGTACCCCACACTTATTTTTTGCAATCGTGAATCAATTAAAATTTCTGCAGCATCACAACTGATTTTTTTTTTGTATTTTTTTTACTTGTGTGGATACCAAAAGCACTAATTTTTTATCATCCATGTCCCAGAATATTTAACATGTTAAAGCTCAACAATTTCTAAAAATTTATTCAACTTTCCCCTTTCTAACTGACAATCATAAATTCATCAAACCCGACATGCAAATTTCATTACCCAACCTAGAGTGGCCAATTCCAAAATGGGAAAGACAAAAGCATTTAGGCTATATGGTTAAGCATTAGTGCAAAAAAAAATGTAGTACGCTTTTAGCATACTAATTAAGCTCAAAGGGGCTAACAATGGTAAAATTTACTAAGGGTAAGTCAAAAGTCATTCAAAAGTTGGTTACCAAAGAAGGCTGCCTGGGTCATATCCTAAACCTGCCTAAATTGAATATTTGTTTCGAAGGGTGATGAGGAAGGTTCTACCTATTCCAAAATTCCTTCACTTAACTGCTTTCACTCACTGGATTTTTATTTATTGTTAAAAATTTTTATTTAGCCTAATGTGCTCATTAAATAAGAAAATTGAATGATATATAATTAACTGAGATCAATTTAAAGAAAAAACTCTTTACTGAACAAGCTACTGCTCTCCAGCTATCCAGTCTTTTCAACTTATCAGTTCAAAACGAGTTTAAGCTAATTCAATTCAAGATTAACTGGCAGCTCAAGCTAAAGGTAAGGTGATTAATAACTTAATGGAAAAAATTTTATTCAAACTTAAATTAAGGATTTTTGAACAAAACCATCTGCTTAAAATCATAAGGAAATGCAGAACATAAAATAAATTCACTTGAAGCAACACAAACTCCATACACAAATCAACCTTCACAATGCAAAAAAAAAATTATAAAGAAAGACTAAACAACTTAAACAAAATTAAAAGGAGTTATGGTTCAGGATTTTCACAATTTCCGCCATTTGAATCCCAGATTGTTCTTTTGAATAGATAATCTGCACAAAGTAATCTGTTCGCAACAAAATTAACATCCAACAATTGTTCAAATTTCCACTTATAACAATGTCAATAAAGGGAAAATATATATATACCCCACACTTTAAAACTTGTTGTCCTCAGTATGGGGCAAACAATAAGATAAGTTCAAAGGAGATAGGGGGAAAGGACTTCCTGTTCATAGGTGTGGGGGCACTTGGGAATCAAGCCGGGAGTTCAGGGCAGCCAATGCCTCAATGATTTGCTGTTGTTGCTGCTTGAAATCCTCCTGGTTAGCAACCAAAATGTCCATACGATCTATCAAAGAAGTGTACTGAGCGGAGGACAAAGTGACTGCATCATGATCCGGGGCAGGTGGAGGATGGCACAGGCTGCGCTCCATCTTATGCAAGTATTCCTCTCTGCTGGTTAACCTGAACCCATGCTCCGTAGTCACATCATCAACCAGTATCTTCATGTTCTTAAGCATCTTGGAATCAATGTAGGCAGCTACAGGGAGGCTTTTGTCAATGTCCAGTGGATGCCCAAAATGTCTGGCAATCATGGTCACCCATCCACCAAAGGAGATCTTCTTCACTTTAGTCAGTTTTTTTTTGCATCTCCTCGAGCTTATTCCACCAATGATATGCTCCATTGATGCGGCAATGTCGCACCATACAAGAAAGAATGAGAGCTTCTGGAAGATTGATCTGCCCTGCACTCTGCACATTAGACATAAAAGACATAGAAAAGAACCGATGTAAAATTCTGAAAGCATGATCTCGCAGTAAATGAGACTTGGTGGTGCCGGCCACATAAGGGCCTCCAATCAGTGGGTCTCTTATGTCTTCACAAGCTCTGTCCTTTGAATGCTCTTCATAAGCATAGATCCCATCTGAGGGAAATCTTAGAGCTTCAGTGACTTCAGCCAAAGGCACATCATAGAATCTGCCTTCCAAGAAAAAGGTCACCTTGTTGGGACTGTTACCCTGCCCAAAATGGAATTACACTGTAGAAATGAAGTCCCTGGTCAAATCTGGATAAACCAGTTCCCTGCAGTTGAAGAATTTGCCCCAACTGATGGCTTCAATGTGGCTCTCAATCTCCCCCTTGATCCCCAGCTGCCCCAGCTGCTCCAGCAAACTTAGATTGAGATAAATAGAAGGTAAGTACTCACAGTTGGAGAAGATAACATAGTTGGTCCGCATCCTTTCAGGAACCCAGCTTGGAATTCTTGGTCCCTTCTTCTTTTGTGGCATCTGTTGCACGAGGGTTGGCTGTGGTGGCTGACTAGCTCCAGCAGGCTCTTCAGAAGGGGAGGGTTGTCTGGCAAGTGGGATGATGTCCTGTGCTTGTGAAGAACTAGAAGCACGAGCTCTTTTAGGTGCCACTGCCCAAAAACAACAAAATTGAAAGTTTACAACGTTGGAAAGGAAAATAAACACAATTATAGCAGGAATAGATGAGAATGCATAAAGAAATTTATGTCATACACAAGTTCCTTAGAGGTACGTGGCACTCAACCACAATGACCGATTCATCTTTTGGAAACCAGTAGCCCGCAGGTCGAATCGTTTCAACCTATATACCTCCAGGATAGAAATGGCACACACAAGCATGTAAATGCAATTGCTAAATTAGACAAAAGAATATTGATTTGGCATGCTTATTTGAGCCTAAAATATGCTTGATGAATGAATGAATAACCAAGTGTGCATTTGTGCAACAGTTCCAAATCAAAACCAGTGATTGGGGTGCAATGTCAACAATTCATGGTAAAGCAATGCGTTTAACAACAATTAATAAATCTGTATGCATGACAATATCGATGTATCGGTGTATGCATTCAAGCAAGCATTCAACCATTGCACTCATCATATTCAGCAAACAGGAAAAATGCAGGGCATTAAAGGGAAAGAAACAGGGCTCAATTGCGAAGATTATAGCAAGAAAAATTAAAAAATAAAACTAGTTAAACCAACACAAGAAAACAAGCTACATAAACATGACCAAGCAAATCCATTAATTCCTCAAATTTAAAAATCCAATGCAGAAAAATAAAAGAAATAACAAAAGAAAATAAAGGGGTTAAGAGACCATACCTGTGGGCTTTACATCATACGTACAAAATCAATCCACAATAGACCAAAGGTAGACTCAAAACTCAAAAATCAAAACTTATATATATATAAATATAGACACACATATATATAAAATATGAAGGAAGAGTAAAACCTAGAGATAAGTAACAAAACAAAACATAGAAACAAAAAATCAAAAAGGAAACATTAGAAGAAGAAATTTTTTTTTCTACAACACGGTTACTATGAATATCATAGTAACCGTGTGACAACACAGAAAGAAACGGAAGACACAAACATAGACAAAATCTACTAGACAGAAGTTTAAACAAAAGGAAAACACACACAGAAACTTCCGAAAATATGCAAAATAGAAAAAAAAAATTAAAAATAAAATAAAATAAATTAAAAGTAAAGAGGAAAGGAGACTTACTTGGTGGATGATGATGATGGAGAAAATAAAGGAACTAAAACAATCACAAGCACAAAAAAAATGTTAGAAAAAGCAACAAGAAAAAGAAAAAGAAACAAAGAAGAAAAAGAAAAAGAAAAAAGAAGAAGAACGAAAAAGAAAAAGAAAAATGGAAAAGAAGAAGAAGAAAAACTAAGAAAAACTAGAAAAACTATGATTAAACTCTTAGATCTAAACAAGAAGAAAGAAATAAAAACAAAAGAGAGAACAAAGAGAGACTTACCGGAGAAGATGGCTGAGAATGGTGGAGAACGGCGGAGGAGAAGAAGAGAGGAAGAAGAAGAGAGAAAAAAAAACGAAATGAAAGGAAATAAAAATAAAAAAAATGAGAAAGGGTTTCTTAAAATTAGGGTTTCGTTTTCAAAAAAAAATTTTTTTAAACCAATACGGTTACTATTAAAATCATAGTAACTGTGAGGTAACCCAACAAAGGTTCTGGACTAAAAACTGACCTATCTCACGGTTACTATACATTTCATAGTAACCGTGAGGTAAACTGGAATTGGTTTCTGGACTAAAACAAAGGTAGCTCACGGTTACCATGAAAATCATAGTAACCGTGAGATAAAACAAAAATTACTACTGGAACAAAATTGACATTGATCACGGTTACCATGAAAAACATAGTAATCGTGAGATAAGACAGATTCCAGTTATGTACCAAAATGAAGGCACCTCACGGTTGCTATGAAAATATTAGTAACCGTGAGCCCCTAAAAAAAATTTTATTTTTTTTCTCATTCTCTCCCAACAATTAAACAAAACTCTCTTCTCCACAAAATTTCCAGAAAAACACAAACATATTGAATGAAACTCACAAACCTTGAACCACTACCCTTAACACAACTATTAATGAGAAACTAACACAAAACATTGTTCAAAAGTATGAGTTAGAGGTAGTTTTGCATTTATCAAGTCCGCAGCTAGACTTTCAAAAATCGTCAAGGGTCATGAAGAGTGACAATCACCAAAGCACCTTCAAATGCTGACTCGAAATAAGGCTTCACGCGATGTCCATTTACCTTGAATTCTTTCTCATCTCTTGGGTGTTTGAGAGTCACCACCCCAAATTTATCTGCTCTCACTAGCACATAGGGCCCTTTCCACCTTGATTTCAATTTTCCCGAAAATAATCTCAATCTACTATCATAAAGCAGTACTTTCATTCCTGGTATAAGTTCCTTCTTGGCTATTCTTCGATCATGCCACTTCTTTGTGTTGTCTTTGTATTTCTTGGCATGTTCATAAGCCCAGAATCGGAGCTCATCCAACTCGTTCAACTGCAGAGACCTGCACTTTCCTGCATTCTCAAGATTAAGATTTAAAAATTTAGTAGCCCAATAAGCCTTGTGCTCTAATTCCACCGGTAAGTGATAGGATTTTCCAAACACCAACCTAAAAGGTGACATTCCTATTGGCATTTTAAAAGCTGTCCTATAAGCCCACAAAGCCTCATCTAACTTAAGGTACCAATCCTTCCTAGATGCATTGACCGTTTTCTCCAAGATTGCCTTCAACTCTCGGTTAGAAACCTCAACTTGCCCATTAGCTTGGGCATGATATAGGGTGGTTATTTTGTGCCTCACTCCGAATCTTTTCAATAAGGCTTTGAATTGGTGGTTGACAAAATATTTTCCACCATCACTAATAATAGCTCTCAGGGCCCCATAGCGGGTGAATATATTCTTCCTTAAGAATTCTAAAACAACATTTGCATCACAAGTCCTAGTGGATATAGCTTCTACCCATTTACTAACATAATCGACTGCCACTAAGATATATTCAAACCCGTAAGAAATTGGAAAAGGCCCCATGAAATCTATTCCCCATAAGTCAAACAATTCAATCTCAAGCATGTTAGTCAATGGCATCTCATCTCTCCTGGTTATGTTTCCCACCCTTTGACATCGATCACAGGTTTGAATGAAAATTTTAACATCATGAAATAAAATGGGCCAATAAAACCCAGAAGAAAGAATTTTTGATACCGTTCTATTAGAGCCATGATGTCCACTAGCTTCCCTACTGTGACAGGCTTGCATGATTTCTACTTGCTCCTCCTTGGGAATGCACCTTCTGAGAACTTGATCAGCACAAAGACGGAAGAGGTAGGGATTATCCCAGATGTAGTGCTTCGCATCAGCTTTAAGCTTCTTCCTATGCTGCCATGTGAAGTCTCTTGGTATATAACCTCCTGCAAGAAAATTTACAACATCAGCGAACCAAGGTAAAGAAACTTCACAAACAAATAATGCACAAATTCGTTCATCAGGGAATAAATTTGAAATCTCCCCCTTTTTAATATGATCATGCTCCATTCTAGACAGATGATCTGCTATATGGTTTTCTGCCCCCTTCTTGTCTTTAATCTCTAAATCGAACTCTTGCAATAGGAGTACCCATCTTATCAGTCTTGGCTTGGATTCCTTTTTGGCAAAGAGATGCCTTAGTGTTGCATGATCAGACCACACCACAATCTTTGCTCCCAATAGATATGGTCGAAATTTCTCAAATACAAATACAATGGCAAGAAGCTCTTTCTCAGTTGTGGTATAATTGACTTGAGCTCCTGTTAGAGTGTGGCTTGCATAATAAATAGCACAAAAGATTTTCTCTTGCCTTTGACCGAGCACTGCTCCAACTACAAAATCACTCACATAACACATTAGTTCAAAAGGTGAATTTCAATCCGGAGATATAATCACCGGAGCTGAAATAAGCTTTTGCTTCAATAATTCAAAGGCCAATAAACATTCATCATCAAAATCAAAAGGAGCATTTTTCATTAACAAATTTGACAAAGGTTTCGCAATTTTTGAAAAATCCTTTATAAACCTTCTGTAGAAACCTGCATGCCCTAGAGAACTCCTTACTCCCTTAACATTGGTCGGTGGTGGGAGCTTCTCTATAACCTCTACTTTTGCCTTGTCCACCTCAATCCCCTTCTCAGAAATCTTATGCCCCAAAACTATCCCTTCCCTCACCATAAAGTGGCATTTTTCCCAATTTAATACTAAGTTGGTCTTCTTACACCTACTTAACACTAAGTCGAGATGCTCTAAACAACTCTCAAAGTCAAGCCCGTATATGGTGAAGTCATCCATAAATACCTCCATAAATTTCTCTATAAAATCATGGAAAATTGCCATCATGCACCACTGAAACGTAGTCAGCGCATTGCACAAGCCAAAAGGCATCCTCCTATAGGCAAAAGTGCCATAAGGGTAGGTAAAGGTGGTTTTCTCCTGATCTTCAGGGGCTATGGGGACTTACAGATATCCCGAATACCCGTCTAAAAAACAATAGAACCTATTACCTGCTAACCTTTCTAACATCTGATCAATAAATGGCAATGGAAAATGATCTTTTCTGGTAGCATGATTCAATCTCCTATAGTTTATGCACACCCTCCAACCCGTGACTGTCCTAGTGGGGATTAGTTCATCTAATTCATTTTTTACTACTGTCATTCCCCCTTTCTTAGGAACGCATTGCACTGGGCTAACCCATTTACTATCAGAGATCGAATAGATTATACCTGAATCAAGCAGTTTAAGTACCTCTTTCTTCACAACCTCTTGCATAGCAGAATTGAGCCGTCTTTGGGGTTGGGCGACCGGTTTGCAATCCTCCTCCATAAGAATTCGGTGTGTGCAATAACTCGGATTAATACCCTTCAAGTCCACTGTCTCCCATCCTATTGCTTCTTTGTGTTTTTTCAACACCTTGAGCAGCGTCTCTTCTTCAGCACCTGTCAACAAAGAAGAAATAATTACTGGTTTTCCTTCTCTTTCCAAAAATACATACTTTAAATGAGAAGGAAGAGCTTTTAGTTCAGATTTCAATTCTCCCTCTTATAGGGTGATTTTCTCTTGCTTTGAATTTTCCTCCTCGCAGTCTTTCACCACAGCTGCTATCAGTTCTTCTTTTACTCCCTCCAATTCTTCATTTTCCAAGGAATGCATCAAACTTGAATTTATTGGATCATTTAGTAGTACTTTTTCTTGCACTTCTTCTACACATTCATCGATTTTATCCATGAAGTAGACTGACTCTTCTAGGTCACTTGATGGATATTTCTGAGACTTGTTCATATTCACCACCAGTTCTTCGTTGTTGAATCGAAGAGTAACCTTTTGCCCATGAACATCAATCAAAGCCTTTGCAGTGTTCAAAAATGGTCTTCCCACGATAAGGGGTACTTTCTTGTCTTCCTCCATTTCCATGACTACAAAATCCACCGGAAAAATGAATTTTCCTACTTTTACCAGTAAGTCCTCAATAACTCCCTTAGGCCTTCTCATCGATCTATCTGCAAGTTGAAGTCGCATTCCTGTTTCCTTGAGATCGACTAAATTGAGTTTCCTGCACATAGAATAAGGCATTAAATTAATGCTGGCTCCTAGATCACATAGAGCGTTTCCAACAAAAGTTTCACCAATTTTGCAAGGTAGAGTAAAGTTACCTGGATCTTCCAATTTCTCCGGGATCTTGTTCATTATAATTGCACTACAGTTCTCAGTGAGTTGCATAGTTCCATACCCTTCTAATTTCTTTTTATTAGAACAAAGTTCTTTCATAAACTTAGCATAGTTGGGCATGTGTGCTAGGGCTTCAGCAAAAGGCAAATTAATATGCAATTTCTTAAACATTTCTAGAAACCTAGCCAATTGCTCATTCTTCTTCTCCTTCCTAGCTACAGCAGGAAATGGCAACCTATTGATATCAAGATCCTCTATGTTTAGATTTGCAATACTTTTTTCCTTGTCATTCCTTGGAGCATCCGTATCTACCTCTACTCTAGAGTTAGAACTACTTACCTTCCGTGTCAGTTCCTCCAAGTTAGTTGATGAAGTTGGTGATCTATCTCTTTCTTCCTCCCGTGCTGCTTCCTTACAACTTCTCAAAGTGATTGCTTTGGCCTCCTCTTTGGGATTGCAGTCCACATTCGAAGGAAATGTCCCCGGTTGTCTATTTGAAATTGAAGTTGCAAGTTGACCCAATTGAGTCTCCAAATTTCTCATCGAAGCATCTTGATTTTGGTTCCATTGCTCTTGAGATTTCCACCTTGAATCTTGACCCGCCATAAATTGTTGTTGGCTATTCATGAAACTAGCAAACATGTCTTCTAAATTTGGTTTCTTTTCTTGAATGGGTGGTTATGATTGAAATCCTGGTGGATGGTATGGTTGAGGTTGATTAGAGTTTTGCCCTTGATGGTGATTTGGTGGATAGGGGACTTGGTAGTGATTGGTGGCTTGTGGTTGGTGGGGCTGAGCTTGACTATGATAGACATTTGAGTGGTAAGGTGCTCTTGGTTGTGGTTGAGAAGATAAAGCTTGTTGATTCCCATCCTTCCATGAAAAATTAGGGTGATTCCTCCATCCTGGATTATATGAATTGCTGTAGGGATCATTCCTTCTAAAATCACCTAATGCATTTACATCACCTACCACTCCTCCTTCTTGGACAACTTGCTCACTTTCACACGGTCCACTCCCTTGATTTACTGCAGCCACATTTTGAACTTTCAAACCACTCAACTCCTTTTTTACCAATTCTAGCTGTGCTTTTAACAGTGCTACCTCATCCACATTGTGTAAACCTTGTCTCCTTGGGACTGATCTAAGGGCAGTCCATTGTGAGTCATTTACTGCCATCTCATCCAACAACTGAAAAGCGTCCTCAGGCAGCTTGTTCAAGAAAGATCCTGCCGATGCTGCATCCAATAATGACCTTGTTTGAGGTGTAACTCCCGCATAAAAGATGGTCATCAATTGGTAGACAGCTATTTCATGATATGGACAGCTTCTCAATAATCTTCTAAACCTCTCCCATGCCTCGTGAAAAGGCTCTTCATTCATCTGATGGAAACTCGTGATGCTATTTCGGATGCTTGCAGTCTTTGTTGGAGGAAAGAATCTCATTAAAAACCTTTCTTGCATTTAATCCCATGTCCATATTGATTGACCTGGTAACATTTGCAACCACTCTCTTGCCTTGCCAATCAATGTGAATAGAAATAGCTTCAACCTCACTGCGTCCGTACTAACACCCGAAATTTGAACAGTGTCACTCACTTCCAGAAATATGTCGATATGCTAAGCTGGATCCTCTACTTCTGAACCAGAGAACTGATTCCTCTGTACCATGGTAATAGTGACTGGCTTGAGCTCAAATTGTACTCCTCTCGGTAATACAATTGTTCGGTGATCTTCATTCCACCTTGGCACAGCGTAGTCTCTTATGGTCCTTTGCCTAGGCATTTCTTCTCTTCTTGCCCCTGGCATTTGTTCATGTGCCCTCGGCACTTGTTCATTCTTGGGAGGAAATTCATCAAGAGGAGGATCGTGCTCCATCTCGTTCTCTCTATTATCCCTTCTTCTTTGGTGTAGAGTCCTCTCAATTTCAGGATCAAAAAGTAGTAATTGCTCTTGTCTTGTTCTATTCATGCACCAATTTCACCTGAAAAGAATCAAGAAAAATAAAATAAGGAAAAGAAAACTCATACAAACAATAATCACAGCTTACTAACAATGCCAATTTTCCCGGCAACGGCGCCAAAAACTTGTTGCGACCCTAGCAAGTGTACTAGATCGACAAGTAATAAAGTGGGGTATAGTTAGGACCCTCAATATCGAACCCAAGGGAAATGTGTGTGTGTAGACTGTGAGGATTAATTGTATGCTAAAGAATTCCCAATTGTTGTGTGTGTGAATTGTTTGATTTATATAATGTAACTTAAAAACCTAAGTATGTAAAATAGAGAAATTTAAATTCAGTGTATTAAATTCTGAAAAATTAGCAAATATAAAAATCTATAGAAATCAAGCGTTGCTCGGGTTCACTTATCCACCCCATACCCAAATGTGAATAAATTTTTACATAAAAGTATACATGAATGAACTCGGGATAACCCTTCTTAACCTAAGCGTCCCATTCCGAAGCCAGCAATTCTAGTTGCTAAACGTCCCATTCCGGAGCCAGCCCAACAACTAGCCTAAACCAGGGTCTAAAATCCTAAGTTCGGTCTACCGTCCCATTTTGGAGCCAGGTAACCCAAAACCCATCTATTTCACTCCCTACTCTAGTTTTAGAATCACAAACACCACACATCTAGAGTCCCATTCCGGAGCCATCCAAAATAGACAATATTCGTGATAAAAAAACTGAGCTAAATCATTCATAAACTCCAATCTATTAGGCTCAATACCCATCAAGACATATGATAAATACCATTCATCCATGGATACAAAATAACTTAATAGATCGAAAAATCAATGATAAACAAATAAGTACTTGTGAAATAGACCATCCATTCATGTAAAAATAAATTTGAGTTAAATATTCACATTATGAGTAGGGGATTCAAAGATCCCCAAGCAATAAAAAGACTACTCACAATCCATAATAAAATGAAAAGAGAAAAGACAGAATAACCCCTGAAGTTCATGGTGAAGAAAACCCAGCTGAATCCAAGCTCTTCAATCTCTTTCTCCAAAGCTTGCAGGAAAAATGAGCTTCAAAATGTGTAGATCTATACTTGTAAACTATATATCTATGTTTAATCTAAGTGTTTTTGTGTAAATCCCACTATTTTCAAGTATTTCTATGTATTTTTGTGTGTAAAGTAAACTAAGAGCTTTAAGAGAGAAGAATGGAACCCTAAAAACTGAAATTTTACCCAAAAACTAAAAAACTCCCAAAAAACTCTCGATCTTCAGAAAACTCTGCTTTATAAAGGACAACATGGGTCACGGTTACTACCAAATCCATGGTAAATGTGACCTCTAATAAAAAAACCCTCTTTTGATTAAAATGGGTCATGGTTACTACTAAATTCTTAGTAACCGGGAGGCTACTCAGAGCTGAATTCAAGATTGGGTCACGATTACCATGAAATTCCTGGTAACCGTGAGATAGTTCTCATCTTCATTCTAGACTAAAAAGTTACCTTCCTCATGGTTACTAGGAAATCCTTAGTAACTGTGAGATACTTCTCCTCTTGCTTCTGTATTAAAAACTCCATAGGTCACGGTTACCAGCCCATCAAGTACAATTGCCATGCTGACCGTAACAAGCTTTAAAACGGTGCATTTTGACAGAATGCATGGGTCACGGTTACTAGGAAATTTCTGGTAACCGTGAGGTACCTAAAAATCACAAAATCTGTCAAAAACTCTCAAAAATCACACAAAAACTAGAATTAACTGAGAATCGGATAAATTATTAAATGCTAGTAAAAACAAAGCAAAAGATGCTAAAAGATCAAGGAAACTAGACTCAAATTAAACTAAAACTAAATACTGAAATTGAGTTATCAAATAGAACTCACAATTACATATTATACTGCCAACATGGACAGGAACCCAATAGGTCACACACATATAGAGAAAAGGATAAAATGGTAAAATGACAAGGATAATAATATTTGATATTATTATGAAGGTAGAGAAGTGAATATGATAATAATTAATTAAAGATTTTGATTAATTATGATCAAATAAAATTGTCCGCGAAACTTTTGAGAAATGTTCTGTAAATTGGACCTAATTGAAATAATGTATTTCATGATTAATTATTATTGTCTTATAAGTGTTATATGACTACTATAAGTGTTATAGGAGTGGTATAATAATTAATAAGTCCATTGGAAGAATTATTAAGGGCCAGAGGAATGAAGCAGTTAGCAAAAGCCCTTCCGTAAGGGCCACACGCCAAGTCCATAACAGAAGGACTTAATGGCCTATTTCATGTACCAAATTAATTTAAATATATTACATAAGTGTTATGAAACTCACATATTTAATTTGGTTGGATTTGGAATCCATTTGGGTATTTAAATCCAATTAGTTGCACAAAGGGCCTAGTTTGTGGGTTTTGTGCATAGTCTTTTATGAAAAGGTTTAAATTGGATTTAATTAAGCCCAAATGATTATAATTAATTTCAGAGGCCCAATTAATAATTCTCCAGCAATTTTAAAGAACCCAATCTCATTAAGGAGTTAGAATTTTAACCTAACTATAAAAGGCCAACTAATGAGGAATTAGGGTTAAGTGATTAAAACAAAAGGAAAGTCTTTTTCTCTAATCTCTCTCTCCTTTTTGCGCCAACTCCAAGCTATCTTCTTGGAATTTCGGCCAGCCCTAGTTAAACGCCAATTTGTTGGTTCAATTTATCTCTCTCTAGTGTAGATTACTCATTGGAGGTGTTCGATTTTGGACACTGTGGTTTGCGACAACCCGGTGCGAAGCAAAATCAACTGTTCAACAAAAATCAAAGGTGATTTTTCTTATTCTCATATAGTTATATTGTGTATTCATGGAAAGATTAGATCTAATGGTTAAAAGATTTTAAAATTTCGCTCATGTATCAGATGCATGTAACCGTTAAAATCCAACAGATAAAGTTGAAGAAAGAGTAAAATTAACAAGGATAAGAGAAAAGTGTGGGATCAGTTATGGTTGGATAAAAGTGTAGTCAACGTAGGAGATAAAGGAGAGGTCAGATTAGAATTGGAATAGGAATATTATGGTATAGAATTGTAAGACATACATGCTGAGAGATTAATCGAGACTAAAATTGGTACCTACCAAGACAACCAATTTAAAGTAGTGAATGGCATGGGAGGGATTGTCTCACGTTGGTGGCATACCAAACAGAAACAAAGTTTCATCAAATTGTACATGTTATGTAATGTAAATTTTTTCGATGAATAGATGAAAACACAAAAAGACATAATGAAATTTTGATTTTCCCAAATAGATACATTGATGAATGTGAAAATCAAACTTATTTTTATTATATGGTTGAAAACAAGGGTACACAACACATTTAAAAATTTTGAAACTCTTATAATCAATTTGTTTGTGAAATAACCGAAAATAGCTAGTCTCATTGTGGAGAGATGGTGAAGAAAAATAATTAATTAATTCAATACTAGGATTAATTGCATGATTCCAAAATTGAAAAGGGACTTTTGAATAAGCAAGTAAAGTTAGTATGGTATCAATTATGTGACCAATTTTTCATTTAGAAATTCTATTTTGTTCATGAGTATAAGGACAAGCAAGATGATGTAAGATGCCGGATTTTTGAAAATATAAGGATAATTTTTGAAAATTTCCACCAAAATATGACTAAAATTTCTTAATTTCATAGTTAAATTGCCATTTCACCATAGCTTGCAATTGAAGAAAAATATTGAACACATCACTTTTGAATTTAAAGCAATAAACCCAACTAAAACAAGTAAATTCATCAAAAAATAAAACAAAATATTTTTGATTTAAAAATGAGTCAACTGCAGCAGGACCCTATACATCAAAATGAATAATTTCAAAAGGAGTTGTGTTACTTCGTACAATAGGATACAAATCAATTTTTGTGAAATTTCCTAAATGACATAAAGGGCATTTGTTATTTGAAGCAAAGTAAGGAAAATTACTTGAATTCAAAACATGAGAAGTAAGTCTTTTATGACAATGATCAAATCGTGCATGCCATGAATCAAATGAGACTTTCTGCCCAAGAAATGCCTACTGTAGCTTAGGAGGTAGCACGTACAAATCTCGATCACTTGAGCCTCTCAATAGGATGTCCTTCATCACTTGATCCTTAATTAAAAAAATGTGAAGGCCAAAATTCAAAGAAACAACAATTATCTTTAGTGAATTTTTTAATAGATAAAGGAGACTTAGTAATTTTAGGAACAAAAATGACATCATTAAGTCAAAAATTAGAATAGAAAAAAGTACTATTACAAGTTATTGTCATGCCTTGACCATTACTTACTTTGATAGTATCTCGACCATGATACAGTGCCATTATATGTATCTAATTGTGATCCACAATCATATGATGAGTAGCTCCTAAGTAAATTTAAAACAAAAATGGAATTTGAATACAACATTAGTTAACTAAAAAAGTGTGTGTGTGTGTGTATATATATATACACACACACACATAAATAAATCAATAAAGAAGTGTATTAATTTTACCTTCAAAACCAAATAACCAACTACTAGTGGTAATTGAATCCTCTGCATTTTCAGGTAACATAGATGTCCGTCATTTATTGAGAATTCTTCCTCCCATACTAAATATTGATTCTGAAGCAACTGTAGTAATAGAAATTGTAAGAATATTTCTAGCCATTAGTGAAAGAACAAGATGTTTTGTTTCATTGTCTTTCCACCAAGATAGCACATCAAATTGTGAAATTCTATTCAGTTTTGCATCATTCAAATATATATCTAATTCAAATTTATCTTCAAAACTATTGACAAGATAATCGAATTCCTACAAATAATAAAAAATGACCTTAATGATAAAAATATAAATAAATGTAAAATTATCATTATAAATCACATATTTTTTTTAAAAAAAAAAGAAAAAAAAAGAGACACACTTTCACGAGATCACTATCCACGTTTGGTCTCATTTCTGTTGATGCCTCTGAAATTGGATTATTACTTGTATATGATGCAAAAAAATCATACAACTTATCCTTAATTTTGTTACATTCGTATTTAACTACACTCTCATCTCCGAATAACTTTATATAATAAAATGTTATAAAATCCAACTTATAACAAGAATACAAAATTGCATGAAGAAAGTAACAGAGCATATGCTTCTTTCTTAAATAACAGAGCACAATCCAAAGAAAACCCACATCAAAAGAACAAGAACCCATTTCAGTAACACGAATAAAAAGAGAAACCAGATCAACTCAAGAGCCTATGCAAAAATAACTACAATATGTACCTAATAAGGAAGCAACTCGAGATATATGCTAGTGGTGGAGTGGCTAAAAGAGGAGGAGAACAAGGTGGTAAAGTGGCCGAAAGAAATAATTTAGGTTATATTGTGAGGATGGAGTAGTAAATTTAATATTGTGAGGATGGAGTTGTAAGAAATTTACTGGGATTGTATTCAATGAGTTCGGATTGAATAATAAAATAGATTAATTTTGTATTGAACAAATAGGTAATGAATTAAATTGTATTGAAAAATAAAATGAATCAATTTTGTATTAATTCAATAAATTTTTATTTGAATTGAATAAAATTCAGATTATTTTTTTATTAAACTTTATATTTGAATTAAATTTTAAATTTAGATCAATTCCATTACCCCTAATCAAAGTTAATAGATTATTTTATCATTGACAATTTTTTAAAATTAAAATCAATGGAATAACTATTAATATAGCGATTAAATTTTTTAGATTGATGTCCATCCTACATGTGATGCCTTTTGCAGTATTAAGTTCTAATGACTCACTTCATAGTTTGTAATAATAATTAAATATAAAAAAAATATGTTGGAACATTCTCGAATCAGATTCACATTTTATTTTTATAATTGATAAATTTGCTCCAAATCCTTTTATTCTTAATTGGAAAAAAAAAATAAAAAAACAATAAAGTGAAATGATCAAGGGACATTCATTTTATATTTACATATGGCTCAGCAACAATGTTTTCCAGCAACATCAAATAATCAGGACCATTGATCATTATCAGATCTCCCTCATCTACAATCAAATATCACACCGTTCAAATATTTATATATATATATATATATATATATATATATATATATATATATATATATATATATATATATATATATATATATATAAGAAAATTCTTCCTGTTCTTCCAAAAAAGAAAAACAATTTTTTATATATTTTTTGTTTTTGGGACAATCATCAAGAGCACAACCATCACACGATCCATTACAACCATGATCATCTCTGGAGCTCCATCATACGAGAAAAGTCCTCGAAGCATACGAACCCATCACCATTCTTATCCACCTCTGCTATCATGCGCCGGCAATCGTCTAACGTGCACCTATAATCTCCAATAGCCTTATACCCTCCCAATAATTCCTCCGCCGTTATTTTCCCATCCTGATCCGCGTCAAAAAACTCAAAAGCCACTCTCAGCTCATCGCCTCCAGCCGGCTCACAAGCCGACCCGATTTTAGTCATCAGAGCCTCCACGCTAATGCAGCCGTCGCCGTCATGATCCACCTCACTAAGCATAACCGCCACTTCCTCCGCCGACGGAGGCTCAGCTCCAAGCCGATAAAGCAGCGCCTCTAAGTGGCGCCGGGAGACAATCCCGTCGTTATCCCTGTCCATCATCTTAAAAGCCTGAACCAGATCCGTATAAAAATCAACATCGGACCAATCACCCGATGTTTCCGGCAATACACTAGTCGGCGTTCCGACTTCAGCCCTAGAGTCACCTTTGTTATGAGAAACGGAAGAATCGGACGAAGAATAGGACGTCGCCCCATAACTGTAAGAGGAAGGATCAGATCTGGAGACAACGGATCGGTCCTTTTTAGATTTGAAAAGGCGTTTGGGGCTGAGATTTTTGGGAGTGATAGTCTTGATAAATTGCTTCATAGCGGAGAAAATGAGGAGAAGAAGAAAGTGAATGTAGATGAAAGAAGAAGGAAGAAAGGCTTGAGGGGGAAAGAAAGAAGAAGGTGAGAGGTTTTAAAAGGAGTAGAGTAGGGAGTGCCATAGCAACTTCCAGGAAACTTCGTAGCAACAACACTTTCAGCCTTTTTTCGGTTATTATATATATGTGTTTTTCCACATGACTATTCAGTGTTTGAGTAATTAATGTGTCATGTTTCGCGGCCTAACTTTTGATATTCTTTGATTAATTAATTTTCAATTAAAATCAGAAAAATCTTTAATACTGTGTTTTCAATGACGTGGATAAACATTATTCCTTTTTTTTTTCTTTAACATCACTACGTGGATTAAAATAAGTGAACAAAAGTTTCTATTTCCTTATACTGAAAAACCGTGTGCGCGGTCCATTGACATTTTTCACATATATTAAAATAATTATTATTTTTTCAGTTTAATAAAAAAATATTTTTAAAAATCTATAATATCATTTTATATTTAATAAAAATAATTTAGAAAAAAATTAATAAAGACATTAATATATTTCTCTTATTAACATAAAAAAATAAAATTGAAACGTACATAATAAATATTTTTTAATTTTAGAAAACAACAATTTAAGTGCAATAAATTCTCCGGAAAAAAGTGACAATTAATATAAGAGAGTGAATGTTATTATCATTGTTATTAAAATATTTCAGTTCTACATTTTATTTGTAAAATATTTTCCCTCTTGCAGCTAAAGTTTTTTTTTTTTTGAAAAAATTTACCTCACTTAAAATATTATTTTATAAAATTAATACTGCATTTATTATAATTTTATCCTCTTTTCTTTATCATTTATTGTATTTATTTTTTCGTTTACTTTCTCTTTTTTATACAATTTTTTTACATTTTTTTTGTAACTATATGATATTCTAAATTTACTAATATAACTAATTCAAATTCATATGAAATAAATTTATAAGACAGTAAAACTTTCTTTTGCAAGTATTTAAAAATACTTAAAAGAGAAGGCTCTTACAATCTATCGGGTTACTTCGCCTGCCTCCTGCTCCAAGGGTTCTCAAAGAAAAAGAAGCTCCAACGGTCGGTTCTGCAAAAAGATCATCCGACGATCAAGTCAGCAAAGGTAAAAAGGGTGATTTTGGTAAAGATTGGCTATAAGAGTATCATACCAGAATATCTTGAATATTTATAGAGAAAAGACTCCCATTTGTAAATTGGATCATCATTAGAGTCCTATTTGAGAAAAGAGTACTTCCTGAACAGGAAACTTTCCCCAAGATAGGGAGCATAGTTAGGAATTGCACCCTAACTAGGATATAGCCTAGAACGGCGCCGCATAGACTCCATATGGGTCCTGGGTGGTCCGAGTAGCTAAAGAGCCAAACCTTGGGCCCGGATCTAGGCCCAGTATGGTTATCACATATCATTTCTTTGGATATAGCCTAGAACAGCACCACATAGACTCCATATAGGTCCTGGGTAGTGCGAGTATGATCTTCTGTATAGCTTTTCGTCCAAAATAAAATACAGGCTAGAATATCGAACCATCTTTTTGGCTTTTACTTGATCATCTGGGAGTGTACCAGAGTCCAAAAATTGATAGATCGGCAACCTCTACCTATCCATCTGCTCATTCATCTATACTCAATAGGTTTCATATGATGGTTATTTGATGACTACCAGATTATATCCCCCGACTGTATCATGCCATTTGAGGATGCCTGCTTAGTTAGTGAGTCCGCCATGTTGGTTTTTTCCCTAGGTATTTATTCAATTGTCTATGAACTTCTCCTTTTCTCCAACCGAGTCAGCTAAGCAGATACCAAGTCTCGATATTTCATCATCGATTGTTCCTTGGCTTCGAACCTCCCTAATAATTGGCTAACGACCAATTAAGAGTTAGAGTGAATGAATAAGGAATTGGCCTTTACCTCCATGGCGAGTTGTAATCCAAAGCTAAATGCCTCGTATTCTGCAACGTTGTTAGATGCTGGGAAAGATAACGGAGCCATTACTCGTATACATATTCTACCGAGGCTGGACAGCACAACTCCCACTTCGGCTCCCTTCGTTGAGGTTGTTCCATCGACATATAAATTCGATGTCACTTTATTTTGTTTTGGTAGAGGGGCATGGAGCTCGGTTATGAAATCTTCCAAAACTGGCACTTTCATTGCCAAATGAGGCTCATATCGAACATCGAACTCCTTTAATGGGCTACCCATTCTATTATCCTTCTTGAGGCCTCCAATTTCTGCATTACTTTATTGAGGGGATTGTTGGTCTGAACAAAATCATATGTGCTTGAAAGTAAGGCCGTAACTTCACTACCGAGGTGATTAAAGCCAGGGCTAACTATTCGAGAATAGGATATTTGAGTTCAGTGCCTTGAAGAAACTTACTGGTATAATAGATGGAAAATTACTGTGTACCTTCTTGCCTAACCAAAACCAAACCCACGACTCCCTCTGAAATCGATAAGTATATGAATGAGCTATCGCCCTACTATGGCCAATTGAGCAGCGGAGGTGAGCTCAAAATTTGCTTCAAAGACTCAAAGGCTAATTGACACTCCGAACTCCATTCAAAATTCTTCTGATTTTTCAAGGCTTTATAGAAAGGAAGGCATCGTTTAGTTGAATAAGAGATGAATCTGCCTAGGGTTGTGATCTTCCTATTCAATATCTGCACCTCCTTAACCATTTTTGGTGGTTCCATACTCAAAATGGCTTCAATCTTCAAAGGATTAGCTTTTATCCCCTTTTTGAAATAATAAAGCCCCAAAGACACACTTTTCTAAATTCAACTTGAGCTCGAATTTTCTAATAGTGGAGAACATTTCTTCAAGTTCCTTGATGAGGTCTGATGGGGTTCTACTTTTGATAATCATATCGTCCACATATACTGTTCCAACCTATCTGTCCTACGAACAACTTGTTCATCAACCTTTGATAAGTGGCCCCCGCATTCTTAAGTCTAAATGGCATTACCCTGTAGCAATAAGTCCTCTTGTGAGTTATAAATGTTGTTTTCTCCTCATCATCCAGACTCATGGGGATTTGGTGGTATCCTACCGAAACATCCAAGAAGGTGTATTCTTTAAATCCAGCCGTCAAGTCTACCGGCATATCAATGTTCGACAAAGGGAAACTATCTTTTAGGCAAGCTTTATTCAGGTCTGTGAAATCGACCCCCATTCTCCACTTCCTAGTAGATTTCTTTGCCAATACTACATTGGCCAACCGGTCCGGATAGAGTACTTTTCTTATGAATCTGTTCTTCAATAATGTGTCTGTTTCCTCGCTTATCGCTATTTGTCTTTCTAGTGCATGGTTACGTTTTTTTTTTGCTTCACTAGTTTGCAATCGGGCTAGATGTTCAAGGAATGAGACATCATCTTACGTAAAATACCAATTATATCTGAAGGTTTCTAAGAGAACACATCCTCAAAAGCCTCAAGAACATCTAACAGGGGCTTCTTTCGAACTTGTCTTTTGTGAGGTGATCTTAACTACCTTTTCGGGTAATAACTCAATCTCTTGTAACATGTCCATGGGTTCGGCCTTCTGGGTTGGATCAGATGGAACATCTAGTGCACCACTAAGACAGCCTGGTTCGCCTCCTTCAACATAGTAAGATATGTCTCCTAGGCTACAGTTTGGTTTTCACGAAGTATTGTTATTCCTTCTAATGTTGGGACTTTCGTAACCAATTTCTGCATATAAATGTAAGCATCTACGGTAGCCAACAGAGGTCACCCAAAAATTGCATTATAAGACAACGACATATTTATTACCATAAAGCATGCTATACATAATCTGATTGTGGACTCATCTCCAAGCTGCATATTTAGATTGATTGACCCTTCTAACTTGACCGGCTGCCCTGAGATACCGATTAGGGGAATTGTGACTCCTTCAATCGGGGTCGGCATGCCTAGAGCCTTGTAGGCCTACAAAGTAATTAGGTTGACCGCACTGCCTGTATCCACTAAAATTCGCTATCCTAAGAAATCTACAATCAGTGCTTCCATTACCAAAGCATCATTGTGGGGTTGATGCACATGTTTTCCATCTCTGTCTGAGAACTGGATGACCTCTGACGTGGAGGGTGACATTCCCCCTTTTCAAAAACCTCTTTTACTTTGCATTTTTTTGAATCTCCAAACACATCATAGTGCTTTCCTCCTACTATGACGTGGACAATCCTGGCTGTTGCTGCATTCGCCTCTGCCTGACCGCCAGGGTGATGTACAACCCACATCATTCTTACTCCCCTTTACAAACTGCTTGAGCTCGCCCTTCCTTATCTGATACTCAATTTCTCTTTTAAGTTGCATGCAATGGCTCTTATCTTTGTGAAAGGCACAATATAGGCTTTGGTCCCTATCTGGGTTATCCTTTATGGGTTTTATCCATCTTACATCGTAGTTTTCCTTCATCTACGATAGGGCTTAAGTGGGGGATACATTGAGTTTGGTAAATTGTTCTTCATTACGGCTTCCTGAGTATGGCTTTGAGACCACGTAAGCTCTATATGACCCCTTGGTAGCTCTTGAATCGCTCTTCCATGAGCGAATTTTCTCCTGGTCTGTTCCTTAGGAGGATTTGCTGACACATTCCCAGTCCCCATACCAGAGTCTCCTAGCTTAGTCCATGTGGATATATTTGTGTGCTTTTATCATTAGCTCGGTAAAGTTTGCTAGGGTTTTTTGTTCAAGGAATCACTAAAATCTTGGCACCTTCTGTTCTTGCTCAGTGCGTTCATGGCAACCTCTAAGTTTAAATTGTGGATGTCTAAGGTCACCTTATTGAACCTATCAACATAACTTCGTAACGATTCTCCTTTCTCTTAGACCACCTGGTAAAGGTTGGCTGAGACACTCGTAAGTTGGATTGCCGCTACAAAATTTACTGTGAACATCTCTGTGAGCTACCTAAAATTGTTTATCGAATTTTCGGGTAAGTTCCCGAACCATACCTAAGTAGAATCTGCTAAGCTTTGTAGGAAGATCTTGCAAAGTGCGGCATTATTTGTGGTGTAAATCAGCATGACATGTCTAAATTGGTCCACGTGTGCCCGTGAATCTATGTTTCCATTACACCAGAGAAGGTTCAGTAATCTTATGTTCGAAAAGGGACGGAGAGTATGGCTATAACACCCATACCATACAGACCTAATGGAACAGTGCAAAAAGTCAATTTTTTTTCCTGAATTGCTTCACCTTTTATTTCTATTCTTAGTCCATTTATATTTTTAAGTTACATCACCGCAGATCTATAACTGTCCAAGGTTACTATTTATTTTATAAAAATTCGATAATATGACGGCTATAAATCTAACTAGCCTCCTGAAATGCAGATAATTTTCATAGCCTCTCAGAGGCACAATAATTTAATAATCATCAATATACATTCCATTCCACATATCCTATGTCCAAACACTTTCATTCACATCTGTATCATATTTAACTCAATAATCACATATAAAATTATACACTCCTGATATACAACTCTTTTTATTACAACTTTTATCATTTATACATGTATATGCATGCCATACAAACCAAACATATACATATCCTAAACCAAAACTTCCTTCCCCCTTGTGTACTACTGCTCCTACTTCTCGGTACCTGCATGTAGTAAATTTTACGTGCTGAACATTAAATATGTCCAATGGTGACTAACAATCATATTATTTTCCTTACATAATATTATTTCAATTTTGAAACAAATAAGTTAATAAACTTATAATATAATTTCAATTAAACAAATTTTACTCATTTTCATTTCAAAAATAACTTTATTCTATTATTAGCAATCCCTTTTTCTTAATACCAAGACTTTAAATAATTTTTCAATTTAGTCCCTAATAATTCATTTATTTTAAAAATTGCCCGTTTTATTCAATAATTACAAAATTGCCATTATATTCCTTTATTTTCATTTTTACCCTATAACTTTATATACAAATTACCGTTTACCCTTTAGTTTTACATTTTCATGCAAAATTACACTTTTGATACCTATGTCCTGTAAACCTCATTTTTTTCACTGTTGGGATACTAAATTATCATTTTATCCTTTATGGTCTTTTCTTAATCATATTTACTAGTTAAATACCAATTTTAGTAAAATTATCGTTTTGCCCCTAAAATTTTTATTTCCTTTCAATTAGGTCCTTTTTTCACATTCAACTTCATTTTTGTCTTTTTTTTCACACTTTTAACCCATTCTTAAAATAATGCCCCTAGTACAATCTCGACAAAAACTCTCAGACCGAATATATAGGACGTGGACCTCACAGGGCCACAAACAGATTGAAAAATGACCCCAAATGATCATTTTTCATAGAACAGACAGATACTATGGAGATTTAATTAAGATCTTACCATAGCAAAGCAAGTCATCATGACTTGTACCGTGGTACAAATATCCCTATGACCAGCTAATTATATCTCGAGATAAATTTTACTGCTAGGGTATTTCTAAAGGCATAATTTCATTAAATTCAATTCATTATTCAATTTTTTCATACTTTTCATTACTTTTTTCATTTAATTTATTTTTTAGTCAAACTTTTTAATTTTTTTACACAATTTGTGAATTACTTCACCATAATTCACCATTTTCTAATTAAATTATGCAATACCTCACATTAATTCAAAATTTTCATTTATTCCATAACCAAAAATCATCTCAAAAATATTCACTAAATTCCTATAAATTTTACAAAAATTCATGGATATGTTATTTCATCTCTATCATCATTTTAAGGCTTAATTCCATCAAAATATATAAAATAAACACTAATTCTCCTTAGGGAAGCATTCGGCCAACATGAAAAATCCATCATATAATTATCTAAAAATTTATTTACACATTCTACTAGGCTTATTTAAGGTCTAATTGCATTATTCTAACATCAATTTCAATTAAATACCATTTAATCAATTTTTTCCTAAGTTACATAAAGGGAAGTCATTAAAAATTTAGGAAAATAATAGGATTTATTAGTCACTAACCTTCTTCACAAGCTTTAGGCCTCTAAAGGCTCCTTTTCCTCCCCTTTGGCCTTGGATGGTTGTCCCTCGCTTGGAGAACCTACCATGGCCACAAACTTTAACAATTAAATACCATACTTATTGATCTTAAAAGCTTAAATTGATTACATAATTGAACTTTAGGCACCTAAAAGTACTTTTAGGTACCTTAAAATAAAATTAAAATCATGAATTTCAGTTACATCTCTTTGAAATCTAAAGCTTTATCACTTAATTTCTCTTGTTTTCCTTCCTCAAATCAAAGGATAAAGGTTTAAATAATAATCTAGAGAGATAGAAATAATTTCCTTATGCTTGGTTTAGTGAATAATTTAGGCTAAAATGGAAGAAATTTAAGAAAGAAATGGTGAAAGAGGATTCAGCCAAGAAAAGGGAGAAGAAGGTAGTAAAAAATTTTGGCATTCCATATATTTTTTAGCCTTTTATAATTGGTTTTAATAGGCTTAGGCTTGGGCCCATTAGTGGATTTAATCCAAATTAACCAAAGCCCATCAATAACCCATTAAATAGCTTTAAATAATTTCTCCCACTTTCCAAATCCAAATCACTTCAAATTTGATTTCATCATTTTATCACATCAAAAATAGGTTTTACACAAAATTTCAGCTCAATCAGAGTCTATTTTCAGTCCAATTTAATCAAATTGGTTCGATGCAATAACTAATGGTGTCATAAAAAAATTCACTTTCTTATACCAAAATATTCTACATAAAATTTCATTAATATCTGCAAAATCTGTCAATTTTTAAAGTTTATTTACTATTTTTAAAAATTCGGTCAAATTCGAGTTAACCCTTCTTATAAAAAAAATTGACTTGCTAGTTTTTTTTTCGTATTATTGACTTTTGGAGGCCCATTTAACCTCGATTTTGCTTCAATTTCAACACCGGACTCACCATGATCAATCCTTTTTTATAGTCAAATAAAATATTTTTCACTTTCGGGTACAGTTTTTAGCTCAAAAATACTATTTACCATCAAAAATTACGATTCACGACTAATCCAGTGTTGAGACCATTACAATTTTCCCCTACTAAAAGAAATTTCGTCCTCAAAATTTAATTATATCAAAGAGTAGAGGATATTGTTGTCTCATGGTCACCTCTGGTTCCCATATAGCTTCTTCTACATAGTGATGGTGTCATAAAACCTTCACTAGTGGAACCTATTTATTCTTGAGCTGATGGATTTCCCTAGCCAAGATCTCCACCGGTCATTCTTTATAAGTCATGTCGGTTTGTACTTTTATTTCTTTGGGTGTAATCACTTGGCTAGGATCAGACCTATACCCATGGAGCATAGATACATGAAACACATCGTGTATCTTTTCTAATTCCAAAGGCAACATTAATCGGTAAGCTATGGAACCCACTCGCTGAAGCATCTTAAAAGGGCCAATAAATCTCGAACTTAACTTGCCTTTCTTGTCAAATCTCAGAATCTTCTTCCATGGAGATACCTTTAGAAAAACTTTTTCTCCGACCTAGAACTCTATATCCCTCATTTTTATATCTGTATAGGATTTCTAATGATCTATAGCTTCCTTTAATCTACCTTTAATAATCTTCACTTTCTCTTCAAAATCATGAATCAAATAAGAACCTAGTAGTTTCCTTTCATTTAATTCGGTCCAGTATAGGGGAGTTTTACATCTTTTACCATACAAAGCTTCAAAATGAGCCATTTTTAAACTAGACTGGTAGTTGTTGTTATAGGCAAACTCTGCCAAAGGCAAGTACTTTTCCTAACTGCTACCAAATTCAAGAATACAACATCTGAGCATATCTTTTACTATCTAGGTCACTCGTTCTGACTGACCATCAGTCTGAGGGTGGAATGTTATGCTAAGGTTGAGCCTCATGCCTAAAGCATCTTGAAAGCTTTGCCAGAAATGGGACGTGAATCTAGGATCCCTGTCAGAAATAATAGAGGATGGCATTCCATGTAGTCTCACTACCTCATTAATATAAATCTCTGCCAGCCTAGACAAAAGATAATCCATCCGTACTGGTAAGAAATGAGCAGATTTAGCGAGCCGATCAATGATCACCCAGATGGTATCATGGTTCTTTTGAGTCACAGGTAAGCTAGTCACAAAATTCATGGTTACCTCGTCCCATTTCCACTCTGGTACTAACAAAGGATGCAGTAGTCCTGAAGGAACCTAATGCTCAGTTTTTACTTGTTGACATATCAAACATTTACTCACAAATTCGGTCACATCTCGTTTCATACTTGGCCACCAGTAGTAAGCTTTTAAGTCCTGATACATCTTGTTACCTCTAGGGTGCATGGCATAACGGCTATGGTGTGCTTCAGTCAGAATATTTTTCTTCAGCCCTTCTTAATTTGGAACATAGAGTCTTTTCTTCTAGCAGGGGCTTCCATCATCGCTTAAGGAGTAATCTCCTTTACTGTCACTCTGAAGCTTATTTATGATAGCCATTAGCCGATCATCTTCTCTTTGAGCTATCTTTACTTGGTGCGTAAAGTCAGGTTTCGCATGCATTTCAACTACTAAAGCTCCATCTGGCACCAGATTTAAATTGGCATTCATGGCTCGAAGAGCTGCAAACAATACTATCAGCTACTTACACTTATCAATTATCTATACTTATTCATTCAAAAGCATTAATATTACCTGACATGAATTTCCTGTTAAGCGCATCAGCCACTACATTAGCTTTTCCTAGATGGTAGTCGATGTAACAATCATAGTCTTTAATCAACTCCAATCATCATCTCTGTCTGAGATTGAGTTCTCTCTGGGTAAGTAAATATTTTAAACTCTTGTGATCTGAATAAATATAACATTTCTCTCTATATAGGTAGTGTCTCCAAATCTTTATGCAAAAACAATGGCTGCTAACTCTAAATCATGAGTTTGATAGTTCTTCTCATGAGTCTTGAGTTATTGGAAGGAATAAGCAATCACCTTACCTTCTTGCATTAGAACGTAGCCTAAACCATTCCTGGAAGCATCAATTTAGATCACAAAATCTCTGCCTGACTCAGGTTGAGTAAGAATAGGAGCTTATGTTAATATACTTTTAAGCTTATCAAAATATTATTGGCATTCATCAGTCCGTATAAATTTGGTATGTTTTTGTAGCAATCATGTTAAAGGCACTGAAATAGTAGAGAAGCCTTTTATGAATCTCCTATAATACTCGGCCAATCCCATAAAATTCCTCACGTCTGTAACATTTTTAGGTGGCTTCCATTGAAGAATTGCACCAATCTTTGAAGGATCTACTTTTATACCTTCTGTAGATGTCACATAACCCAAGAAGGACACTTCATTTAACCAAAAGTCACATTTACTGAACTTAGCATATAGTTGCTTTTCCCTTAAAGTCTGTAGAATAATTCTCAAATGCTTATCATGTTCTTTCCAAATCTTAGAGTAGACTAGGATATCATCAATGAAGACTACCACAAATTAATCTAAATAAAGGTGAAAATCCTTATTCATCAAGTCCCTAAAAGCAGTTGGTGAATTTGTAAGTCCAAATGGCATGATCAAGAACTCATAGTGGCCATACTTGGTGCGAAAGGCAGTTTTTGGCACATCTGCTTCCTTCACTCCCATCTGATAGTAGCCTGATCTCAAGTCAATCTTTGAAAAGACACCTACTCCCTTAAGTTGATCAAACAAGTCTTCAATACGAGAAAGTGGATATTTATTCTTTATGGTCACCTTGTTCAACTGCCTGTAATCAATGCACAATCGAAGAGTTCTATCCTTTTTCTTTACAAATAGGATAGGTGCTCCCCAAAGAGAGGTATTGGGCCTAATAAACTACTTGTCAAGCAACTCCTGTAATTGAATCTTAAATTCTTTTAATTCTGCTGTTAGTGTAAGCCCTAGCCCCAATGCATTGTAATAAAACATTTAAAATTAATAAAATGAGGCATTTGTTTTATCTTTTGTATTCCTGTGCATGTCAATTGATAAAACTATCCAAGAATGTCATTTCGGTTTAAGTTATCATGTGTGAGGCACATTGTTGTAAGACCTTGAAAAAAATGAGAATTCATTCTAAACATCCCTAGTCAGTCATTGTTATGGGAATAACAATGAATTAAGACTAGTATGCTCTCTCTGATATTATGAGTTCTATCTTACGGATCATTAGGACAAGAGTGTCAATCAGAGATCATAGATACATGTTAAAGAACGTGGTATCTGGATACGATCCACTCATGAGAACACTACATGGTACAAGTCATAAGTGTTTCTCATATGCAAGTTTTGTATCGGAGTTCTTAGACCTGAAATCTCTATGAAACTCTTTATGAATTACTGTGTACTTTGACATACACCTAACGTGCTCGTAACAGAGTGACAAGTAGGGTATGATTGGGTATGCATTGATTCATGTTAGAGAGCATGAGAGAAGTGAAGGGATTACCCATCTCATTAAGAGAGAAAATATCATCGGCCACTTGATCAGTGAACTGAGAAGTGTATGGCCATACCAAGATGAAATAATGAGTAATCATTATTTATCTGAGAGTTCAGTGTCACTGGAATATCAAGAAAGGAATTAATATATATAAAGATGACTAGTTCCATGCCTTATATTAATTCTGATATTTATGGGTAAGGGACTATGCAAAATTGCATTAGGTCACTAAATGCCATATGCATTTTCATTTAATTTGAAATGCTATAATATCTTACTAGAGAATATATATAGCCTTTGAATTAATTTATTAATTCATTGCCAACATTAAATGGACCTATAGGATCACACACAAAGCATTAGGCTTAAAATATTTAAATTAAGTATTGGGCATTAATTTGAGCTCTTAATTAAAGTCAAATGAATGTGTGTAATGGGTTATTAGATTGCTATTGGACCTTGGCCCAAGAGAGAAAAAAATTCAGCCCGCAAGGTTTAATTTCAATTAATTAAATGTCATGTGTTAATTTAATTACTTGAGTATTAAAGCCTAAAGGATTTTAATTAAATTAATTCACTTGATAATTGGATGGTGTGGCCGAAATTCCAAGATAATGTCAATGGAATTTCGGCACATGATTAATTATTTTATTAAGTGATTTAATTAATTATTATGTCTTACATTTATTTTAGATTAAATAAAAAAGGATTATCTTGGATTAAATGTATTATTTTAAGGAGTTTTAATCAATATATATTTCTTAATTTAAAGAAGTGATAAAGGCTAAAATTAATTATCTCTAGATAATATTAATTATCTTAAGGTAGTGGTTTTTAGATTGATCACTTAAGAAAATGAAAAGAATATATATTGAGGGAGAAAAAACGTGAAACCCTAATAATTCTATGGTTTTGGCGTGTTTTTCTCTCTCTCTCTCATAAATTGTTTTGGCCATTTTTTCACAAGGAGAAAGGATTGTTCCTCATTCTCTTGTGTTATTGGGTAGTAATAGCAACCTAAAGAAGTACAAAATTAGGTTTTGTAGCTTCAAACTATAGCCATTACACAATACCTTAAAAGAGAGCTAGTAATCTCGATTTTAAGCCGATGGTGCAATTGTGTGTGTGAGAATAGAGGGAGTGGCGTAAAAGGCTGTTCCTTGGCATTGGTGATCAAGATCTAAGGTGGATAAAGTCATCTCGGTTGCTGGTCATCACCAAACTCAAGATTAAAAGGCATCCAAAGTTTTAAGTTTTTTAACCCTAAAATTGCATGTTTCAATTCTTGCTTTGGATTTGTATGGTATGTATGATGAAAAATTTTGTTTTTCTGCTGCGTTATCGTCACATTTATACCATTTCATATTCCATCAGTGGTATCAGAGCCTAAAAATGCCTATTTTAGTGCTTTAGATGCATGAATAAATTAGTTAAAATCGTCATTATGAAAACATGCAAATTTGAAATTTTCTGTTTTGAGTTTTTTGCATTGTTTTGGTGTAAAAATGATTTTAATTGATTAGATAGGTATTATAATTAATATGACATGTTATTATACTGTCCTAAGATGTTATTAGGGATGTTAATGGTTGGATTTAATTATTTATACCTGATGGTACATGTTAATATTAAAACTAGGTGGATTTGGCATGTTAATTATAAGTTTAACAACTAGTTTTTAAATATTAAATGTAAAAACGTTTTTGGGATATTTGTAAGTGATTTTTAAAGATTAAATATCAGGTCTGGACATGTTTTAAATTTGGTTTTAATTCTGGTCCATGACAATTTAATTGATTAATTTTAAAATCACTTAAAACTATGTCTAGTTTGTGTTTGTTACATGTTTAATCAACATTGTTTGTTTTATTTTGATTAAAATGGTAAAAACACATTTAGATTAAAATGGTACAGAATATTAAATCAATATTTATGACCTTATTTAATTTATTAAATGACTCATAAAATTGTTTTAAGTATTTGTGCATTTTTGTGGCATCACATAAGCATTAAACAACTAGTTTTGGTGTTTGTTTGTGTTATATGCATACCGTGTACCATGTATATATGTTCTTCATGATTTTGTGTTTTAATTCATGTTGGTACATATTATATGTATTTTTAATGTTTATGGGCTTGATGACATAAAATTAAAAATGGCAAAATTGGAAATTATACTAGAGTTGATTTATGGCACAAATCTAACTAGTTTGTGTTTTGGGCTTTTAAGAGAACTTATTCAATAAGTGGATTCAGTCCATTGGGCTTCGGCCCAAGCCTATCACGGGGTCATCTCTTAAAGGTTAAAGTACACAATTTCCATTAATGGGCTTGGCTAAATTAAATAAAATTGGACTTTGTTTTATCCATGAATGTTATGTATATTTATTTGCTAGTTTGGTGTGATGAATGGATATGCATGGTGCATTCATGGGCCCTGGGTTTTTTTAATTAAATATGGCCTGCAAGCCATTATATTTTATTGTAAAAGTTTCATTTATTTCTTAGAATAGAATATACTTGAAGACTTTGTAAATCAAGACGAAGCCCACTGGAGTGGAGAAGCCCAACTCGAAGATTCTTATGTAATAGTATATAATCTTAGTTGTAGATTTTTGGGCCCATGTTTGTCACGCTTTACTTTATGCAATTATTTATATATGCATGCTATGTATGGATGACAAAGCGTATGCCATGTAAGCCGTAATAAAATGAGTCCCTAAGATAGTAAGTCACAAAGTTGCCTTCCTAATTCAAAACATGTCAAGGCATCGATCATCGGTCACGTAGACTAGAAGTCCTAGATGCGCCCGATTATCTTTGTGAGGCATGGGTTGTGAATGTAGGTTGGACTTAACATGGAAATAGATGCCCGGACCTAGGCAACTAATAAATGGGTTTGTGCTATAACATCTTAAGATGTTAGCCTATTTGATCCAAAAGTCATTTACGAGACATGATTGGAGTTTTCCTACCTAAGTAACTTAACTTGTTAGGTGTACAAGCTCAGCTTGACTAATAAGTTGTTGTGAAAAGTGGATCTTGGCCCACATCAAATCACTAATGCGAATTATTTAAAGGGATATTAATTCGGTTTGTGGGATTATAATAAGACCTCATTTAATCTTGCTAAATTTTATTGTAGATTGAAAATGGCATCTTCAAACAACAATTTCTCATTGCGATCGGTCCTTGAAAAGGACAAATTGAATGGCACCAATTTCATAGACTGGTCTCAAAACTTAAGAATAGTTCTTAAGCAAGAGAAGAAGTCGTATGTTTTGGATGCACCCTTACCTGAGGAACCTACTACGAACGCTTCTGTGGTTCAAAAGGAAACTTTTGAGACCAAGAAAAGTGACTCTAATGATGTGACCTATTTGATGCTAGCCACTATGGTGCCTGAATTGCAAAAGTAATTTATGGACCAAGAGGCCTATGCGATCATGGTGCACCTCAAGGAGATATTCCAAGAGCAAGCTCATCACGAGAGGTTCGTGACAACAAAGGCCTTAATTTCTTGCAAGATGGCTGAGGGTACTCCTGTTAGTACCCATGTACTCAAGATGAAAGGGTATCTTGATACTCTTGAGAAGCTTGAGGTACTAGTGCCAAAGGAATTGGCCACTGACTTGATCTTAGGATCATTGCCTGCTGCTTATGATCCATTTGTGATGAATTATAACATGCATGCAATGAACAAGTCAGTCACTGAGCTTCATGGGATGCTTAAGAATGCTGAAGAGAACATTCGAAAGGCCAATCCCGTACTAATGGTTTAAAAGGGAATTAAGAAGGGACCCACTAAGGGAAAGGGAAAGGGAAAACCCAAGTCAGTTGGGAGTGTACCTCAGGCCCAATCCAAGCCTAAGGCACAGAAACTCAATGAGAGTGAGAGCACTTGCTTCCATTGCAATAAGATAGGGCATTGGAGGAAGAATTGCGCTCTCTTCAAGGAAGAACAAAAGAAGAATGGAGCCAAGGCATCCAGTTCTGGTATTTTTGTTGTTGAAATTAACCTTTTTATTTCTACCACTTGGGTATTGGATACCGGTTGTGGTTCTCATATTTGTTCAAATGTGCAGGGGCTAAGAAATAGGTGGTTACTTGGGAAGAATAAAGTGGACCTCGGTGTGGGGAATGGAGCACGAGTTGCTGCCATAGAGATAGGCGACTATCACCTCACTTTACCTTCCGGACTTTGTATTGTTTTGAATAATTGTTATTATGTGCCTGCTATGAGCATAAACATTATTTTAGTTTCATGTTTGGATAATGATGAATTTGATTTTGTTATTAAAAATGGCAATGCTCATATTCGTCGCCAAGGCATTTCTTATGGCAATGCCATGTTGCAAAATAGTCTTTATATCCTTGATTTACAAAACAGAGAGTCCATATACAACATTAATACAAAGAGGGTTAAATCAAACGAATTGAACCCTACTTACTTCTGGCATTGTCATTTAGGACATGCAAATGAAAAATGCATTTCAAGACTCCACAAAATTGGAGTGCTTGGGTCATTCGACTTAGAGTCTTATGACACATGCGAGCCATATTTGCATGGAAAAATGACAAAGAGTCCTTTTAATAAAAAAGGTGAGAGGACTAATGGCTTATTGGAACTAATACATACTGATGTATGTGGACCTTTAAGTACACATGCTAGATGTGGTTTTAGCTACTTCGTGACATTCACAGATGACTTCAGTAGATATGGCTATGTCTATCTAATGAAGTACAAGTCTGAAACTTTTGAGAAATTTAAAGAGTTTAAGAATGAAGTAGAAAACCAACTTGGCAAAAGTATAAAAGCCATTTGATCAGATCGAGGTGGCGAATACTTAAGCCAAGAGTTTGACAATCATCTAAAGGAGTGTGGTATTATTTCACAGCTCACTCCTCCTAGAACACCTCAATGGAATGGTGTGTCCGAAAGGAGAAATCGAACTCTGTTGGACATGGTTCGATCTATGATGAGTCAAGCTAATCTTCCTATCTCTTTTTAGGGTTATGCATTAGAAACTGCTGCATTTCTATTGAACCGTACTCCAACTAAAGCAGTTGAGAAGACACCATACGAGGTATGGACTGGGAAAGAACCCAATATGTCTTTTCTCAGGATTTGGGGCTGTGAAGCACATGTTAAGAAATTAACATCTGACAAACTAGAGTCCAAATCCAGTGTCTGCTTGTTTGTGGGTTATCCTAAAGAAACAAAGGGATACTACTTTTACTCACAAGCCAAGAACAAAGTATTTGTTGCTCGCAAGGTTGTTTTCTTGGAAAAGGAGTTCCTTCTCAAGAAAGACAGTGGGAGTAAAGTAGAACTTGGAGAAATTCAAGCGCCACAAACTCCTATAGAGGATGAGTTGAAAATGGGATCAAGTTCACAACCAGTTGTGGAACAAGAACCCATTGCACAAGAATCTAGAAGGTCCAGTAGGGTACGTCAGGAGATTAAGAGATATGGATTTCTAATCACTGACTGACACTATTGAGTTAGTAGATCATGAGGATCCTACTACCTACCGAGAAGCTATTGAGAGCCCAGACTCGGAAAATTGGCTTGAAGCCATGAAATCCGAGATGCAATCAATGTACGATAACCAGGTTTGGACCTTGGTTGATCCACTGAAAGGTGCTAAGGTAATTGAATGCAAGTGGCTATTCAAACTCAAAGCTGATAAGACCTACAAAGGTAGACTAGTAGCAAAAGGTTTTCGACAAACTCATGGTGTAGACTATGACGAGACCTTTTCGCCCGTAGTCATGCTCAAATCCATTAGGATCTTACTTGCCATAGCTGCATATCATGATTATGAGATATGGCAAATGGATGTCAAAACTGCTTTCCTCAATGGAAATTTACTTGAGGATGTGTATATGACACAGCCTGAAGGTTTTGTCAATCCCAAACATCCTAAGAAGGTTTGCAAGCTTCAAAAATTCATTTAAGGATTAAAGCAAGCATCCCGAAGTTGGAATCTTCGTTTTGATGAGGCAGTAAAAGAATTTGACTTCATCAAGAACGAAGATGAGCCTTGTGTGTACAAGAAGGTTAGTGGAAGCATAGTAGTATTTCTGGTCCTATATGTGGACGACATCCTTCTCATCGGGAATGACATTTCAACATTGCAAAAGGTTAAGCAATGGTTGGGAAAATGTTTCTCAATGAAAGACTTAGGTGAAGCCGAGACAATACTTGGTATTCGAATCTATAGAGATAGATCGAATTGGCTCTTGGGACTAAGTCAAGAAAAGTACATAGACAAAGTACTAAAGCATTTTAGTATGGGAGACTCAAAGAAAGGGTACATACCTTTGGCTTTTGGAATTCCTTTGAGTAAAGAACAGTGCCCTAAAACCAAAGAGGAAAGGGACAACATGAGTAGAATCCCATATGCATCTGCTATTGGATCTATCATGTATGCTATGTTATGTACTAGGTTGGATGTTGCTCATGCACTGAGTATAACCAGTAGGTTTTCAGCAAGACCCTGGTGAGAAGCACTGGTCTGCTGTAAAGGGGATTCTAAAGTACCTGCGAAGGATGAAGAATCACTTCTTGGTGTATGGTCGTCAAGAAGAGCTCGTCATACAAGGTTATGCCGATGCTTCTTTTCAGACCAGCACTCAGGATTCTAGATCGCAATCTGGATTCATTTTTATTTTGAATGGTGGTGCTGTCAGCTGGAAAAGCTTGAAGCAAGAGACCGTTGCCGACTCAACTACAAAATCTGAGTATATTGCAGCGAGTGAGGCTGTAAAAGAGGCTGTTTGGATTAAAAATTTCATTTCTGGATTAGGAGTGGTCTCAAGCATCCTAGATCCATTAGAAATTTTTTGTGACAACAACGGGGCCATCGCACAGGCAAAGGAGCCCCGGTCACACCAGAAATCCAAACACATACTCAGAAGGTACCACCTGATCAGAGAAATCATTGATCGTGGGGACGTCAAGGTTAGCAAGATAGCAAGTGAAGACAATGTAACAGATCCTTTGATGAAATAGTTGCCTCCAAATCTGCACGAAGCTCATTTGAGAGCGTTCGGTCTTAGGGCTATACCCAATTGGGACTAGTGCTAATAGGAGATTGTTAGTGTAAGCCCTAGCCCCAATGCATTGTAATAAAACATTTGAAATTAATAAAATGAGGCATTTATTTTATCTTTTGTATTCCTGTGCATGTCAATTGATAAAACTATCCAAGAAAGTCATTTCGGTTTAAGTTATTATGTGTGAGGCACATGGTTGTAAGACCTTGAAACAAATGAGACTTCATTCTAAACATCCCTAGTCAGTCATTGTTATGGGAATAACAATGAATTAAGACTAGTATGCTCTCTCTGATATTATGAGTTCTGTCTTACGGATCATTAAGACAAGAGTGTCAATCAGAGATCATAGATACATGTTAAAGAACGTGGTATTTGGATACGATCCACTCATGAGAACACTACATGGTATAAGTTATAAGTGTTTCTCATATGCAAGTTTTGTATCGGAGTTCTTAGACCTGAAATCCCTATGAAACTCTTTATGAATTACTGTGTACTTTGACATACACCTAACGTGCTCGTAACAGAGTGACAAGTACGGGTATGATTGGGTATGCATTGATTCATGTTAGAGAGCATGAGAGAAGTGAAAGAATTACCCCTCTTATTAAGAGAAAAAATATCATTGGCCACTTGATCAATGAACTGAGAAGTGTATGGCCATACCGAGATGAAATAATGAGTAATCATTATTTATCTGAGAGTTCAGTATCACTGGAATATAAAGAAAGGAATTAATATATATAAGGATGACTAGTTTCATGCCTTATATTAATTCTGATATTTATGGGTAAGGGACTATGCAAAATTGCATTAGGTCACTAAATGTCATATGCATTTTCATTTAATTTGGAATGCTATAATATCTTGCTAGAGAATATATATAGTCTTTGAATTAATTTATTAATTCATTGCCAACATTAAATGGACCTATAGGATCGCACACAAAGCATTGGGCTTAAAATATTTAAATTAAGTATTGGGCTTTTAATTAAAGTCAAATTAATGTGTGTAATGGGTTATTAGATTGCTATTGGACCTTGGCCCATGAGAAAAAAAAATTCAGCCCACAAGGTTTAATTTCAATTAATTAAATGTCTTGTGTTAATTTAATTAATTGAGTATTAAAGCCTAAAGGATTTTAATTAAATTAATTCACTTAATAATTGGATGGTGTGGCCGAAATTCCAAGATAATGTCAATGGAATTTCAGCACATGATTAATTCTTTTATTAAGTGATTTGGTTAATTATTATGTCTTACATTTATCTTAGATTAAATCAAAAAGGGTTATTTTGGATTAAATGTATTATTTTAAGGAGTTTTAATCAATATATATTTCTTAATTTAAAGAAGTGATAAAGGATAAAATTAATTATCTCTAGATAATATTAATTATCTTAAGGTAGTGGTTTTTAGATTGATCACTTAAGAAAATGAAAAGAATATATATTGAGGGAGAAAAAACGTGAAACCCTAATAATTCTATGGTTTTGGCGTGTTTTTCTCTCTCTCTCTCATAAATTGTTTTGGCCAATTTTTCACAAGAAGAAAGGATTGTTCCTCATTCTCTTGTGTTATTGGGTAGTAATAGCAACCTAAAGAAGTACAAAATCAGGTTTTGTAGCTTCAAACTATAGCCATTACATAATACCTTAAAAGAGAGCTCACAATCTCGATTTTAAGTCGACTGTGCAATTGTGTGTGTGAGAATAGAGGGAGTGGCATAAAAGGTTGTTCCTTGGCATTGGTGATCAAGATCTAAGGTGGATAAAGTCATCTCAGTTGCTGGTCAGCACCAAACTCAAGATTAAAAGGCATCCAAAGTTGTAAGTTTTTTAACCCTAAAATTGCATGTTTCGATTCTTGCTTTGGATTTGTATGGTATGTATGATGAAAAATTTTGTTTTTCCGCTGCGTTATCATCACATTTATACCATGTCATATTCCATCATCTGCAAGTGCCATTCTATAGGAAGCAATAGAAATAGAAGCAGTACCAGGAGCAACATCAATGGAGAATTTCACTTCCCTGTTAGGTGGTAAGCCTGGCAACTCATTAGGAAACACATCCTGGAATTCTCTGATAGTAGGCACTTCTGATACCTTTGGACTAACTTTCTTTGCCTCTACTACAAAACATATGTAAGCTATACACCCTTTCCTGATCAATCTTTTAGCAGCAGTGGCTAATATCACATCAGATAAGAGATCAGTTCTCATACCTACCACTGTAATCTCTCATTCATCTGCAAGCTTTAAAGTAACTCTCTTTCTTTTATAATCGACAGTCACTTGATGGGCGGATAACCAATCCATCCCAAGAATCACATAGAACTCACGAAAAGGTAGCTCAATCAGATTTGCCATGAATACATGGCCCTAGATACTAATAGGACAATGTCTATACACTTTGTCTATCACTACACTATGCCCCAAATGATTACTTACCAAGATATCCTAGTCCAAGCATACCTCTTTCATCCCTTTATCCCGTGCCAAAGCAGTGCTAATGTAGAAGTGTGTGAAACCAGGGTCAATCAAAGCATATACTGAATCAGATAACAGGAGAAATTTACCTACGATCACATCGGGAGCATCCTCCTTTTTTCGGGCTCCGACAACATAAGATTGGCCTGCAGCTCGCTTCTGTGCCTGGGATGCTTGACCAGCTGGTCTAAAAGTTAAAGTGTTAGGGAGGGCTCCCCTACCATGACCTCTCAATGCCGAGGACCCAATACACCTGATGCTGGTGATGTAACTGAGGTAGTCTGCATAACGGGACAATCCTTGATCCGGTGGTCTCTAGACCCACACCTGAAACAAGATCCAGTCAAGAATCTACACTCCCCAGGATGAGTCTTGCCACAGTGCTCACAACCTACTACTGACCCACTGCCTTCATCCTAGGGTTTACTAATTGCTGAAGCTCTGCCATGTGGTGCATTGCCCTGACTTTGGCCTGCTGATGCTGATGGCTGACCCTAAGGTGCTTGAAATCCCTTTAATTTCTTTCCCTATCCTCCATTGCCACTAAGTTGCCCCTGATTTCTCTTCTATTGAAACCAAAACTATCTGTCAGCTTGCTCTACCTGTATAGTCTCTAAGTTAATAGCAGCTTCAACTATAGCTCTTAGATTAGGATACTTATGAGCTCCAATAATCTGCTTGAGCACTGTATGCAAACCCCTCTCAAACCGCTGACATAATTTCTCTTCTGTGGCCTGGCCTTCATCCAGGTAAGTACTCAAATGCTCATATTTTCGGTCATACTCTGCCACTATCCTGGTTCCCTATTTTAATCTCCAGAAGGCGTCATGCATCAAAGCCTGATACTCAAAGCCAATATATTTCTTCTCAAATTGGTCCACAAAGAATTCCCAGTTCAACCAATCTACTGGAGTATATCTCCTGACCGAATCCCACCAGATAAAAGTGAGGCCCTGAAGTAAAGCAACTATACCTTCAAACTTTTCTTCCAAGGGACTGTGAGTAATTTCAAACAATCTTTTTATCTTATAAAGCCATTCTTCTGCTAATGCCGGTGTCAAAGGGTCTCGCCTAGAAAAATCTTTCGCTCCCAGTCTCTTTAACTGCTCTAAGATAGGTCTCCATCTAGGTGGAGTCGGTTGAATTTGTACTACTGCTGGTTGCGGCTATGCCTGGGCTTGAGCTATCTGTAGCTGATACTGTATGTAATCGATCATCAAATTAAAAAAGTCTGGCTGAGGAGGAGTAAGCGGTGCTATTGGTGGAGGAATTGGTTGTTATGGGGCTTCTTGTTGCCCAGCTTTACTTGATGCTTCACTTCTATTTCAGACATCTCTCACTATAAAACAGAAAGGAGCAAGTCCATGTTAATTCCAAAACACCTTCTCCTAATAACAAATGACATGTATATATAGATAAATCAATCATTAATACCCACTCTGATCTTAGAACCACTTAAACCATTGCTTTGATACCACAAAATGTAACACCCATATCATACAAACCTAATGAAACTGTGCAAAAAGCCAATTTTTTTTTTCTAAATTGCTTAACATTTTATTTCTATTCTTAACCAATTTATATAACATTTAAGTTACATCACCGCAAATCTATAACTTTCTAAGGTTATTATTCATTTTATAAAAATTCGGCAATATGACAGCTATAAATCTAACTAGCCCCCTGAAACGCAAATAATTTTCATAGCCTCTCAGAAGCACAACAATTCAATAATCATCAATATAAATCCATTCCACATATCCTATATCCAAACATTTCCATTCACATCTGTCTCATATTTAACTCAATAATCACATATAAAATTATACACTCCTGATATATAACTATTTTTATTACAACTTTTATCATTTATACATGTATATGCATGCCATACAAATCAAACATATACATATCCCAAACCAAAACTTCCTTCCCACTTGTGTACTACTGCTCCCGCTCTTCGGTACATGCATGCAGTAAATTGTACGTGTTGAGTATTAAATATGCACAGTGTTGACTAACAATTATATTATTTTCCTTACATAATATTATTCCAATTTTGAAACAAATAAGTTAATAAACTTATAATATAATTTCAATTAAACAAATTTTACTCATTTTCATTTCAAAAACAACTTTATTCTATTATTAGCAACCCCTTTTTCTTAATACCAAAACTTTAAATAATTTTTCAATTTAGTCCCTAATAATTCATTTATTTTCAAAATTGCCCTTTTTATTCAATAATTACAAAATTACCATTATATTCCTTTATTTTCTTTTTTACCCTATAACTTTACACACAAATTACCCTTTACTCCTTATTTTTACATTTTCATGCAAAATTATGCTTTTGGTCCCTATGTCCTGTAAACCTCATTTTTTTCACTGTTGGAATACCAAATTACCATTTTACCCTTTATGGTCTTTTCTTAATCATATTTACTCGTTAAATACCAGTTTTAGTAAAATTATTATTTTGCCCTTAAATTTTTTATTTCTATAATGGCCTTAACATCGAGTTAGCCGTGAATAGTATTTTTCAACAGTGAATAGTATTTTTCGGGCTGAAAAATACACTCGAAAGTCAAAAATATTTTATTTGATAATCGGAAAATATTCGTCATGGTAAGTTCGTGGTTGAAATTTAAAGTGAAATCGAGATCACATGAGCCTCTAAAAGTCAAAAATACGAAAAAATAGCGAGTCAATTTCTATTATTGGGGAACTGACTCAATTTTGTATAAATGTTTAAAAATAGCAAACGGACTCTTAAAATTTCCAAAAAATGTAGTTAAACCTAAAATAATATGTAGATTTTTTTGGGTACAAAAAGTAAATTTTTTTGCAATATCGGTATTTTTGGATCGGATCAATTTAATTGAACCGGATCGAAAATGGACTCCGATTAAGCCGAAAATTTATGTACAACCTATTTTCGAGGAGATAAAAATTATGAAATCATTTTCGAAGTGATTTGAAGTTGATAAGTGAAAGAAATTAATTAGGATCAATATTGGGTAATTAATGGATTTTAATTTAATTAAATTAGCCCAAACCCAAGCCCATAATCAGGACTATAAATATGATAGATGAACAGTAAAAATCCTGAGAAATCCAGAAAAATCAGCTTCTTCTTCTTCCTCTACCACCGAACTCATGTTTCTTCATTTTCCACCATTTTTCTTCATATTTTCTTCATTTTTTCCTTTGATCTAAGCACAAGAAATATTTCTTAGCCTCTCTAGTTGTTGGATCTAAGCTCAAACTAGAGATTGAAGGGAGAAAAATTAAGGAAAATAAGCGTTAAAGTCATGGAGGTTAAAATGAGGTAAATGAATGTTTGGTTTTTAATTTGATTTTAAGGCACCTATAGCTAGATTTAGGTTCCTAGAGTATATTTTTGTAATTATTTTGAGCTAAAATAATGTTTATCTTGGTGAATTTGGAGGTGAAAGTTTCATCCATGGAAGGTAATTTGAAGAAAACATGATTTTCATGGGTTCAAGGATAGAAAAATAAAGTTTGTGCAAGGATAATGGCAAGTATGAGGTTAGTGACTACTAAATCTTAGTATTTTCCATTTAATTTAATGATTTTCCTTAGGGTTTAATAAGAAAAAATTATTTAATTGATTAAATTTGAAGTTAATTGCATAACAGTGAAATTGACCCTTAGTTTAGCATGACAGAATATTTAATTGAAATTAAGAAAATTTGTAAGGTAATTTTATTAAGGTGGCCGAAATTTATTGTGAAGAAAAAAACTGTATGTTAAGTAATTAAATGAATTTAAGCCATAAATTGATAGTAAATGTGAAATTATGCATCTATAAATTTTTGTGAAATTTATAGAAATTATATGAATATTTTTGGAAATATTTATTGAATATGTAATTTAGGAAAAATTGAAAGAAATGTATGTATATTCAAATTACCCTTAATATAATGCAATTGAACCTTAATTAAACTTAAATGTAAGCTTAATTAAATTGAAATAAAATTTTAAGGAGAAATTCCTTAATGGCCGAATCACATTCTTAAAGAAAAAGAATGTGTACATTAAGTATTTTAATAAAATTAAGCAATAAAACAAGGTAATGCATGAAATATAATGTCCATGAATTTTTAGGGAATTTATGAAATTTATTCAAGAATTTTTAAATTAAGTATAAGAGTATATATAATTTATAGGATGAATTATGGGAAAATAATTCATAAAATGAGTAAAAATGATAATAATTGAAGAATATTGTTCACATAAATTTTTATAGAATTTATGTGATTGATGAGAATATTTTTGAGAATAAATATTATATATGCTTAAGAAAAAATATTGAATTACTGGAAAATAATTCAATAAGCAAGCAAAAGTTAGTAAATTAATGTAATTAATTTATATTTTCATATAAAGAAAATGAAAATGTCAAATGATGGATTTAAAGAAAATAAAAAGTATAGTAAGTTAAATAACCGTATTGAATTATTATCAAATAATTCATAATTCGAATAAAATGGAAAATTATTATAAATTATTCCCAATCCGTGTAAAAGTATTTTAAATTTCGAACAATCGCAAATTCAGACCGAAAAACCAAAGTAAGAAATTAATTAAAAGTTAAAAAGAATAAAATGGATGTAAAAAGGTAAAATATTGAATTATTGAGTAATGGTTCAATAAGTGCCAAGGAAAGGTGAATTATAATGATATAATTTACAAAACATATAAAAAGGTGCTAAAAGAATATTTGACTAAGTAATAGAAAAAGACTCTGAAAAGACAGTGTATGATAACCGAAATGAATTATGAAGACATAATTCACTAACGGTATAAAAGTACTGAAAGTGAATTGAATGACATAATGTATCAATCTGAAAAAGTAATTATGAAAATTTTAAAGTTTGAAAAGTTTCATTGAAAAATACTTATGATGAATTATTGTAGAATAATTCTCAAAAAGTGGTTGAAAAGAAAAAGGATAAATTGACTGATAAATTGTACTGACTCAAAGAAAAGATTTTGCAACTGTTTGAAATTTAAAGGTACTTTGAAAGTTTTGTTACGGAATTTTAAAATGATTGAATAGTCAAAAGCACTGTAAAGAGTGCGATTGATAAAAATATATTGTTTAAGAAAAATAAAGAAATTAAAATGCTCTAAAAGTCTGAAAAGTATTATGAAAATAATTGATTGTCTTTGCCCTTAGCAATAGTCAGGTAGTAATATTCTTGTACATGATATAAATGGCTAGCCATAGGGACATCTTATATCGCAGTACAAGTCATGGTGATTTGTTATGTTATGGACTGGATCTCTGATCACCATGGTATTCTCTATTCTCTGCTCTGTGAGAAATGGTCCATTGGGGATCATTTCTCTCTCTGTTGTGGCCTTGTGGGGTCCACGTCCCGTGTATCCTATCTAAAAGTCCTGTTATATTGTATTAGGGGTATATTAAAAAGAATAAATCAGAATTTGTAAAAGTAAACTGAATGTAAAAGTTTTGAATAAAAGAACTTACTTGAATGAATTAAAAAGTTCTAGGGTAAAAATGTAAGTTTTTCCATAATAGAAATTAATAAGTAAATATGAAAAGATATTATTTTACAAGGTAAAATAGTAAATTAATGATTAAATAGCTCAAAAATATGCTTTCGTAAAAGAAAAGTGGTCAGTTCATAATTAAAAATTATGGATTAAAATAATAATACGTTATAAGAAAAATTCAAACGAAATCTGATATGAACTTTTGTAAGCCAAAAGTTAACTGAAGGTAAACATAAATAAATAAATAGACGATAATTCTGTAATTATAAGTGAAAAGTGCCAAGTTTGTTATGGAACATTTGTATAGAAAAAGGAAGGAATTAAAGGTTTATTTGCAAAGTGTTTCTAACTAAGTGCATCATTTTGCATTAAATATTAAAAACTTTAATAATTGGAATCTTACAAGTAGTTCAAAAAGTCCAAGTAGAATAAAAGAATAAATAGCGAAATTGAAAATTTTGTTATTAAAAGAGTAATGTTGCAATTAATGAAGACATAAAGCACTGCATTGAAAATCTGTCATTACCGTGGCAATTAATTATGTAAATTGTTTCATCAAAATAAGATTGTACTGAATTAATTAAGTAGAGAATTTTACTTGAAAGTTCAAGTCATACATAAAAGTTAAGCAAAAGTAAAAATAAGAAAACAAAAATGTCAATTTTACCATTGAACTGCAAAAAGAAAATATTTTGAATTAAATGAAAGTTTAAATCAAAGTAAAAACTTTATCAAAGTGTTGGTAATGATCCAAAAAGTCTGTGAAAATGATTAAAAGTAACTTTTGATAAGACAGCATAATAATTAGTATAAATATGATAATTATATTTTATTTGAAAATTTTAGGATTGGTAGTCACCACTGAGCATATTTAGTACTCAGCACGTAGTTTTTATTGTGTGCAGGTTTCGAAGGAGAGCTGGAGCATAATACACAGTGGAGTGAAGTCTAAAGAAGAGAATTATATGTACTTTTAGGTATTTTGGTATATATATATACTCAGTTAAGGATAGTAAGACTTGGCTGTATTTTGGATTATTATTTTGTTAACAGTAATTTTTGTTATGTTAGTAAATGATTATAATTGGTATGCGATTTATGAAATGTTATGTATCTTTTGAATATGATAAATTATTTTGCCTCATGGAGGCTGTGTATTATTTGATTTTCAGGGGTCACTAAGTGGGTAGCTGTTATGCTGTCCGAATTTTCAATGACTTGTGTTTGCATAAAATTGGTTATCGGTGTAAAAAAAAATCAGGCAAATCTTATAAGTTCATATCGGAATAAACTGTTTCGTTTAAAGGTGTTACATTTTCCTTTCAATTAGGTCATTTTTTCACATTAAACTTCATGTTTGTCTTTCTTTTCACACTTTTAACTCATTCTTAATATAATGCCCCTAGTACAATCTCGACAAAAACTCTCATACCGGATATACGGGACGTGAACCCCATAGGACCACAAATAGACTGAGAAATGATTTCGAATGGTCATTTTCCACAAAACAAATACCAGAACAGATAGATACTATGGAGATCAGAGATCCTACCATAGCAAAGCAAGTTGCCATGACTTGTACCGCAGTACATATATTCTAATGGCTAGCCAATTATATATCGAGGTAGATTTTACTGCTAGACTATTGCTAAGTACATAATTTCATTAAATACAATTCATTATTTAATTTTTTCACACTTTTCATTATTCTTTTCATTTAATTCATTTGTCAGTCAAACTTTTCAATCTTTTTACACAGTCTGTGAATTACTTCACCATAATTCACCGTTTTCTAATCAAATTATGCAATAACTCATATTAATTCAATATTTTCATTTATTCCATGACGAAAAATCATCTAAAAAATATTCACTAAATTCCCATAAATTCTACGAAAATTCATGGACATGTTATTTCATCTCTATCATCATTTTAAGGCTTAATTCCATCAAAATATACAAAATAAACACTAATTCTCCTTAGGGAAGCATTCAGCCAACATGGAAAATCTATCATATAATTATCTAAAAATTTATTTAAACATTCTGCTAGGCTTATTTAAGATTTAATTGCATTATTCTAACATCAATTTCAATTAAACACCATTTAATCAATTTTTTCCTAAGTTACATAAAGGAAAGTCATTAAAAATTTAGAAAAATAATAGAATTTATTAGTCACTAACCTTCTTCACAAGCTTTAAGCTTCTAAAGGCTCATTTTCCTTCCCTTTGGCCTTGGATGGTTGTCCCTCACTTGGAGAACCTACCATGGCCACATACTTTAACAATTAAATACCATACTTATTGATCTCAAAAGCTTAAATTGATCACATAATTGAACTTTAGACACCTAAAAATACTTGTAGGTACCTTAAAACAAAATTAAAACCATGAATTTCACTTACCTCTCTTTGAAATCTAAAGCTTTGTCACTTAATTTTTCTTGCTTTCCTTCCTCAAATCAAATGATAAAGGTTTAAATAATATTCTAGAGAGGTGAAAATAATTTTCTTATGCTTGGTTTAATGAATAATTTAGGCTAAGATGGAAGAAATTTAAGAAAGAAATGGTGAAAGAGGATTCGGCCAAGAAGAGGGAGAAAAAGGTAGTGAAAAATTCTGGCATTCCATAGATTTTCCAGCCTTTTATAGTTTGTTTTAATGGGCTTGGGCTTGGGCCCATTAGTGGATTTAATCCAAATTAACCAAAGCCCATTAATAACCCATTAAATAGTTTTAATTAATTTCTTCCACTTTCCAAATCCAAATCACCTCAAATTTGATTCCATCATTTTTATCACATCAAAAATAAGTTGTACACAAAATTTCAGCTCAATCGAAGTCTATTTTTGATCCGATTCGATAACTACCGGTGTCATAAAAAAATTATTTTTTATACCAAAATAAACTACATGAAATTTCATTAAGATCTGAAAAATATGGTAATTTTTGGAGTTTATTTACTATTTTTAAAAATTCGGTCAAAGTTGAGTCAATCCTTCCTACAAAGAAAATTAACTCGCTAGCTTTTTTGTATATTTGATTTTGGAGGTCCATTTGACCTCGGTTTCACTTCAAATTTCAACCCCGGACTCACCATGATCAATATTTTTCGATGGTCAAATAAAATATTTTTTTACTTTCGGGTACAGTTTTCAGCCCGAAAATACTATTTATCATCGAAAATTACGATTTATGGTCAACCCGGTGTTGAGGTCATTACAATGGCTTTGGAAAGTGAGGATCGAAAATCATCCTGGTACTTAATTGTAGTGCGGCCCTGCTTCTGTTGCAACCTTTCTTCTATGAGCTTGTCAAGTTTGTCTCTTATTAGGCTTATTCTCGACCCTTTGTCGTTCCTTGGGACTATAAAGGCCGGATCTTCAGAGGTGTTGATGTGAGTGATTGGTGGTGGTTGCGGAGGTGCCGATTGGGCTACTAGTTGTGAGAGAGTCGCCAAAAGGGCTTGAGCGAGCTGAAGGGTTAGGCCAGGCATGGAGGTTGTCGGTGTTTCTGCGAATAGGCCAGTGTTGGGGAGGTTAACGGAAGCACCTTGTGGAGTAGGTTCCAGCGACTGAAAAACTGGCAAGTAGGGGCTCGGCGTCATGTTGCTCCGATCATTCCTTGCCTGGGTGTTCTCGTCATTGGAGTTCATGATTTAGCGAGCTCAAATTCTACGCTCACCGCACCAAATGATAACAATTCAAAAAATACCGAACTGCTATTAGGTTACTTCGCCTGCCTTCTGCTCCAAGGGTTCCTGAAACAAAAAAAGCTCCAACTGTCGGTCCAGTAAGGGAACTCTTCGATGGTCAAGTCAGCAAAGGTAAAAAGGGTGATTTTGGTAAAGATTGGCTAAGAGAATATCATACTTGGATATCTTGAATATTTATAAAGAAAAGATTCCCATTCTGTCGTGGAAACCGGATCATCATTGGAGTCTTGTTTGAGAAAGGAGTTCTGCCTGAATAGGAAACCTTCCCTAGAATAGGGAACACAGTTAGGAATTGTACCCTAACTAGGATATAGCCTGGAATGGCGCTGCATAGACTCCATATGGGTCCTGGGTAGTTCGAGTAGCTGAAGAGCCAAATCTTGGGCCCAGGTCTAGGCCCAATCCGGTTATCACATATCATTTCTTTGGAATTTTCTTTACTATTTTTATTTTCATTAAATATAAAACATTATATTATAGTTTTTTAAAAATATTTTTTGATAAAATTAAGAAAATCTAATAATCATCCTCATATATGTGAAAGAATATAATAAAGTGAAACTTACCTTGAGACGAAATAATAAGTATGCTTAATCAAGATTAAGATTATTTGCCAAAAAAAAAATATATTGAGAATTTAAAATTAATTAGGAAATTTATACTTCCGTCCAAATTCCTGTTCTTTTTCCCCTTTAGATATCCGTTCACAAGAATAATAGGGTTTTTCTTTTTTTTTTTTCTTTTTTTTATATATATATTAACTAGCAACTGTGGTTATTTTAATAAAATAATTAATTTAGTAGATTTTAATTAAAAATATAAAATTAAGTTATTTTAATTTTATAATAATCTAAATATATTAATACATACACATAAATTTACTTTGGTTGTACTAAAAATATTTATATAAATATTTCTTAATTATGTGATTTGCTGCCACCAGGGCCAATCTAGGGCTTTGCACCGATTGGATTGGTTTAATTGCCAGACCGAACTAAAATAATTAAAAATTAAAATACCGAAAATTTTTCAAACTGAAACCGAACTAAAATACTATTATAACTGAAGCAAAACTGAATTGAACTTCTCAATTAGTTCAAACTTATGGTTAATGAATTTTAAGTTTTGTCATAAAAAGGCTAAAAATTGTATCTAAAAATTATATAAATCATAAGACTAAAATCAAAAGATTGAAATAAAAAATACAAGCCAAATATCTAACATTACTACTGTTGAAAACTAAAATTGAACTCAAAATACATATTCCAATAAACCCAAAAGAAAATTCTACAACTGCATTCAAGATCCATTCCATCAACCTTCAATTCAATTATCCAAATCCCAAATCATCATAAACCATCACCTAACAAATATTAATAATTGATAAATATAAATATATAATTAGCATCTCAAAATAAAATAATTCATATATAAAAATTACCTAATGAAGGAGAACTACTACTCAATACGGTTCCATTTCTACCAAAATCAATAATTGACAAATTTAAATATTGAAAATAAATTACTTAAGCATTTAAAGCTCATAAAAATAAAATACAAATACCACTTCAATTTTCAAATATAATATAAAATAAATTAGTAATTTTATATTTGACTTACCATTTTCATGTTTGTCAACTTCTTCCAAATCATCTTCATTTTTCAATTCAATACAATTTCGAAGCCAATTTTGTGCACAAATCAAACCTTCCATTACCTTAGAACTCAAAAAGACTTGGTTTTTTTTTTGAAATTGGGATTATTTTGTAAATATTTAAAAAATAACATTACGGTAAAAATATTTAGAGAAAGGGATAATATATAAATTCCCCCTAAACTATCATAATTTAACATATTTCTTCACTAAATTAATTGCTTATTAGATTGCATTCCTAAATTTATTGAAAATATCATATTAGCTACTCAAATCTGTTTAAAATGTAAGTAATATCTCTTATATTATTGAAAATATTAAATTATTCTATTACACTTGTTAAAAATGTCAAATTATCCACTTGTTACTGATTGATGCGTATTTTTTACACAATTTTTAAAAAGTGACAAGTGTCTCTATAGAAAGGTGATATAATATTTTTAACAAGTTTAGGTGGATAATTTAACATATATTTAGTTTAGGGTGGAGATATGTTAAATGGTGACTGTTTAGAGAGAAATTTATATATTAACCCTTTAGAAAAATGGTGTATCAGAAATTGGCATTGAGATTGCCGATTTCTGACTGGGGGAGCTGGCTACAGGTGAATTTTTTGAACAAAAACCAGCATCACATGTGCCATTTTCTATCAAAGTTGATTAATCTCTGATAAAAATTGGCATCCTATATGCTAATTTTTGATTGTCATAAACCGATGCAAGTCCGCAGATTTCTATTAGAATTTAAGAAAAAAAAAAGGTGAGTGGATATGCATATGCTTCATCTGAGTTTTTTTTTTTAGCTTCGTCTACTGTTTGCAGTTGAATTTTACATAAGAGAAGTTAATAATGCATGAAAAAAACATGCAATTTATTTATTTTTTGTTTGAATTTCACTATATATAATTTGGCTATTATTTTAACTCTATATTTCTCTTTATTAGTTTTAAGTGTTGGATGTACTCTTAAATGAGCAACAACATTTTGATTTATTTCTAAAACAAAAAGAAAAGTATTTGCTTTCCTCCATTTATTTTAGTTGTTCCCATTTTCCCTCTATTTGAAAAAAAAAATCCTTGAATCCTTAAATTATAGAATTGGAATTATCTAATTTGTTGCTCTAAAAATAGTTAAGTCTAAACAGTTTTCTTTTATATATATATATAGAAAAATAAAATAAAATCGCAAGGCATAAGCCACAGCATAATCATTGATAAAAAAAATTGAGCAGAGTGCGATTAATCGGGGCAGGGCGATGGCTGTCATTTCCTTTCAATCTGAACAAATTGAGATTCCATAAGCTCAATTACTTGTCGAAAAAAAGAAAGCTATTAAACATTGTCGGGTTTTTTTTTGCCATTTACCAGTGCTCTACCATTGCTGTTTCTTTATGCATACAACAATTACTAAACCTAGGCTCACCGAAAACCCCTATTTCCTCTAAATGAAGAAGCAATCGCCATGGACGATAAGCCATCACCATGCAATCTCATCAAGATCCGAAATCCACACATCAAGGAAAATTTTTAGAGGTGATATTAATGAATGCATCTTGAACAAAAAAAAAAAATATTACACTGGGAAAGGAAAAGAAGACTAAAAAAAAATATGTGTGGATTGGTCTTCACAAGGCTGCAGAAGAAGGAATGCATAAGGTGATTGTTGAATGTGACAATAAATTAGCTGTGGACATGATCCATGGAAACTGCTTGGTTAATGCTTCCTGCAAATCTCTTATTAACCTCATTCGAAGACTTGCTGAGAACTTCCTCTCCATTTCCTTCCAGCACATCCATCGAGAAGCTAACTTTGCAGCGGATTTCCTCACTCATTTTGGTCATGGCTTCCCTTCGGGTTATCATACTTTGTATTCTCCGCCTCCTGGGCTTAGCAACTGGCTTTGGCATGACTCCATGGGAGTTTCTTACGTTAGATAGTCTTTTGTCCTTGGGAGCTTTGCTCACTCTTATTTACCAATAATAATAATAATAATAATAATAATAATAATAATAATAATAATAATAATAATAATAATAATAATAATAATAATAATAATAATAATAATAATAATAACACAAAAAAGTGAATAAATATTAACTAAATTTTTATTTTTATAAGATATAAAATTGTTAATTATCAAAAAAAAATGCAATTACTCCTTTTCTATTTTTAATATTATTTTCTTTCTCATACAAACGGTTAAAGCTTCAATTTGACTATTAATTTTTTTTTAGCAAAGATCAAAATTTTCAATTATCGAATTTTATTAGATTAGCATGCAAATTTCGTTTGATAGTCAATTTGAATCTAAATAACACTGTTTTGATCTTTTCTTGTCCTTGTTTTACACAATTCAATGGGAAATTACAATGAAAATTCATAGTGCTATAATAAAAATTTATGACGGATAAAATTTCTAGTGATGAAATGACGAAAAAGTAATAAATATTGTATTTTAATAGGCTGTAGAATTTTTTTTTTTTTTATGTTCAAATTTGATCAGATCTATTTGTAAAATTGATCTGACACCTAAGCTGGCGCAGAAATAGAAACAAAAAGAAAGAGAGGAATATGGTTAATGTTTTTTTATATAAATAAATATACAAAATTCTATAATTTACTAATAGTTCAGCCATTTTGATTTTAGCAATTTGTAGATATTGAAACTAAGTCGAAATAACTGTATTTATATTTCATAACTACCTTAAATATATCGAATTACTTCCGATCCAGATTAGTTTGTTTTTTAGTCCTAATTATAACCTAAAATCCGACTAACAAAAGTGACCTAATCCCATATTGACCCAAAAAATTTAAAACCAAAAAAATTTGACTCGAATCCAACCTGACCCGATTTTCAGGCCTAATTAGAAGTATAGAAATTTTCTTGAGATTATTTCTAAGAGAAGGTGAAAAAATATCAAATTAAAATTTTGAAATATTTAATTAAATACTTAATATTAGTGATGAATTTTAATTTATAAAGCTATTGCATAATTTATAAATATAAATTATACTCTAATATAATAAAGTAGATTAGAAATGATATTTTATATAAAATATAGGAGTATAAATAAATCTGGTTAGCAGGTATTTAAAAGCATAAATCCCAAATCCAATTTGAATCCGACATGGATAATAATTTCAACATTCGAACATGTCCCAAATTCCCAATTCCGTATATATAAATCTATTAGGATTAGATTGGATATTTGAAAATACCTGATTGGCCGTCATTTTGGGCACGAAACCAAACTTAAATAAATCAAAAGAAAAACTATATTTTATAAAAGGAAAAACAAAATAAGAATAAATGCAAAACAACAAAGTAGCCGACATTTCCCAACTTAGTGGGTATTATAGGACTCTAGGAGCGGCCGATTTGGACCACTTTCACATTGTATTATGAGGTTTTTCGATCAATAATTCATGTTTAGAATTAACTAGAAAGACACAAAATAGATGTTTTTGACCTTTTCTTATTCGCTGATTTTCCCCTTCTTGTCTTTAGTGAAATATAGGTTGAAATACCAAAGGAAAACGAAAAATCCATCTTAAAAAAATATTAAAGATAATTCATCCAATGGAGAAGTTTGCAAGAAATTTTTTAATAAATATCAAACTTGAAATGCCGTCTCTCATATGAAAAATATTAAATGAGAAGAATTATCAAGATGTGAACAATAGACTTTTCCCATTACAAGATGAAGATTGAATCAGTAGTCAAATATTTACATCTAAAAATTTGATAACCTAAAGTGAATGTAAGAGTAGTCAAATACTCTTATGCACACGGAATCACTGAATTTTTGTATCTTTATTTATAATCACCCGATCATGATAATCAGAGTAATTTTCAAAGACGAAAAGATTTTAAACTGCAAAATTATGAGAAATTGCCTATAAAGGTAAAATGGTGCATTCAAACAGGAGGAAAAAAAATAGTAATTTTGGTATGATGCAAATTGGATAGAATTATCAAAGATTATTGAGGTTGGAGGGCTTAGAACATGTAAAGTCAAAGAAATTTGAAAAAGTACCAATATACTTTAAAACTTTATATTGGCTAAAAAATATTTTTAAATTTTCATAAAGGCTTATATTTGTTTTTTTTAATGAAATTCCACGTAATAAACAAAAAATGACATGGCAAATAAAAATATTTTAAGTAGGATGTCATGTAACTAACACATGTTTGTATCAGATTTAGAGGATAAAAATTAACAATAAAAAAGAAAATGGTATAAATTAACTTTTAAATTATGAGAAATAGTACAAATTTTTTTTTGAAGGAAAAAAATCAAATTATGATTAAACTTGAATAGAGTTTACACCTTTCAAAATAAACTGAGAAACACAAGGGTGATATTCCTCAATCCATACAATTGTAGAAAGGGAATTTGGGCAGAGTTTTACTAAGCAATGAGTTACTTTATTACCATTTCTAAGGGTGAAAGACCAACAGCAAGTAGAGAACTCCTTTCCCAAATATTGGTAGTCTACTAGTAGACCCCTGAAACCATTGCGAGTGTCTAGATTCTCTTTCAAGCAATCTATAACATTTTGCAGTCCAATTCGGCAACCAACGAAGTGAAACCTAGGTCCTTAGCAATAGAGAGACCAAACAACAAGGCCATAGCCTCAGATGTATAAGGGTTCCAAGTCCCTATAACAGTTTGCTGTCTACACGCCAAAACCTGTCATCGATCGTCTCTAAATACCACACGAAGGCCTATCAAATCCGTACCCACCGTTCTAGCATTGGCATTTAACTTCACAGTAGCTGACATAGAAGGACACCATCCTATGCTGTTTTGGCTAACAAGGGCCCTGCACACAATAGGATCAATTGTAACAGTCAAAAATTCCTCCATAAGACCTTTTACTATGAAGTTTTTTTTAGAGCAATCTAATGTCACTATATCATGAAAACATTTGTTCATCGCATACCACATTTGATAACAGATGAAGGAGAACCAAATGATTTTCTCTACAGGAAAATACTCCAAAATCTCTATCACCCACCATTTGAAACTAGCTACTGATATTCTCAGTATCTGATCCAATGTTGCAGAGTCCCACGTTTGTCTCGCAAATTGGCACTCTTTAAAGACATAAAGCACCGATTCAGGTCTATTACATCTCTAGCAATTGGGTAAGACTCCATTAATGTGTTGTTGCAACAACTCTTTTACTAGTAAGACATTCAACAAAGCACGCCCTAAGAAACTACTAATTTTTAGAGGTACCTTCATGCTCCATAGACGCTTCCAAAAACCTGAATCCATATTGCTTGACCTCGAGCTATTGTGATCCTCTTCTTGTATATGCAGAGCATGCCTATAATCACTCTTTGCAACATATTGACATGAAGAATGGTAGAACCAAAACAATCTATCCGCATTACTTGCCAAGTCAACAAGGATCATTCTAATTCTCTCCACATCAACAAGGAGAAAAAGATGATTGATAAAATCCCATCTCCACATTCCTCTATTATGATCAATAAAGGAAGCAACTGCCACATCCTTGAATGCCTCATTACAGGGCATTATAATTTTAAAAGAGGATAGTTGCGAGATTCACTTATCCCTTTAGAGATTCAGACTTAGCCCATCTCCCACCTGCTAATATGAACCCAAAGCCAACAAGTCCCGCCCTGTTAAAATGCTATGCCATGTGTAGCTAGGATTGGACCTTATAGAGGCCTTAAAAAAGGAACAATCCCGATAGTATTGAGCTTTTAACAGCCTAGCTAGAAGAGAATTTGGTTTTGTAACTAGCCTCCACCTCTGTTTTGCCAATAAGGCCTTGTTAAAGCAACTAAAATCTCTGAACCCCATTCCACCTTTAGCTTTCAGCTTACACAACTGATGCCAGCTACATAAATAGAGTTTTCTTTCACTTTTCTTCTAACCCCACCAGAATCTACACACCATTGCTTGAAGATCATTACAGAACTCAATTGGAAGGAGAAAGCATTCCATTATGTAAGTTGGAATTGCTTAAGCCACAACTTTAATATGAAGCTCTTTTCCTTTCCATGACCATAGTCCATCCTTCCATATTTCCAATCTCTACCACAATTTTTCTTTAATTCTATTAAACACCAATCTTGTAAAATGCCCCACAATTGTAGGAAGACCTAAGTATAGTTCATAGTGGTCCACAATTTTAACCCCTATATATCGGGTTAGAGTCTCTCTTAGCTCATCATTCACACTAGAACTAAAAGAGATTTTTGATTTGATAAGGTTTACCTTTTGTCCCAACAAAATTCATACCGCTGTAGAATGGATAAGATTACAGTTGCATTTGTAATTGAAGTATAACTAAACAGTAAACTATCATGAGCAAATAATAAATGGGAAATTAAAGGAGCTCTACTTGAGATACAAAAGCCATGGAGGAAGCTAGAATGGATAGCCAAATTTAGTAATCCTATAAAGCCTTTTAGTGCATATGAGAAAGAGGTATAGAGACAATGGGTCACCTTGACGAAGACCATGTGATGGAATAATCTTACCCACTGGGTCACCATTGATCAAAATTTAATAAGAAACCAAGGTCACCAATCTCATTACCCTCTCTATCCAATTCTTATAAAAATTCAGTTTACTCATAATAGCAGATAGGAAAGACCATTCAACTCTATCGTAGGCCTTTGTCATATCCAATTAGAGAGACATAAACTTTTTCCTTCCCATTCCTCCACTCTTCATGTGATGAAAGACTTCACAAGCTACCAGTGCATTATTTGTTATTAATCTTTATGGAAGAAAGCACCTTGGGTAACATCAATAATGTCCCCCAAAATCAGCTTTAATCTAGTCGCTAAAACTTTTATAGCAATTTTGCATATCACATTGCAAAGACTAATGGGTCTGTATTGCGAAATGAAGTTCGGTTCTTTTACCTTCGGGATGAGGCATACAAAGGTATGATTGAACTATTCCAATAAATCACCACCTTTAAGAACATTAACAACTTGTTTAACCACATCATTCCCAATTGTGTTTCTGTACTTTTGAAAGAAAAGTGGTGAAAACCCATCTAGTCCTTGTGCTTTAAGAGGATGCATCTTATGGACTACTTTGAACACCTCTTCCTCTATAAATGGGCGATCCAATACATCGTTCATCTCATTTGTTACCTTGGGCATGAGAAAATTAAGATCTCTAACCTTAACCTGCTGACCCCTTAAAGTAAATAGATCAGAATAAAATTGAATAATATGCTCTTCTAGCTCACGTCCCATCAAAATTTGGTTCTTGCCATTTACCAACCTTAAGATCCTATTGGTGGCTTTCCTTTTCGATTAAAAGCATGAAAGAATTTTGTATTCTAGTCACCTTCTTTTAACCATTGTACCCTTGACCGTTGCTGCCACTTCATCTCATCTCTTAAAGAAACCTCCACTAATTCCTTTTTTAGAGAAGTTCGAAGATGAAAAGAAGCATCATCTACCCTGTAACTCAACTTCTGTAACTTAGCCTCTCCCCATTTCCTTTAAATTTTCAGAGAGCCAAAGGAATTTTTACTTCATTTTTGAAGTGTGGTTGTGCACCTTTTAATGTTTTTAGCCCAAAAATCTCCTTGTAACCAAGCCAAATTGATAGAATTGCTACACATAAATCACTATTCCACATAATTTCAATTTTGAAGTAATTTTTATTGGAGGAATAAGATAGATCAACATCAAATCTAACAATAATCGGTAAGTGGTTCAAAGTTGCTAAAAGAATATGAAAAACTTTCGCTTTCTGAAACTTTTGAATCCATAATAAAAAGGCAACACATCTATCCAATCTTTCCTCAATGAAAACAATCCCTTTCCTTCTATTATCCCATGTGAATGGGTAACCCAAAAAATCCAAAATCGCTAAATTGCACTCAGCCAAAATATCCTGAAATGAGCTAATAGCAGACTCTTGATGAGGAATACCACTAACCTTTTCTGAATAGGACAAAATATCATTAAAATCTTCAATGATCAGCTAAGCCATCTGAGTTGTTGCATTTAACTGCCTAATTAAATCCCATAATTTAAATCTAAGGTGGCATTTAGGCCAGCTATAAAAACATGTCAAGTGCCAACAAGTGTTATCCATAAGTTCACTTTGAAATCAACATGATGTGTTGAATAAGACAATAGAGACATTTGAATTTGCTTCTGCCACATGCAAGCTAACCCACCTCCCTCATTATTTCCTCTAACATTAAAACCATTCTTGAACCCTAATGACATACAAATGAAGTTCATTCTATCCTCAGACACTCTTATCTCTATTAGGAAGAGGATAGAGGGAGTTTGCAATTTAACCAATCGCCGTAAACTTGCAACTATCGTGGTACTCCCAAAACCACGATAGATATAGCTTAAAATACTCATAGATTTAGGCAACCAGGGTTGAAGACCCTAGTCTCCTTTAAATCTATAGCTGGTTGTCTAACAGTTTTATCCATCTTCATCTTCTTCGGTAAAGCTTCCCTCTCGCCTTTAGCTAATTGCTTCAGAGGTATAACATCCAACCTGCCCTGCTTTTGTAACACCCCAAGACTCGATTCAATTTAGAATGCGATATTATATCAATGATTTTTAAATGAAGTGTATCTTAGAACCCAATAATGAGAAGTTAATATAAATAAATGTGTATATAATAATAATAATAATAATAATAATAATAATAATAATAATAATAATAATAATAATAATAATAATAATAAGAGGTAAATATCTTGGGATGGCTTCTAGAACTCCCTAGACAAAAACTGATGGCCACAAAAAATTAAGGAAATAAGAACAAAAAGGGAAATAAAGAAAGGAGGGGAACAAGGGAGGATCTCATCGTCGATCAACGACATTATGCCGACCACACATCAATCGTGGTTTGTCCTCCACGCCGCCGCTAATCCCCCATCGCTAGTGGTTCCCCATGGCTCGTTTTTAACCGATTCTCCCTACAACAATCGAAGCCCCATCTCCTCTCTCTGATGGCTTGTGATAATGGATGACAAAAAGGATAACATTGGTGAGCTTTCAGCGGCGAGGCGATCTCCGTGGTACCCTCCGTCTATCCTTACTCGCAGGCAATAAATGTATTGGGGAAAAGAAGCCGCCGCCTATTTGGTGAGATCCTAGCCAAATTAGTTGACAGTTAAGTGCATGATTAACCACTATGGGATTCCAAGGCTCCAAGCTTTATGGCGGCAATGGTATTACATCTCAGGTGAAGCTCCGGTGAAGCTCCAACGAGCATAGGAATGGACAGAATAGAGAAAAATTGCAGGAATTTGACTTCAACCGGTATGTGACAACAAAATTTACTTCCAAAGAATTTATTTAAATTAACTATGAATTTTTTATTAAAAATTGTTTTATTTTTGTATAAAACCCAATGTCTATTATTGTGTGAATAATTTTTGCATAATGTATTGTTAGTTGAGCTTTGCTAGTTTAAGATTTAGTTTTGAATTTTAATATTTTAATGATGATTCAATTTTAGAACATAAAAAGGTGTCACTATTGTAATCAGTTGCCCCTGCCTTCCTATATTGAACACCTCCTTTAGGAATTGAAATTTTACTACATCTATAAATTGGTTGTTCTACCTTGAGAATTTAGCTAACAGTGAGAGTTGGTGCTGTATAATTCCATAGGTTTAAGGATAAATGGATTTGATCATATGCTTAACAATACTCCAAATTAGGTAGCTTAATAGAAACAACTTTAATTGGAAGTAAGGGATCACATAAGGCTTAACTTATTCTTTTTCAAGTAGGATTAGTAATACATTTAAAGAACTTAGATGCTATGAAGTACATGTTATAAGAACTTGTCATTGAGTTCGTATACATTGTTTGTGCTTTCACCTTTAATCATAAGCTATGAAGTTATGATTGTTTATAAATTTATGACACTAAGGTCAGTTAAAACTACTAATTTGTCATAATGTACAGGAAGGCTGAATTGCATACTTGATGTATAGGGATTTATTATATAGGTTGGATTAATACCACTAGTACCAAAAAAGTTAAATTAATTTTCTTAAAAAAATAAAGAAAGTATGTAACTCAAAGGACGAAAGAAATAAGTTGACTTAGCCTTAGGGTATTAATAAAATTAGAAGGTTTAAATTAACAGGACCTTAGCTCAGTAGATTAGTTTTGTATTATTTATTGGATAAGATTTCTGATATTAATTAGTTGCATTAGCCTAGAGGTCAAACGCCTCTTATGCTTAATTGAATTGGTTGATTGGAATTATTGACAGGCCTTTGGCAAAGATAAGTAACTAATTGAAATATGTAATTATCCATATATTTATATATAATTAAAATCAAGAATGTAACACGTAAATTTAGATAGGCAATCTAGAAAAAAAAATATATGATAGACATTTATTGGTATTGGCTGACTAGATATGTAACTTAAAGCTAAAGGGAGCAAATTAATTTAATTTTGGAAAGCTTACAGGGCACAAGGTTTAATTGGTTAAACTTCCTTTAGTAGACTAGTTTGTGGTAACTACTTAGTTGATTTGCAAAGTTTAATAGACCTAAATCGTTTAATTATAAGAATGCATTTCTCTTGACTTGTTAATATTTTGTCACCATGAGTCATCCTTGCTGAGAAGTTAGGATTATAATTAGAAAATGTACAGCCACATTTTATAATGAATATTACAAGGTAGAGAATTTGGGCTTTTACTTGTTTAATAGATTAACTTATATATGTAATTAGGATGGCGTAGAAACATATTATGTTTAGGTTTTAACTCTGTTTCTATGACACAAATGGTATGATTCATGGATTATGGCTAAGTTGCGAATGTCATACCTTATGATAATAAAGATGACAAAAATGGCATGTATTGAGAATAAGTACTGTTGACACATACTAGTGATGGTTTTATATTTGCCTTTAGTAAAACTAGACAGAAATTGGAGAAATGGGATAAGATTGGCATGCCATTTAGGGAAGTTTAGCAGTATTGTATCTTGATATGTACTACCGGATTGACTAGCTCTGAGAGCTCTTTCGGTGAGTGTAGTTAAATTGAGTCATGAATTGAATGGCTTCAAAAGCTCGGTCCACATCTATATGTATATGTATATATCTATATATATGTGTGTGTGTGTGTGTATGTGATATATATATATATATATATATATATATATATGCGTGTGTATAAATACATATAATTAATGGAAAATTATGTGCTTTAACTGAGAAAATCATTAAAAAGGGGCTGTATGGTTTTGAGAACTCGGTCCTTTGGTTTGGATCCTGTTTATCCAACTCGATACAATTCAGCTGGATTTTACTAAGGGCAAATACCAAAAATGAACAAATTAGTAAATCTATTATATAAAAAAAATTAGTAAATAAAGTAATTAGTTTAATAGTCCTGTGGTTAGTTACACTTTACATAATTTGATATAATCTAATACAATTAAAAACAAGTATACATATTTATAAGCATGTGTGTGAATGTCATTGGGAGTGAATGTTTGAGATTTAATATGCATGTTCAACTAGTACTATTTAACGAATAATGCGTGTGAATTAACATACCGATCTTGAAATTAATAGTTTATTATAACAACAATTCTCCTGTAAATGAGTCAATTATCATTATTTGTTTAATCGTATATCATTTCTAAGCAACTAAGTATACTCTGAAGGAATCATTTATGCAAGTTATACAAGAAAAAAATTCAGTATTGATTACTTATGTCCATGTCCATTATAAACTTAGAAGCTTTGACCTTTATACATTTTATGATCTTGTATGTGAATACTTTCAAATGTATTATTAAAAATTCGTGTAATTAGAGAGGTAAATTTGGTAGTCACCACTAAGCTTTTAGCTTAGCACTTGGTTTCTTTCTCGCGCGTAGGTTGAGGACCAAGGAGATTTATTTATTTGCAAGAAAGGTCATTTGGTGGCGGCTGGTTATATCAAGGAGTTGGATCAGAGCATGACAGCTAAATTTAATTGTATTATTATCGTTTATTTTTGGCATGCACATAGTTAAAGCTTGATTTGTAATACTTCTTGATATTTTGTTGGTATCAAGAAAGAAATTTTTTAGTTGATATTGTTACATGATGAAATTTTATAGATATAGTTGAGAATAGGAATTTTTGTGTAATGTTGATTGGATAGGTGGAGTTTAATTTAATTGATTAACGAGGAGGATGGGATCCTATGTTGGGGTTTGATTGAAGTTGTGGAAATAGTTGTATGATTTTAGAATGTTTTTATACTTTTTCACAGGAAGTTGTCAATAATTAGGGGAGACTCTATCGAATTTTTTATAGAATAAATAGTATGTCAAATTAATAAGATTTTTAATAGTAAAATTCCTTGATTGGTCCTCTCAAAGGTAACCCAGCCTGAGGTGGCATCTGGCATCCGGGTCTTACTAATTATTGGATATAGGGTGTTACATTTAGTGGTATCAGAGCACATGTTTAGACATTTCTGGGTATAAAATGATAGGATCTAGTTAAGATGGAAGTAGTGGCGCTTAGTTTACCTGTCAGTAATTTTTGACATTTGGGGCAGTGATTTAAATATTTTTAACATGGGGATAGGCAATATGCATTGCCATTACATGAGATGTGCATTTGCATGACATTGCATGCATAAAACATTTTGTATATATTGCATCAGCATTACTTAATCATTCATAATAGCATAAAATTTTTGTGCATATGCCCCAATTAGAAGGAGACTGATGGGTCACAAAATAAGTGCGTTGAAGTAATGGAAGATGTGATGTGTTCATAGGAGGATAGAAGGATGATGTGGATTAGAACTAATCGGAGTGAGTAGATATTAAGGTAAGTAAGTGAAGGAAATGTAAGTATACATGTCATTAAGCATTAAAGGAGATGTGATTTGGAAGTAAGACCTTTCAGTTACAGTGATGGATTTAATGTCGATACAACATCCTATCGATAATTATGACTAGAAGTGAATGACAGTTCATTGAAGGTTATGCCTAGGAGAGAGAGAGATGAGATAATAATATGTTTGTATTGCTAGGAGCTATTTAAAATTGTCTCAAGATTGTCAAGGGATTACCCTAACAAAGAAAGAGGAGTTTTTATGAATATGATGTGTGAGGGGAAAGGAATTAGTTGACTGGAAATGATGATGAAATACGATCTCTCCCAAATTCATTGGTTAGACTTAGAATTCTTATTGATTCAGAGGTTGTAACTCATAGAACAATCTCTTCCAAAATATAAGAATGTAGTACTTTCTTCTAAGGGCTTGGAATACTATATCTCGGTTCTTATATGATGTGGGGTTAAATTTATTGATCTTAAATATTTTATGCTATAGTAAGGAAAGGGGTTATGTACGTAGTCTTTTCATTCAAAAGAGATTCTCCCTTTTTTCATTGTCCTCACAAACTATACATGAAGCATTGCGATTGACAAGGAGCTAGCAGCCTTCATGAGACACGAGAACACAGTTAAATTATTTGCAAACTTGCATTGGGAATGCAAAACTAATTGAGAGGATTCGTGAAATTATTAATGATTATAAAGGAGCAAACCAACCAGACAGGGAATTTGATTGACATTGCATATGTGTAACAGCTAAATGTTGATAGATTATAACAACTAATGAACTCCTTTGGCGAATTTGATGTCGTTGTTGGTGAGAGTTTGTGTAATAATCTAATTGGTAGTAATAGACACTATTGTAATGGTCTAGTGGCATATAATCGTGCTTTACTTCCTTAGCCAAATAAAATTTGAGGATAAAATTTCCTAAGAGGGGGAGATCTGTAACACCCTAAGACTCGAATAATTTTAGAATGCAATATTATGTCAATGATTTTTAAATGAAGTGCATCTTAGAACCTAATAATAAGAAATTAATATATATAGCAGAAAAAGAGGAGGAGGAGGTAAATATCTTGGAATGGCTTCTAGAACTCCCTAGACAAAAACTGATGGCCACAAAAAATTAAGGGAATAAGAACAAAAAGGGAAATAAAGAAAGGAGGGGAATAGGGGAGATTGGGAAAGAAGAGAAGGAAGACAGGGGAGGATCTCATCATCGATCAATGGTGTTATGCCAACCGTACATCATCGGTGGTTTGTCCTCCATGTCGACGCTAATCTCTCATTGCCAGCGATTCCTCATGGCTCATTCTTCTTCGATTCTTCCTACTGCAATTGAAGCCCCCTCTCCTATCTCTGATAGCTCGTGATAGCGGATGATGAAAAGGATAGCACCGGTGAGCGTTTAACGGCAAGACGATCTCCCTGGTACCCTCTGCCTATCCCTAATCGGCGATAACAAACGAATTGGGGAAAAAGAAGTTGACGCCTATTTGGTGACATCTAGACCAAATTAATCGATAGTTGAGTGCATGATCAACCACCGTGGGATCCCAAGGCTTCGAGCTTCGTGGTGGCAGTGGTATTACATCTCTAGTGACCGGTCCGACGAGCACAAAAACGAATAGAATAGAGAAAAATTGCAGGAATTTGACTTCCATTGGTATTTGACTACCAAATTTACTTCCAAAGAATTTATTTAAATTAACTATGAATTTTTGATTAAAAATTGTTTTATTTTTGTATAAAACCCAATGTCTGTTATTGTGTGAATAATTTTTGCATAATGTATTGTTAGTTGAGCTTTGCTAGTTTAAGATTTAGTTTTGAATTTTAATATTTTAATGATGATTCAATTTTAGAACATAAAAAGGGTGTCATTGTTGTAATCGATTGTCCCTACCTTCCTGTATTGAAGACCTCCTTTAGGAATTGAAATTTTACTACATCTATAAATTGGTTGTTCTACCTTGAGAATTTAGCTAATAGTGAGAGTTGGTGTTGTATAATTCCATAGGTTTAAGGATAAAGGGATTTGATCATATGGCTGGTAATGCTCCAAATTAGGTAGCTTAATAGAAACAACTTTAATTGGAAGTAAGGGATCACATAAGGCTTAACTTATTCTTTTTCAAGTAGGATTAGTAATACATTTAAAGAACTTAGATGCTATGAAGTACATGTTACAAGAACTTGTCATTGAGTTCGTATACATTGCCTGTGCTTTCACCTTTAATCATAAGCTACGAAGTTATGATTGTGTATAAATCTGTGACACTAAGGTCAGTTAAAACTATTAATTTGTCATAATGTACAGGAAGGTTGAATTGCATACCTGATGTATAGGGATTTATTATATAGGTTGGGTAAATACCACTAGTACCCAAAAAGTTAAATTAATGTTCTTAAAAAATAAAGAAAGTATGTAACTCAAAAGACAAAAGAAATAAGTCAGCTTAACCTTAGGGTATTAATAAAATTAGAAGGTTTAAATTAATAGGACCTTAGCTTAGTAGATTAGTTTTGTATTATTTATTGGATTGGATTTCTGATATTAATTAGTTGCATTGGCCTAGAGGTCAAACCCCTCTTATGGTTAACTGAATTGGTTGATTCGAATTATTTATAGGCCTTTGGCAAAGATAAGTAACTAATTGAAATATGTAATTATCCATATATATATAATTAAAATCAATAATGTAACACGTAAATTTAGATGGGCAATCTGGAAAAAAAATATTATAGACACTTATTGGTATTGGCTAACTAGATATGTAACTTAAAGCTAAAGGGGCCAAATTAGTTTAATTTTGGAAAGCTTACAAGGTACAAGATTTAATTGGTTAAACTTTCTTTTGTAGACTAGTTTGTGGTAACTACTTAGTTTGATTTGCAAATTTTAATAGACCTAAATCATTTAATTATAAGAATGCATTCCTTTTGACTTGGTAAAATTTTGTCACCTTGAGTTATCCTTGCTGAGAAGTTAGGATTATAATTAGAAAATGTACGACCACATGTAACAATGAATATTACTAAGGTAGTGAATTTGGGCTTTTACTTGTTTAATAGATTAAATTATATATGTAATTAGGATGGTGTAGAAGCATATTATGTTTAGGTTTTAACTCTGTTTCTATGACACAAATGGTATGATTCATGGATTATGGCTAAGTTGCAGATGTCATAACTTATGATAATAAAGATGATGAAAATGACATGTATTGAGAATAAGTACCGTTGACACACATAAGATACCATTTATTTTACTAGTGATGGTTTTATATTTGCCCTTAGTAAAACTAGACAGGAATTGGAGAAATGGGATAAGATTGGCATATCAATTAGGGAAGTTTAGCAGTATTGCGTCTTGATATGTACTACAAGATTGAATGGTTTTGAGAGCTCTTCTGGTGAGTATAGTTAAATTGAGTCATGGGTTGAATGGCTCCGAGAGCTCGGTCCACATCTATATATATATGTATATGTGTGTGTGTGTGTGTAAATACATATAATTAATAGAAAAATTATGTAAGTTAACTGAGAAAATCGTTAAAAAGTAGCTATATGGTTTCGAGAACTGGGTCCCTTGGTTTAGATCTCGTTTATCTAGCTCGATACAATTCTGCTGGATTTTACTAGAGGCAAATACTGAAAATAAACACATTGGTAAATCTATTATAAAACACTTTAGTGAATAAAGTAATTAGTTTAATTGTCCTATGGTTAGTTACACTTTACATTATTTGATATAATATAATACAATTAAAAACATATATACATATTTATAAGCATGTGTGTGAATGTCATTGGGAGTGAATGTTTGAGATTTAATATGCATGTTCAACTAGTACTATTTAATGAATAATGCGTGTGAATTAACGTACCGATCTTGAAATTAACAGTTTATTATAATAATAGTTCTCCTGTAAATGAGTCAATTTTCATTATTTGTATAATCGTATATCATTTCTAAGCAACTAAGTGTACTCTGAAGGAATCATTTATGCAAGTTATATATGAATAAAAATTCAGTATTGATTACTTATGTTCATGTGCACTATAAACTTAGAAGTTTCGACCTTTATACATTTTATGATTTTCTATGTGAATACTTTCAAATGTATTTCTAAAAATTTGTGTAATTGGAGAGGTAAATTTGGTAGTCACCACTAAGTTTTTAGCTTAGTACATGATTTATTTCCCGTGCATAGGTTGAGGACCAAGAAGATTTATTTATTTGCAAGAAAGGTTGTTTGGGGGGCGGCTAGTTATATCAAGGAGTTGGATCGGAGCATGGCAGCTAAATTTAATTGTATTATTATCATTTATTTTTGGCATGTACACAATTAAAGCTTGATTTGTAATACTTACTGAAATTTTGTTGGTATCAAGAAAGAAATTTTGTAGTTGATATTGTTACATGATGAAATTTTATAGATATAGTTGAAAATAGGAATTTTTGTGTAATGTTAATTGGATAGGTGGAGTTTAATTTAATTGATTATCGAGGAAGATGGGATCCTGTGTTGGGGTTTGATTGAAGTTGTGGAAACAGTTGTATGATTTTAGAAATGTTTTTATACTTTTTCGTAGGAAGTTGGCAATAATTAGGGGAGACTTTATCGAAATTTTTATAGAATAAATAGTATATCAAATTAATAAGACTTTTAATAGTAAAATTCCTTAATTGGTCCTCTCAAAGGCAACCCAACCCGAGCATGACATCAGGTGTTCGGGTCTTACTAATGACCGAGTATAGGGTGTTATAGCTTTATCTTTTTATCTCCACTTACCAAACTTCCATCCACTTATTTGTTTTTTTCCCTAGATAATCTTTTTCATGAGCCTTATTTTCTGCTAAAATTTGTCCTGTCTACATTGCCCATTCTTATAACATTGTAACTCTTTACTAGCCCATCATCCTACACTTCATTATCCTCGCCAATGCCGACTACCATCCTACTATCATCTCCTACAAATTTCTCCTCGCCACTACCAGCAGGATGATTAAATCGTAGATCATTGCTTTTCATTCCATCTATATTATTATTAGCCAAAGACATTGAGGAATGCATAAAGGCATAGAAGATCTGACCTATATGAAATATATTGGCTGAAGTATTGCCTTCATTGCTAAAAGATGAGACTTGCCTAAAAAAAGCCTCCTTTTGAATGTCTACCATGGTCTGGACAGAATTTTCTTCATTTGATTCCATTATAACTGATGCTGCATCAGTTTTGGTATTCAATTCAACAAGAACCTCCTGAAGAGATCTGGCACGTGTTGGGTTTTTCGTTCTAGCTTCACACACACCAGGGTCTGCACTCCTAGGACTTAGCGCATTTAACTAGGCAAGCATCTTCTCTTCTTTTTCTTTTTCTTTTTCCACATGGTTTAACAATTTAAAAACCTTCCTAGGAGAAGCTCTCAGCCATTCTCCATATTCTAATGCATTCACTGCATCTTTGCACTCTTGAACCTAGTGCCCAATATAACCACAATTATAATAGAAAACTAGTAGCCTTTTGACCGGTGTCTAGCAAGTGTACTAGATCAGCTAGTAATATAGGAAAATATAGATTAAGACTCCAAAATATTGTATCCAAGGGAACATGGATTGCTAAAAATAATATCTATGTATGAATTAAATTAATTCGAGATTGTTTCCCAAATGTTTTTGATTTAAAAGCAAAAATTAAATGAAATAAACAATGAAACAAAATAAAAGCTAAAATTAAATTAACATGAATTAAAAACAAAAAAATAACTGAAATTCTCTTACTAAAGGAACTATCCACCTTAATTTTCATTGTAATGACTTAAATTTAATAGAAACACCGGTAATTATGGAAAAACTAGTAGTAAAGCAAGATATCTTTATTCAAGTCTATCATTCTTAGTATTAAACTCGTAGACAAATCTAATACTTAGCATGAAAATCTAGTTTTAACTTCTTAAATATTCATTGAAGTCTTTTTCAAGTAATTCAACTCCAATTTATTCTTAGTTGAAGCTCTCTTAGTATTAATCAATAAAATTCACACATAATTATCTCATATTTCAGATAATAATCATGCATAAACATTAAAGAGTTAACCTAAGAACATGCAAATCATTAACTATGTCAAAACCAATTTTTAATTATTTATTCAATAAATCAATAATCAATCTCAACACAATCAAAGATAAGAATATGCTTAAAACCAAGAAATAATCAACCGATATTGAAATTAAGCTCAAAATAAAGTCATAACAATGAAAATATAAGTTTTCAAGAATCCATTAGCAAAATAAGAAAAACTACTTCCTAAACATTGTTTAAAAACTAAAACAAAGTTGAAAAACTAAAACAACGTTGAAAAGAAAAATAAAAATAGAAAAAAACTGGAAAAACAAAGTAAAATTAAAACTAAAGAACTCTATTAGTTCTTCTAATTGATTTCTCTAATTCCCTAATTGATTCCCCTAATTGATTTTCTACTTGATTTCCTTTCTTTGGTGTTTAGTGTTGTCTATTTATAGGCAAAATATATTGTAGAAGCTTTCCAAACTTTTCAATTTGGAGTAGGAAGAGAATCCTTCTTGAATTGAAAAAATCGAAAATTCTTTGCTTTATGGGAGACAAAACACGTGGCTATGTGTCTCCCTTTGAAGAAAATCACGTGAGCACGGGTCCTCTTTGATTCTTGTTTATTTCCTTTCACATGGCCATGTAACATTCACTACTCACCTTCACGTGGCCATGGGTTCCTTTCTTCATATTAATCACGTGGTCACGTGAAGAACTTCTGGACCTCACGCTTGCATCAAATTTCCAAATTCACAGTTTTGGCCCATAATTTTCTTGCCTTTTACAATTAAGTCATTTTTCTTGCAAATTAACCCTGAAAAACACCAAAATTTACAATTAACTCCAAAAACATAAAATTAACCAATTAAACTCAAATCTAACCTAATTAACACAAAATTAACCTAATTAAACACCTAAAAACATATTAAAAACACCATATAAATCACTATTATCACCTTTCGTACTTGAATTCTGCCCATATCACTTTGTCTCCTAGTTCTAATAATACCCCCCATTCGTAATTTATTTGCAATAAAGATAGTGACCCTGAAACGAATATTAGGCGCCCATCCCCAGTTTTTGCCTTTATCAAAATCCACAAAGGTGCCATCATATTTGCCATAATAACTGCAGTCTCTTTTGAATGCCAAAGAAACATAATTTTATAGGCTCGTATCCAAAGGGTAGTATCTGCAAGAGTGGGGACAGTAACGATATCAATCTCCTTCATCTCATGTAACAATAAGAGCTGGTCATCAAAACATCAAGTACCTTGATCAATAACCTTCTGTTTATTAGATTCAAGAAAGAATTGAAAAATAAAGGCTTGATTGCCCAAGTCACATAAACTGAATCCCTTCTGAAGTCTCCAACTGTTTAACATTGTGGTGTGAAATGCATTTACATTTATTCCTTTAACGTTCAATAGTTTTCCAATAAGGCATAACGAAATCCGCAGTCTTTGTTTCTTACTGATTCATTCATCTAGTTTAACTTTTTCTACCTGATTCTCCTCCTTTGTTACATGTAGTGATGAAAGCAACATCTCAATATCTTCCTTGTTGTCCATTATTGCAATCAGACGGCATGAAGAAAAGAAGAAAGGGATGACCTTAGCCAGGCCAAGGAGATAAACCGTAAGGTTTCAAAGAGACCTTAAGGGGAGAAACCTCTACGACAGAGAGGAGTAGGAAAGATGATTGATTAAGGAAATATTAATAGAAATAGTACAAATTTAACATTGCACTACATTATAAATTTTTATTATTTTATATAGTTTACGAATAAATTTATACTATTTCGATAATTTAAGGGTAAATTTGTATTTTATTCTTATTTTCTATTTTTGATTTATACCTTCCAAATTTGGTATAAATACATATCAGCCACGTGCTACCTTACCTGGAGTATTTTTATTTGCCATCCTATTTTTCGTTTGCTGATGTATAATTCTATTAAGAAAAAGAGTAAATATGAGACATTATGAAAATTTTTGGGGCATATTTGAGATAATAGAGAGTTGAAGACATATTTTTGTACTTTTCTTTGTAATAGGTTAAAATTATATAGAATTGGTTTAGGCGGGATCCACACTGCACGGCAACAGACATAACCACCCACGGCAGTCTTGGCTGGCGGTGCAGATGTTTTTTCTAGGAACCACGACGCAAAATTGTTTCTTATACTCAACATTGCATTGTGCGTCTCATGCATACCTCACACACCGCCCTAACATGTCTATGACTATCTTGTCAGGATTTTTTTATGAAGCCCATTGTTCTAGTTTTCTAGCATTCCATTCACCAATCATTGTTCTTAGCGAAGAACTGAAGCAATTCCTCACAGAGATGTTTAAGGATCACACCAAGTCAATTGAGGAGAAGATCGACAATAGGTTCGTTAAATACGAGGCACCGAGAGTAATGAATGGCTAGGGAAAATCAGTTGTTGATGACTACTTTGATGACATTCTAAGATTAGTTTATGTTGGAATCGGAAGTAAAAGGAATTAAAGGTCGGATATTTTTTAAATTTCAATCTTTGAAGGGGCAAACATGAAAGTTTTTATTTTTTTATGGTATCTGTATAGAAATCCCAATAAATAACTTTATGAGGACCCCATGCTTAGCCATAGCCTTTTAAACTAGTTGTCCTACACTTAAATTTGGCATAAAGTGAAAGCACGGTCCACCTTAGAAATATAATTTGAAGATCAATCTTTCACTTTGATACTAATTTTTTTTCTTTATAAGAACAACATGATTCCCTGTGTTTGAATATTCTAAAATTATACCTCTCTACTTGATGACTATCGAGTTAAAACAGAAAGTAGCAAGTATGAACACTATACAGACAGTATGGTACGAGCAGAATTAGTTTACATGAGCAATCATTTGCACAAGCAATTGCTAATGAAGTCATTCATGCTAGCCAGAATAGAATTACTTTCTGCCTTTATTTTACCATCTTTAAGCAATGATTCATAGCTCTCCGCTGTGTATGAAACACGCACAGCCAGAAATTAAGGTGAGATTCAGAATCAAATTCACCGATTCCTTTCTTGTGCAAGGAAAATTTTCCATTAGATTAACCATCCACAAAACTTTGATCTTTGGAATCATCACTTGAATTAGGATTAGAGATTTTTTCACTTGTATTCTTCAAATGCGGAGACATCTTTACCATCATCCTTATCATTGTCATCCTTATCATCGTCATCGTCATCATCAGATGTTGAGCTAGCATCCATATCTCTTTCAAGAGAATCAAGTTGAACACATTCGGGAGCTTTGCTGTTACTGTTAGAGTATTCCGAGTTCCTACTAGAGAGTGGCAAGTTTTCTTTCCTTACAACATTTAACACAAACCCATTATGTGTTCTTTCAGGGTGCAAAAGATCACCTTCAGCGACTGTTATGCTAGAATTATTCAGGGACAATCTATTATTGTTAATATGCCTTTGATCATAATCACTTTCCGAGTTTCTATCCGGTGTTGTCACCATGGAGGTCGGACTACAAGGATCCCTGGTTCCCAACTGAGCCACTGGAGAGTTAGGATTAATCATGGAGCCTCTGCTCATATCAGTATCAACATCCAGGTTTTGAACAAACTCAACAAATTTGTTGGCAGAGGTAGTCCTCATAAGTGGTCCGCCTGATCTTGTCCAAGAATTTACATCCACACTTTCAGTGTCACTATCGCTTCCATCATGTACATTGCGGTGGGTGCGCAGATTTCTACCAGTAGATCCAACACCTTGCTGGAATGAGGAAGCAGCATCAGCAAGGAGGTCTTCTTCAAGTGAGCCAGTCGAGTTCTCTCTAGCAATGCAATTCCAAGAAGGAATTCGTCTAGAAGCACTGAATTTTACAGTGTTGTTAATTGTGCTGCCTATGCCATGTGAAGCAGCAGCAGCTCTTTCAGCACTCCTTTTTAATCTTCGCATGTGGTTGAGAATTGCAACACATTCATCAAGACAAAGCTCAATGCCACAGTTAGCTTTAATGGCTGAAAGCTTTTCCCATGTGCACCTCCTTCCTTGGTTGACTGCCTTTTGAAGCTCCACAAAAGTAGGATTTTGTATAATTTTTGATATCTGCATTGCAAAACCAAGATTTTAAAAAACTGTCAACGAAGCAAAGATGACTTACATATTTATTCTCTACAAACTGTCAGATAGAACATAGGATCCAAACGAGAAAACTTCAACTGCTACATACTGTCATTTTGACAATTTTCGTGCATCTTTAAATGCTTAACAAATTTGTTTCCTATATACTTTTCAACCTAAACAGTTGTCCAAATTGGCACCCCAATACAATGTAAAGGCTGAACTAACTGGGGGGAAAAAAACTATTATTCCATTAATGAGCAAGGAAAATGACGTCATTTTAGTTCCAAAAGCAGAAGTTAAGGCTACAATAAGTTGAAGCAGAGCGTAAATTGTAGTATAACTCCTCTCATATAGTTCAGGGGCAATTTGTATATTTTTCCTTCTCTAATTTTTGGAGATACCTGAGACAATGTAGCTGGCATAACCACAGTCACATCACCTTCCCAATCTTGAGCAAAAAGCTTGGCAAGTCCCCCTAATGGAAAGCCAAGTTCCAATACTTGATTACATCTATGTTTGACCTCCATCTCTGTGAGATGAGCAAGCTACAAAGTAAAACAAAAAAAATAAATCAGTTTCATGTCACTTTGGAATTAAAGAGAAGGAAATGCTTTATGGCATATGAACAGTATTACAGATCCTCTACATTATTCATGATATATGGTAGAGGAAAAATACGGATTTGGTAGTGCATGTAACTAGTGAACATGATGGATGCTACATGAAGTTCACAGTGATAACAGATATACACTAATTGGAATACTTCTGGTAGAAAAGATAAGTTTTCACAAATAAAGAAGGCAGTTCTTTCAAAGGAAGCATGCCCGGTTGAGATTTCAAAAAAGAAAAGGGGAAGAAAGAAAAGAAGCTAATAAAAGAATAAGGCGTTAAGAAAAAAAGATGCACAGTGATTTTATTTTTTCACAATGAAACATAAAAATTGAATAACAAAATATTTGAACAACGACCAGTAAGCACATATCAAATGCCTGATTCATATTGAAGAGGAATATCTCATATTGGTCTAAGAAAATTCACATATTTGTTCAAAATCCAAGTAAACTCATATATGTTCACTAACCCAAATCCCATGAATATCTCAAGACCTGTTTCATCATATTCCAATACACTAGACCTCTCTCTCTACTACTACTACTACTACGACTACTATTGAGCCTTAATGGTCATAGTACTCTCCTTAAATTATTAAGCACAAAAATAAACAAATAAATAATGAATCTAAAAGCAAAACCAGAACAAATATATAATTAATCTAAAAGCAAAACTGGTGGTTGTGAACAGGACCTAAATCGTGAGCTGGACTGACAAAATACAGGAATATGCCCTCTAAATAAACTTAAACTGGATAAATTCATAGAAACCATACCCTATTTGGGCAAGAATCTCAGTGAGGCAAAAAGTAAAAAATCAAGATATCTTTGAAAAACTTTCTGTACACCCAGCATCAATATTAAAATGACAGGCATACAAACACATCCAAGGTGTGGTTAAGGTAATCAGAAATATTTTGAAGTTATATTCACATACCTTGGCAGCAAAATTACCACCATAAGCTCTCACAAACTCCTTCATTCTCAATAATGGAGCGATATGAGGATTTGCCTGACTCACAATAAAATGATTGACGTTAAACAGTTCCTTCAATTGCATCATTGGTAGATCAATCTCCAAGCTACCATCCCTCCACCGACGTGCAGATGCACTTGATCTTTCCTCTGGATCCAGATTGAAGGGCGGATGATATGGAACAATTTCTCCACTCCTGTCCTTTGCCATTAGTTCCTGAGCTTCAAAAAGACCAGGAAAGGCACAAGAGGCAGTAACTGCACTCCATATAACAACATGAGGTGAAGTCAGGTAGTTAAGGCATCTAGGAGGCTCATGCTTCCTTGGGGAGCAAACTGTGATTCCTAGAACCCGACCAGTCATGTCATAAGCTTCCTGAAATGTAAGATTGCTGGTAAGATGTCTTAACATCCACTGTAACTGCCGGATTTCATGAACAGCCCCATGTGTCATTACCCTCTTCACGACAGTAAGCAGCCCACCCATCTGATCAAAAAACTGCAGTGAGTGCATAGTATCTTCAAAAAAACTCTGCAGCTCTGGCCATGATCTAGTGGCAACAATAGAACACATAATTGATCCCACACTAGAACCAGCGATTATCCTTGGCAAAAGCTTATGCTCCACCAATGTCTTGACCACACCCCCATGAAAGGCTCCAAGGGATGCACCTCCACTCAAAAGCAAAGCTGTTCTCCCAAATGCATGCCTTGTTTCATGCATGAAAGAATGCTTCTCTTCCAGCGAAAGTTCCTCTGAATCTGAATCACAGACCATTCTCAATTGAGTTGAGACCTCATCAATGTATTCCTTTATGAGTTTAGGCACATGAAGCCTACCCTTATGGAGCTCCGGGTTACACATATTACCAAGATTTCTTATAAGATCAGCTCTCATACAAAAGATAATATCCCTCAGAGATCCTTCTTGTCGACGGTGTCGAAGCTCCTGAAGCTTATTCCTCACTAGTTCTTCATCATAAAGATCTGATTCATTCATCTTAGGTGTTTCCTTATCGAGCATCTTGGCAGCATGGGCCCACTCTTCATATGTCAATGCAGTTCTCATCATATTCCTCCAAAATTTCCTCCGGTAAGCCATCTCAGCCCTCAATTTCACATTTGCATATCGTTTCAATAGAAATGCAATTATTGTCACCATTGCTAATATCCCTTGTGGATTTCTTGGATGCAACCACGACAACATGGAAGCTGAGATGTCCCTAATTCTATAAATGTAATAAGCTAACAGATGAAACATTTGACGCCTAAACTGCAAAAAGGACTTGCAGAACAAGACTCTTAAAGCAATTGTCCTACCAATGATAGTTGAAGGTCCAATTGAAAACCGATCCACATTGGCCTCGTTACTTATATCCATATCTATCTTGACTTGTATCTGGATGATTTATTAATATAAAAAACCTAATGGAATTTCTACAACTCAAGAACAAGATTTGATCATGTATGTAACCAAATTTGAGGAAAAAACAACAAGAATTTCTCAGAATGCAGCAATTAAATTCCACAATTTCTGTAAATATACAAAGCAAGATTCGACTAAACACTGCACCTTCTGTGCACAGCAAGAAGATAAAACAAAAAGTTAAAAGATTTCTAAACTTGCGGAAGAACAAATGCAAATTTATAATACAAAGGCAGGGATACAAGTAACAAAACCACGTAACGATTTATTTAATCTTTCAAATCTTGAAATTCTCATAAATCACCAACAAACTAACCAAATGGGGCCTCAATTCTTACTTTTCTTCCGAGATTCCCGCATGGCAAAACCCGTCAAACACACAAAAGGGTATGTAAATCACCATGAACTGAAAAATGAGTTCAAGAAGAAAGGAGATATATCTGCTAGAAAAGAAAAAAGTTTGGTTTTTGATTTTGTTTTTTTTTGTTTTGTTTTGTTTTGTTTTTTTCTTTCAAAGATGAGAAAGACAGGAATTAAAAATGGGGAATATAGGGAAACGTGAACAGATAAGAATAAAGATACGGTGACGCAAGTTTGAATTGGCAGATTACTGGCCGACATTTGGATTTTGCAGGCGGTGACGTGAAATGGAGTACAAACTATTTATAGGCTGCCTTGGCTTTGATCTTGTGAACCTGATCAGCTAATATTGTATTCGAATTTGACACGGTATGTAAATAGATTTCTTCGGGGAAATGTTACTGTTAGATTTTAGTTTTTACTTATGTAGGGTTAATACATGTGTAGCTTTTAAAATTGGCAACAAATAATTTTGCCATCTCAATTTTTGAAGCAATCCTTTAACAATAACAGTTGTGTATTGAGATGATGGTGGGGTGGGGTGGGGTGGGGTAGCAGGGGTACATTCTATAGCGCGTGCATGATCCAATCAGCGCGCATCACTATTCATGTTTGAATGGATGGTGTGAGCGTGGACTTTCGACTTGTGAGCAAAATAGGAAAATTATTTTAAATAATGCATTTTTTTAAAAAAAATTAAATTTTAGGACATGTCGGATAATATTTATAGGTTTTGTATTTTTGACAGAAATATAGTGTTTTACTATGTTATCAAAATGTATTTATGCTTCTTTTGTTGAGGCATGGTCGTCTTGAGGACGCAACACCTTGTTGTATTATTTGACATCATCGCTGCACTGGCATGTGAAGCTGACAACGCATACAGTGCGCATCTAAAGAAGTAGCTTGCCACTACATCATCCAACTCGATCCAGGTGATCTGCCATGCTGCGCAATGAATGGTAAATTTACCTTGACTAACTGAAACCATATCTTTTTTTTACACTATAAGCCAGCTTTCATCTTTCCCTCATCAAATGAAATCACTTTCCATTTTCATTTTTCATTTTTCATCAATTCTCCCATTTTTCAATTCCTTCCTTTCTCAAACAATGTTGGAATTTTTTTGTTCAAGCTGCACATATTTAAGGGTTGATTGAGTTAATTTCAAAAACTAAAGGTTAGTATGGTAAGTTGCGACTTTTATATATTTCGAAAACTTTTATTAGTATAATAACATGTATTATTTTATAATGTTAGTTGTTAGTATAATAGTTATTTATATTACAAAAAAATAATAATTTTATATATTAAGTAAAATTTTATGTTAGTGTTAAACAAAATTTCTTAATCAGTTGACATATAGAAATAAGGGTATAATTTATAAGTCTATATTTTTTATACTTTATTTATTTATTTATTTATATTTTTATTGAAGTTAAATAAATTAAATGCGTTATTATTCAATAAATTTGTGTAGAAGTTAACCAAATATTATTTTATTACTATTTATAATTGTGTTATTATATAATTAATAATTTTATTTTATTAATTATATTTGTGAAAAGAAAAAATAGGCTCATTATTTTATTTATATTCGGTTGAAATTGACATCAAATAATGTAAATTATTATGTGATAAAATAATATATAACAATTACTTTACTAATATAAATAGAAATTTGAGGATATTTTTTCTATATATCATTGAACATAATATATATTTACATAAAAATATAAAATATTCAAGTATTATAAAAAATATAGACATATTTTATATTTGTGAAATATGTATTTATTTTAAGAGTAATTTATATTATTAAATAATATTTACATTTAATTATTGACGAAATATGTGTTAGATAGGGGTGAGCAAAAAAAAAATCGAAGATATGGTTTACCACAAAATTAGTCCAAAATTGAATCAATTTTTACAGTTAGCCGATCCGATAGACTCGGTTACAGTTTTTAATTTTTACATTTTTGGTTAATAGTTACAGTTTAGATTTTTAAATACAAATTAACTGTTATATATATATATATATATATATATATATATATATATATATATATATATATATATATATATAATTTTTTTCTATTTTCTCTAAAATTTATATAAAATAATACTTTAAAATATATTTTAATTTTTATACCTTAAATTTTTATATTTTTCTATAAAATTTATATAATAATTTAAACTAAATTTATATTATGTCATTCTCTTTAATTATATTGTAATATTTATATATAGCATCCGATTAACTTTTATATATATTATTTTTTTATCATATATTGGTATTCATATTTTACTTAATAGCATTTAATTATATTTTCTTATATTTTTTAGTTTATGTTATAACATTTCATATTATTAGAAATTTTATTTGATTTAGAATCAAGCATATTAATTTCCAACAAATATCAAATCTATTTTATAAAATTAGCTATTAATTTATAGAACATAAATTTTGGCTAGTAAATTATATTTGTTTCGTAATTTTTATATTAAGTTACTTTGTATATTTAAAATTGAATTGAATTTTGTCATTTTTTTTATAATTTTATGTTATAAATTTTAATGGTTAATTAAACTGAAATCGATGGACCGGTTAACCAAATGTAACGGACTGATTAATGGTTAGTAATTTTAAATAATCGATATTAATGGACTGATTAATTTTTTGCTCATGGATTGGTTAATCGATCTATGTTCACTCCTAGTGTTAGGTTAAGAATATTGTTAGAAAATATTTTATATGCGTTACGTTTAATTTTATATTTTGGGTCATGTTTGAAAATTTTCATATTCTTAGAGAAAAATTAGTGCAAAAAAAGTGAATATTTTATAATAAAAATAATATATTGATATTAGTTTTGTCATGAAAAGTATTTGATATATTTATTTTATTTTTATATTATGTGATAAATTTATTATAATTATGCAAAATTTATTTATTTTAAATTTATAATTAATTAGTAATAATTTTATTTTACGTGCACATGTAACACATGCTAGTGTATTTGCACATAGGTTATTAAAAAATAAAATCTTTTAGAAGAGAAGAATTTATTAATTCGGAACCTTACATTGATGAACTTCTGACTTAGAATGGTAAGCACTGAGCAGATGCGATTTGGAGCGAAGCTGTAATTATATTTCCATTCTATCATTAAATATTGTCTCATAATTTTATTTATTTCAGGTTGAACACAATGTTCTATTTGCATGAAGAGCTAATATTGAAAGTCACCACAGGAATATCGACAAAAGGATCATACCTTGCCTGCTGATAAGTATGAATTATACGATATTTTTAATGTGTTTTTAGTGTGTTTAGCATGTTAATTTAAGGGTAATTTGGTTAATTTAGTGTTTAATTTCTTAATTAGCACTTTTGTGAGCTTAATTGTTTAATTTGGCATTTTTAGGTGTGTAATTGAAGAAAAGGAGAATTTATAAGGGCAAAAGTGTAAGTTCAGCAATTGAAGATTTTTTTTGAAGACAAAGGTGATCGTGCAGTCCAAAGCCTAGTTACTCTGTGGAGTGAATTGCTCACTTTACTGAGTGGACTAAAGAGAAAAAGAAAGAAGTCTTGTATTAGTCCAGAGAGCAGCCAACCGGTGGAGCAAACATTCACTCTACCGAGTAAGACAAAGGGAAACAGGGCATAAAGGAATTCACTACTCGGTGGAGTGGCATTCTCACTCTATCGAGTCACTCTAAAGACTAAAGAAAGAAGAGCTTCACTTGGTGGAGTGAAATATCACTCTACCGAGCCCAGTGATTAAAGTTGAATAGAACTCTGATTCTTGCTAGTTTGGAAAGTTTTAACAGTCAAAATTCTTCCAGTTTTAGGCTATTTAAGCAGCAGCAAACACCAGGAAAAGGGTGTTGGGTTTTGAAATATTAAATTAAAAATTCACAGTAGAAAGGGAAACCCACCACTGATCCAAGTGATTCAATAGAAAGAGAAGTATAACGATTACCAACCTCTTGAAGCGCAGATAAATCGAATTGTAAGTGCAACTTCACACAAAATGACACCCTCTACCGATATCCATGCACGAATGCAACGAAAAGAATCGCTTGAGGTGCTACTCCCTTCTTTGGCACCTAGGGTTTGTTTTCTCTCTTTTGAGATTGTAGAAGAAAAATGATTTTCTTTTGTTTTTTTCTTAAGTGGAGGTTACAACATACTCTTTATGCTTAATTAGGGTTATATATATATATATATATATATATATATAGTTGACGTAACCCTAATTAAGAGAGAGAAAACTTCGAGCTCACTTTTCTTATTAAAATAAGAAATACCTTATTTCTTATTTAAAATAAGAATAATAATAATATTAATCTTAAATATTATTATTATTATTATTATTATTATTATTATTATTATTATTATTATTATTATTTTTGTTGTTGTATTTCGAATTTTAATTTATCACAAAATAGGATTTGAAATGTCCGAATTAACCCTTAGTTCATTCATCATATTCTATGTGTACGACCTAATAGGTTCATATTATATTTACAATGGGCCCCAATCCCATCATGGGCCCACAAGTCATAAGTGGCTTCTAGCAAGACATTATGACTACCCAAATAATATGAATATCGATAATTCGATTTTAACCTAATAGAACATGTTATAATCCCTTTGTCACACGATGTCTTGTTTGAACATAAGTCATGGTCCATGTCAAACTTATATAATCCAAACATATAATTTCTCGATCACTAAGTAGACTGATAATATCAAATGATATTGTTCATTCCATCAATTCATTTGAGCACGACCATGTATTTTTCAGTCCTACTTATCGAGAGGCCTAATAGATATCTCTCTCACAAAAGAGGGACAAATTCCTTCTTGATTATTCACTATCCTCTACATGATTCTCATTATGTCCAATCATAATCTTTATAATTATCAAATTAAAGATAATATTTGATTATGTCAAAACATAATATTTGTCATGTAGGCTACTATGATAATCTCAGGTCTAAGAATCAATAACATAACTATTATGAGATCACTAATGACATTAACCTATGTAGTATCTCATTGCAGGTCTATCCAGTACTTTGTTCTCTAACAAGTACTTATAAGTTTAATTCATATCACCATATATAATCATCTCATGATTATCAATCAAACTTATACTAGTCTTTATTTATCATTATTCATCAAATGATAAATGACCAGGAATAGTCAAAATAACATTAGATTGTTATTTACTCATATTATTATAACATAACATACCAATAATATAATAATATGAAGAAAACCCAATTTTATAAAATGAAATACGACATTAAATAAAAGGCCTAATGTTTGGCCTAGGGCATAACCACTAATAAAGGGGACAAATTGTTTTACCAATTAAACACCTTATTTTTATTTTTGTTTTGCCTTTAAGGTGAAAAACTACGATTGAAGACTCTAGAAGGGTTTCAAGAACAGTGGAAACTCTAAGTGTTTGTATCGCTTTCATTTATTTATTTTATTTAATTTTCAAGATAAAGTGTGAGTAGTTCTTATACTTTTGCTAAAGGATACTTAAATCCTCAACTCTTATTATAGTGACTCAATTGTGCTTCCATTTAATATAAGTTGATTATTTCTTAGTTTTGGGCAACTTCGTATCCAAATATTATGTTGATATTTGATTTATATATGATCTGTGATATGCATACTTTTGGTTTGTTTCATCAATATTTATGCATGATTATATTCTAAATTAGGTGTAATTGTGTGTTAATTCAGACGGACTAAAATTAAGAATAGTTCAACTAAGAATAGATTGAAGTTAAGTTTGCTTGAAAAATAGTTTAATGGATGTTTAGGAGTTTAAAAGTCATATGCTTATGCTATGTGTTAAATCGTTCTGAACAAGAAAGTTTAATATATAGATTGATAGTCTGAGTAAGCTATCTAGCCTTATTTCACTGGTTTTCCATAATCACTTATATTCCTTTTAGCTGAGTTATTGCAATATTGGTTAAGGTGGATAGTCCTTCAGCAAAAGTTATTTTTAATATTGATTTTTCACCAATTTACATTATTTTCTTTACTTTGTTTAGAATTCTCTATTTAAATCTTTGCATTGTTTATTTTTTCTAGTTACTGTTTTTAGTTCACAATTCTTCATCATCACAAAACTTGGGATTTCCTTTACTTTTGGCAAATAGTATTATTTTTAAAATCTGAAACAAGTTGCATTTATACAATTTTCCTGGGGTATGATATCCAGGGTCTTAATCTCTATTTTCTATATTACTAGCCGATCTAGTACACTTGCTAAATACCGATTAATTTTTTGGCGTCGTTGCTGGAAAAACAGTGGCATTTGTTTTTAGTTTTTAAAGTGAATTTTGTGTGTCTTTCTTCTTCCTTCTTATTCTTCATTCTTTATTAATTTTATTCTTTTAATGTTTGCAGATATCAATAATTTATGATAGGAGGCGAGCCAATTTTGCCTATTGATCCTAAATAGAGAGGACATTCCATAGGATTAGGAGATTAAGGCAAAGAGAGATGAATTTGGAAAAGCAAAAATGAAACAACCTTAATAACCACCCTCTCCATGACCTACTAATAAATGATCTAAACCCTAGGATAGAAGGGCAAGTTAACCATGACTGAGCTCCAGAGGATAGATATAGGCTTAAAACCATTAAAGACTATGTTATACTTAGGTGGAATGAGCATCATAGAACCATTAGGATACCTCATAATCAACACTTTGAGATACAACCTGCTACCATCACCATGGTTCAAAAGAATCAGTTTTTTGGATCAAAGATAGAGGACCCTGCTCAATATCTAGATATCTTTTTAGAAATTACTGATACGGTTTAAATACCCAATGTGTCTATAGATGCCATTAGGCTTAAGTTATTCCCTTTTACTCTCATCGGTAGAGTAAGAGATTGATTGTAAATGCTACCAAGTCAATCTATTCAATCATGACAACAAATGCAGGAAAAATTTTAAGCCATTTTTGTCCTCTTACCAAAACAGCTAATATTAGGAATAACATCCATAATTTCCATCAGTTAAATAAGGAACCATTCCATGAGGCTTGGAAAATATTTAGGAGATTCTTAAAGAGTTATCCATATCATGAAATTGTTGTTCATCAACTAATATCGATTTTCTATGCAGGTATGAATCAATCTACAAGATCTCTCCTAGATGCAGCTTTAAATGGAAGTTTCAAGAAAAGATCCCTAAAGATGTTTTCCTACTCTTGGATGAGATGGCCACCAATGATGCTTAATGGGAAAGTGCAAGGACCGCATAGAAAAAGCAAGCTATGCATAATATGGATGAGGTAGCCATGCTAAGAGCATAATTAGATGCATTGATAAAGCAGGTAATGGTTTACAAGTTAAAAATATGTCATATTTATCTCAATCATGTAACACATATGCTGGAACACATATAGCCCCTAAACTTAAAAGTGAAGAGAGCTTAGGTACAATAGTTGAAGAAGTGAATTCATTAAACCCTTATGGTAATACTTATAATTCTGGGTGGAGAAATCATCTTAATTTTTTATGGAGAGAAGGGAATAATGCATCTACATCTAGCAATCCACTTAGGGCTCCCTTTAATCAAAATATGGCATCCCATAGCAATAACCACCCATCTCACCAAACTCAAGCCCAACTATATTACAGTTCCACATATCAACCTCTAGGTTTTTAAGCTAGGCCTCAACCCACACAAGATAGAAAACCCAATTTAGAGGACATGTTTGCTAACTTTATGAATGCCCATACCACTTTTATGACTACTCAAGATGTTAGGTGAAAATCACAAGATTTTTGGATGAGAAATCAAGATGCCTCAATTAAAAACTTAGAAACTCAAGTAGGGTAACTTGCAAATTCTATTTCAAATAGGACATATGGCATTTTTCCATCTAATGTAGACATAAACCCAAAAAAGAAGCAAAAGCAATCACCTTGAGAAGTGAAAAGGAAGTAAAAGAAGCTGAAAATGGTAAGAACTCTTCAGATTTGGTGGAACCGACAATGAAGATAAGTATTTTTGAACCAAAAATTATTAATGACATGCCTACTGCTAGAGGTAAACGTAAGAAAAAGCTTGTTTCTACTGTGCTTGATGAGTCTAAGTTACGTTATCCCTCTATAGCTGGGAAGGAAAAACACAATGAACATTTAACTAGATTTTTAGACATGTTTAAAAAGTTGCATGTAAATTTACCATTTGCTGAAGCTTTATTGCACATGCCTAAATATGCTAAGTTCATGAAAGAGCTCTATTAGAATAAGAAAAAGTTATAGGGTGTAGGAACGGTCCAATTATTAAAAAACTGTAGTGCAATTTTAATGAACAAATTCTTAAAAAATTAGAGGATCCTGGTAGTTTTACTTTGCCATGTGAATTAGGAGAAAATTTTATTGGACATGCATTATGTGATTTAGATACTAGTATTAACTTAATGCTCTATTAAATTTGTAGGAAATTGAATTTAGGTGATATCAAAAAATCTAAATGACACTACAATTGGTAGATAGATCGGTAAAAAGGCCAAAGGGTATAATAGAGGATTTATTGGTGAAGGTTGAAAATTTCATATTTTTGGTTGATTTTATAGTGATGGATATGGAGGAGGACTGTAAGGTGCCATTGATAATGGGAAGTCCATTTCTGAATATAGCAAAAGCATTGATTGATGTATATGGACAAACAACCACCTTAAGGTTTAATGAGGATGAAATGGTTTTCAATGTAAATAAGGTGATGAAGCACCTGTCTTATGACTTTGAAGAGTCTATTTGCTTTTTAGATAGTGTTTAGGAATGTGTGAAGGAGAAACAAAAGGAAATATTGATAGATGATGTACTACAAGATTGTTTGATGCATCCAAAGAGCAAAGAGAATGCTGGAAAGGAAGAAGAAACGTTGTTAGAGGAACTAGAAAAAGAGTATAATGATGAAGGAGCAAAGAAGGATGAGCCGTCCCTTCCTAAGGGAGAAAATAAATTTAAACTTAAAACTCTTCCTTCGCATTTAAAATATGTATTTTTAGAAGATAATTCTAAACCAGTAATTATTTCTTCACTTTTGACAGGTTTGGAAGAAGAGATACTTATGGAAGTATTGAAAAAGAACAAAAGATCAATTAGTTAGGAGACATCATATTTGAAGGGAATTAGTCCCAGTTACAGTACACATCGGATACCTATAGAGAGTAACTTTACGCCGGTGGTACAACCTTAAAGGAGACTCAATCCAGCTATGCAAGAAGTAATGAAGAAAAAGGTACTTAAACTACTAGATGTAGGTATTATTTATCTTATTTCTGATAGTAATTGGGTGAGTCCAGGACAATATGTGCCTAAAAGGGGGGCTATGACTATGATCACTAATAAAAAGAATGAACTTATCCCAACACGAATAGTGACAGGATGGAGAGTGTGTATAGACTATAGGAGGTTGAACAATGCCACTAGGAAAGATCACTTCCCTTTACCTTTTATTGACAAAATTCTAGAGATGTTAACTGGGAATAGGTTTTATTGATTTTTAGATGATTATTCGGGATATATGCAAATTCATTTAGCCCCGAAATACCAAGAAAAGACTACATTCACATGCTCTTATGGCACCTTTGCATATAGGAGAATGCCATTTGGTCTTTGTAATGCCATAACCACCTTTTAAAGGTGTATGATGGCCATATTTTATGATTTCATTGAAAAATTTATGGAGGTCTTTATTGATGACTTTACTTTATATGGTCGTGATTTTGATTCCTGCTTGAATAACCTTGCATTGGTTTTGAAAATGTGTAAAGAAACTAACCTTATCCTAAATTGGAAAAAATGTCACTTTATGGTAAGGAAAGGTATAGTTTTAAGGCGTAAGATTTCTAAAAAGGGAATTAAAGTGAATAAGGCTAAAATAGATGTGATTGCTAAATTGCCTTCCCTTACTAGTGTCAAAGTCATTAGAGGTTTTCTTCGTTATGTTGGTTTCTATTGTCGATTTATTAATTTTTTTTTGAAAATTGCAAAACCACTGTCTAATTTACTGATTAAAGATGTTACATTTAACTTTGATGCTAAGTGTTTATAGGCTTTCAATTTACTAAAGAAAAAGTTAATTACAACATCAGTAATAGGATCACTGGATTGGACTTTACAGTTTGAAATAACGTGTGATGTTAGTGATTATGCAGTAGGAGCAGTATTGGGATAAATGAGGGAGAAGATATTTCATACCATCTATTATTGCAGTCATACACTCACTAGAGCTCAAGTGAACTATACCACCACTAAGAAAGAATTGTTGGCAATCATCTTTTCTTTTGAAAAATTTAGGCCATATCTCTTAGGTTCAAAAGTCATAGTGTGGTCAAACCATACGTCTCTTCAACATATTTTTGCTAAGAAAGATTCCAAACAAAGGCTTATTAGATAGGTTTTACTACTGCAGGAATTTGATGTAGAAATCAAGGATAACAAGGAGCTAAAAATTTTAAAGCCGACCACCTATCTAGACTGGATCATGATCACATAGAAAAGGGAGAAATTTCTAATTTATTTCTTGATGAACATATTTGTGATATTTATTCTTATGTAGGTTTAGTTCCTTGGTATGCTAATATTGCCAACTATCTTGTAGGAGGTTATCTACCAAAAGACTTTACTTGGCAACAGAAGAAGAAGCTAATAACGGATGCAATGCATTATTTATGGGATGATCCATATTTGATCAATATATGTTCGTATCAAATGCTTAAGAGATGTGTTTCAGAAGAGAAGCAAAAAGATATCATGAGACAATGTCATGGAGGAAAGTCAAAGCAAACCATACAGTGCAAACAATTTTATAGTCAAGTTTCTTTTGGCTCTTTCTTTTTGTTGGTGTTAAATCTTTCATAGAGTTATGTGATAGGTGTCAACGTGTAGGAAATATTTCAAAAACGGACTAGATGCCCATGAATAATGTGCTAGAAATATAAATTTTTGATGTTCGGGGTATTAATTTTATGGGACCATTTTTGAATTCATATGGATTTGAATATATCCTAGTTGTTATGGATTATATGATTAAATGGGTAGAAGCAATAACAACTAGGACATGTGATGCTAGAGTTGTGCTTGAATTCTTAAGGAGGAATATTTTCACTAGGTTTGGGGTACCAAGGGCTATTATAAGTGATGACGGCAAACATTTTGTCAACCATCAATTTAGGACATTACTTTGAAAATTTGGTGTCAAACATAAAATAACAACCCCATATCATCCATAAGCAAATGGGCAAGTGAAAGTGTCCAATAGGGAGTTGAAATCAATCTTAGAGAAAACAGTCAATACTGCTAGAAAGGATTGATCTCAGAAGTTAGATTAGGCTCTCTAGGCCTATAAAATAACATATAAAACCCCTATAGGCATGTCTCCATTTAGATTAATTTTTGACAAAACATGTCATTTACAGATCGAATTAGGGTATAAAGCATATTGGGCAACAAAACTGCTTAACTTTGATTTGAGATGTGCAAGAGAGAAAATAAGCCTACAACTTAATGAACTCAATGAATTTCGATAGTGGTCGTATGACAATACAACATTATACAAAGAGAAAACAAAACGTTGAAGCAACCATAGTTTTGCAGGACTATTAACGGGGTTCTAAAAGTCTAGTTGAGGACTTGCTAAACTTAGAACTACACTCCTTCCTTATCTTTTTGTGTGTTGCTCTGTTAGTTTTTATGTTTTATTGATAGTTTGTTTGATTTAGTTTGATTTTGGTTAGTTTGTGTTTTGGGCTATGTTGTGTGTAATGACTGTTAGTTTGTTTTTGGTTTTGTGTTTAAGTTTTTATGAAGTGCACTATGACAATTCAATGTTATAGTTGGGAGAATAGTTTATAGCAGTAGTAATCTTTATGCAATAACTATCTGTGCTGCCTAGGCATTTTCAATATAGTGGAATTTTGATTTAATTGAGCACGTACGCTAAATTTTTGCTACGTGTTTCAAATTTTATGGTTGATTTATGATGTTGTTGAAGGGGAATTAATCAAAATAATAGAGCAATTTAGGTACACAATAAGGCAAAAATTCATTTTAAATGTTTATATTGCATAAAGAGTTACAGGGCAGTTTCTAGACTTTGTGAATCGAGTGTGTGATCCAAAATGCATGTTTAATTGTTCTTCATTGATCCAGTGCTCAATCACTTAGTAGAGTGATTTCCTACTCCATCGGGTACTTAACCACTCGATAAAGTGAGAAATCACTCCACCAAGTCCTATTTTAGGCTAATTGTGTAATTTTTTTCTACGCCCTATACAATAGTGAGTCACTCAATAAAGTAAAAAACTCACTCCACCGAGTGGGTCTTTGCTCCACCGAGAAAGCTCCTTTAAATATCCCATTTTGCTTCACTCCACCTTGCACTTTCACACTTGCTTCAAATTTTTAGTCTTTTCTCTCTCACTCGCCCAATCTACTCCACCTAGCCACTTAGGCTTTTCTTGATTAATCTTTGTTGCATCTTCACTTTGATCAAGTAAGTCTTCTATTCTTTCTTTAATTCTTTCAATTTGCAATTGTAGTAATTTATTACTTGGGGTTTTGTTCTTCATTTTGTACAAATTGGCTTGCTTAAATTGATCTCATTTGGATAATATTTTTGGCCATATTGATTATGTTTGCATTGAGTATTGGATACTGATAAGTGTGAAATATATATGGGTTTTGATATGTTTTAGTTAAGTTATTTAGTTGTTTTGGTTTGATTTAGGTTAATTTAGAGTTAATTTGTTAATATTTATGTTTTTGAGGTTAATTCTGTGTTTTATTTGATTTTCAAGTTTAATTTGACATAAAAGGGCTTAAAGTGTGAAAGGGCAAAGTTTAGGGCCAAAAGTGCAAATATGAAGAATTGATGCAAGACAATTTGACGTCTAGTCCAGAGCCTTAAGCCGTGACCACGTGAGTTCATTGAAGGATTCATCACGTGGTCACGTGAAGAAGAAAAGCATGAGAAACGTGGCCATGTGAAGAAAATTGAAGAGCAAAGCTTGTTGAAGCCGTGGCCATGTGAAAGTGAAAACAAAGGCAACTATGAAGACCACGTGGATTCCCAGTGAAGGACCACACGTGGCCACGTGTGGAAGAAGAGGAAAATGGGACGTGCCCACTTGAAGAAGAAGGCATAGTGAGGCGTGGCCACGTGATCCAACTCTCCCATGTCGCGAAGGATTTACGAACTTCCTGTTTAGCAGACTTTGATTCCTATTTTAGGACTAAAGTTTAACATGGATTCTACTACAACTCTTGCCTATAAATAGCAGTCCAAAAACACAGAAGATCATCATCAATCTTTGTCATCAAGCCTTAGAATTAAGCTTTCTTTGTTTTAGTTTTTACGTTCATTGTTTTTACAGTTTTTTTTTCCAAAACATTTGTTTTTAGTTTTAAGAATGGTTTGTGAGTAGTTTTCTTTACTTTTGCTAAGGGATACTTAAATCCTTGACTTGTATTGTTATGACTTGAGTTTGTTCTTAAATTTTAATACAAGTTGATTATTTCTTGGTTCTTAAACGTAGTCTTGTCTTTTCTCAATTTTAAGTTGATTATTAACTTGATTAAGAATTGGTTTGAGTTGATTAATGATTTGCATGCTCTTAGGTTAATTTAGTTGGATTAATACATGGTTATAATCTGAATAAGCTATAATTGTGTGTTAATTTGAGTAAGTTAAGATTAAGAAAAGGGTAACCAAGAATAGGTGAAAGTTAAATCTCTTGAGAAAGGCTTTAATAGACATCTAGGAGACTTAATTCAGTTCTTTATGCTAAGTATTGAATTGTTCTGAATAAGAGAGTTTTAATACTTGGAATAATAATCTTGAACAAAGTTATTTGGGTTTACTAAACTGAATTTTCCATAATCACTTGTATGTTTTCTTTTAAATTAAGTCATAGCAATATTAGTTAAGGTGGATAGTCCTTTAGTGAAAGTTGTCTTTATCATTGATTTTTAACTCATTCAATTTACTTGCTTTCAAAAGATCTCTTACTTACTTTAGCTTTTTCAATTATTTTAATTTAGTTTTAAATTATTGTTTTCAAATCATCACAACTTTGGGATTTCTCTTCTTTCTTCTTACACACAAAATTGGTTTTGAAATTGAAATAGCACATACAAGCACAAGTTTCCCTTAGGTTCGATATTTTGGGTCATAATTTTATTTTCCTATATTACTAGCCGATCTAGTACACTTGCTAGACACCGGTCAAGTTTTTGGCGCCGTTACCGGGGATACATTGGAGTTTGTTTATTTGTTTTGATTTTAAAGTGATTTTTGTGTGTTTTCTTCTCTTCTCCATCTAATTTTTGTTTTTCTTTTTTTAAGTGACAAGTGGTTTATGGTGAGAGACAACCCCATCTTACCATTAGACCCTGAAATTGAAAGGACATTCCATAGGATTAGAAGGTTGAGAGGCAACATGAACGATCCAGAAATTGAGCAACCTATGAATGATCCACCACCTAGGATCGAAGAGCAACATATACCCCACCAAGCTCCCGGGAATGGCTATAGACCTAGAACCATTAGGGATTATGCTATCCCTAGGTGGAATGAAGAGCATAGAACTATTAGGATTCCTCACCACCAACCTTTTGAGATTAAACCCGCTACCATAACTATGGTACAAAGAAACCAATTTTCGGGTTCAGACATAGATGATCCTGCACAACACTTAGATATGTTCTTAGAAGTGAGTGACATTGTGCAAATTCCTAATGTATCGACTGATGCAATTAGGTTAAAACTCTTTCCATTCACCCTCATAGGAAAAGCTAGGGATTGGCTACAAATGCTACCAAATCAATCCATCAATTCTTGGCAACAAATGCAAGAGAAATTTTTGTGCAAATTCTTCCCACCTACTAAGATCGCCCTCATTAGGAAACAAATTAGTGATTTCCAGTAGTTTTATGAGGAGCCATTTCATGAAGCTTGGGAAAGATTTAGGAGACTCTTAAAAAGTTGCCCTCATCATGAAGTTCCTATTTTTCAACTAATGCATATTTTCTATGCAGGTGCTCATCCATCAGTAAGATCTTTATTAGATGCAGCTTTAAATGAAAGCTTCATGAATCAAATTCCCGAAGATGCATTTTTACTCCTAGATGAGATGGCCACCAATGATGCTTAATGGGTAAGCTCTAGAGCAACTCAAAAGAAACATGGAGTTCATAATGTTGATGAAGTAGCTATGTTAAAAGCTCAATTAGAATTAATGGAAAAGAAATATTCAAAAGAGATAAATGAGCTTAAAGCTAAAAATATCTCTATGTTATCTAATGAAGTTGATTCTTATGCAGGAATTCCAGGATCTATGGGAATGAAGAATGCTGAAAGTATAGTAGAAGAAGTCAATGCCTTGAATCCATATAGCAATACTTACAATGTGGGATGGAGAAGCCATCCAAATTTTTCATAGAGGGAAGGTAATCAAGGTTCTTCTAACCCCAATCCTAGACCCCAATTCAACCCCAATCACACTTCCAATAATCAACTTCCATACCAAAACCAAGCTCCACATCATTACCCAAATCAATATCCTTCACAAGCATACCACCAACCACCCAGTTTTCAAAAATCTCAACCTCCACCTCCTCAAGAAAAGAAATCCAATATTGAAGAAATGATTACCAATTTCATGGCTTCCCAAAACTCCATTTTAGCTAGTCAAGATGCTAGATGGAAATCGCAAGATATTTTGATGAGAAATCAAGAGGCATCCATTAGGAACCTAGAAAACCAAATGGGGCAACTTGCTAGTTCTTTATCCAACCGGGCTCAAGGGACATTTCCATCTAATGTAGACCAAAACCCGAAGGAAGAAGCCAAAGCAATCACTTTAAGGAGTGGGAAAGAGTTAGAAAAGACTGAACTTGGTAAGGATTCTTCTAAAAAGGTGGAACCAACAACGGAGGTAAGTATTTTTAATTCTGAAAAAGATGAAAAAGCACCTCCTACAATTGAGAAGGGTAAAGGTAAAGAAAATCTTGTATCCACTGTTCTTGATGAATCTCAATTGCCATTTCCGGTTCTAGCTAGAAAAGAGAAATAAAATGAACAATTAAGTAGATTTTTGGACATGTTTAAGAAGCTACATATAAACTTACCATTTGCCGAAGCTTTATTACACATGCCTAAATATGCTAAATTTATGAAAGAATTGTGCTTTAATAAGAAAAAGCTAGAAGGCATAGGAACGGTTCAATTGTCCGGTAATTGTAGTGCTATATTAACCAATAAAATTTCTGAAAAATTAGAAGATCCAGGTAGTTTTACATTACCTTGTGAATTAGGAAGTAATTTTGTTGGAAATGCTTTATGTGATTTGGGTGCAAGTATTAATTTGATGCCTTATTCGATTTGCAAGAAATTGAATCTAGGCGATTTAAAGGAAACCCGAATGACACTTCAATTGGCAGATAGATCGGTAAAAAGGCCAAAAGAAATCATCGAGGACCTATTGGTAAAAGTAGGAAATTTTATATTTCCGGTGGGTTTTGTGGTTATGGACATGGAAGAAGATATAAAGGTGCAGTTAATTGTAGGGAGGCCATTCTTGAACACAGTAAGAGCTTTAATTGATGTTCATGGACAAACGGTTACTTTAAGATTTAATGAGGAGAAGATGATTTTTAATGTTAATAAAATTTTAAAACACCCCTCGTATGATTTTGAAGAATCCATTTGTTTTGTTGATGAGATTCAAGAATGTGCCAACACAAAGCAAGAGGAAGTCATTCTCAAAGACGAGCTCCAAAATTGTTTAATGCATCCAAGGAAAGAGGAAGAGTTGGATACAAAAGAGAAAAAGTTGATACAAATTCTAGAACAAGAGCACAGTGAGGATGAGGAAAAAGATGATGAACCATCCCCTCTTAAGGGGGATTCTGAACTTAAAACACTTCCATCATATTTAAAATATGTATTTTTGAGTAATAATGCTAACCCGGTAATCATTTCATCTTTATTGACAGATTTGGAAGAAGAAAGGCTCATCGAAATCCTCAAAAAGCACAAAGGAGCAATTGGTTGGGCAACATCTGATTTAAAAGGAATTAGCCCAAGCTATTATACACATCGCATACCCATGGAAGACAATTTTAAGCCAGTAGTGCAACCTCAACGAAGGCTCAACCCAACTATGCAAGAGGTAGTGAAAAAGGAGGTATTGAAACTACTTGATGCAGGTATTATATATCCTATCTCCGATAGTAATTGGGTTAGTCCTGTTCAATGTGTGCCTAAAAAGGGGAGAATGACTGTAGTAGTAAATGAAAATAATGAATTAATTCCTACACGCACAGTAACGGGATGGAGAGTATGCATTGATTATAGAAGGTTAAATAATGCCACTAGAAAAGACCATTTTCCATTGCCCTTTATTGATCAAATGCTAGAAAGGTTGGTAGGAAATAAATTTTATTGTTTCCTAGATGGATATTCGGGGTATATGCAAATACCTATAGCCCCGGAAGATCAAGAAAAGACCACATTCACATGTCCATATGGAACATTTGCATATAGGAGAATGCCTTTTGGACTTTGTAATGCACCTGCCACATTTCAACGATGCATGATGGCCATATTTCATGACTTTATTGAAAAATTTATGGAAGTTTTTATGGATGATTTCACCATTTATAGGCATGATTTTGATTCTTGTTTGCATAATCTAGCAATGGTTTTAAAAAGATGTCAAGAAACTAATCTTTTGCTAAATTGAGAAAAATGTCATTTCATGGTTAGAGAAGGCATTGTCTTAGGGCATAAAATTTCTGAAAAAGGCATTGAAGTGGATAAAGCAAAAATTGATGTGATAGAAAAATTACCTCCACCAACTAGTGTAAAAGGCATTAGGAGTTTCCTTGGTCATGCTGGGTTTTATAGTCGATTTATTAAGGATTTCTCTAAAATTGCCAAGCCACTCTCTAATTTATTGCTTAAAGATGCTGCATTTAACTTTGATACTGAGTGTTTACAGGCTTTTAACCTATTGAAGCAAAAATTAGTTAGTGCACCGGTCATTGCATCACCCGATTGGAGCTTACCGTTCGAAATTATGTGTGATGCAAGTGATTACGCAGTTGGAGCGGTTTTAGGACAGCGGAAGGAGAGGATTTTCTACACCATTTACTATGCGAGCCACACACTTACTGGAGCCCAAGTTAATTACACCACTACGGAGAAGGAACTCTTGGCAATAGTCTTTTCATTTGAGAAATTCCGATCTTACCTTTTAGGATCTAAAATCACAGTTTGGTCAGATCACGCTGCATTAAGACATCTTTTTGCCAAGAAGGATTCCAAACCAAGACTTATCCGATGGGTGTTACTACTTCAAGAATTTGATATCAAAATCAAGGATAAGAAAGGAGCAGAAAATTTTGTAGCTGACCATCTATCTAGATTGGATCATGCTAACATCGAAAAGGGAGAAATTCCTGATTTATTTCCTGATGAACATATTTGTGCTTGTTTTACTTATGAAAATTCAGTTCCATGGTATGCTAATATAGCCAATTTTCTTGCAGGTGGCTATCTCCCTAAGGAATTTACTTGGCAACAGAAGAAAAAGCTCATAACAGATGCCAAGCATTACCTTTGGGATGATCCATACCTTGTCAAGATATGTTCGGATCAAGTATTGAGAAGGTGTGTACCGAAATCAGAACAAAGAGCTATCATGCACCAATGCCATGGGGGTGAAGTTGGAGGTCATCATGGACCAAATAGGACAGTTCAAAAGATACTCCAATCAGGTTTTTTCTGGCCTACTTTATTTGAGGATGTAAAATCTTTCATAGCCGCTTGTGATAAATGTCAAAGAGTAGGAAACATATCCAAGAGAGATGAGATGCCTATGAACAATGTGCTAGAAGTAGAAATATTTGATATTTGGGGCATTGATTTTATGGGTCCTTTTCCAACTTCATTTGGGTTTGAGTATATATTGGTAGCTGTGGATTATGTGAGTAAATGGGTAGAGGCAATAGCTACTAGAGCATGTGATGCAAAAATTGTGCTGGAATTCATTAGAAAAAATATCTTCACTAGATTTGGAGCACCTAGAGCTATTATAAGTGATAGGGGCAAACACTTTGTCAACCATCAATTCAAGACCTTAAGAAATTTGGTGTTAAGCACAAAGTCACAACCCCATACCACCCTCAAGCCAATGGCCAAGTGGAAGTATCTAATAGGGAGTTGAAGTCAATTTTAGAAAAGACAGTAAATAATTCTAGAAAAGATTGGTCTCTTAGGCTAGATGAGGCTTTATGGGCTTATCGAACCGCATTTAAAACTCCTATAGGTATGTCTCCCTTTAGAATTGTTTTTGGAAAAGCATGTCACCTTCCGGTCGAATTGGAACATAAAGCATATTGGGCTACCAAATTTCTTAACTTTGATTTGAGAAATGCAGGAGAAAGAAGAAAATTGCAGCTCAATGAACTCGATGAAATTCGACAATGGTCATATAATAATGCTGCACTTTATATAGAAAAGACCAAACGATGGCTTGACAAGCATCTAAGGGTAAAAGATTTTGTCCCGGGAATGTTAGTGCTTCTTTATAATAGTCGTCTTCGTTTGTTTCCAAGAAAGCTGAAATCAAAGTGGCTTGGACCATATCAAGTTATGACAAGCAATAATCTTGGTGTAGTGAAGATCAAAAGCTTAAAAGATGGACGTGAATTTACAGTCAATGGACATCGACTTAAATCATACCGAATCGGACAACAAGAGGTTGCTGAAGTAACCATGGTTCTTAAAGATACTTAAAAACCGGTTTGGAGAGTTTAGCTGGAGACTCCAAAAACTCAGAACTCTACCTTTCTATCTCTTTTATATTTTCAGTCAAAATTTGTGTTTTCTGCATGTTTATGTGTTTAAGTGTTTTGATTTATGCATGTTTGTGTGTTTAAGTGTTTTGATTTATGCATGTTTGTGTGTTTAAAGTGTTTTGATTCATGAAAAGAGTAAGAAAATCAAGGTTTTAAATGGAGACATGTGCAATTATATGGGTGTGTAAAGAAGAAAGGCAGAAAACATTGAAAAAAACGTGACCACGTGTGGCTTTCCCTTTGCCATCACGTGGCCACGGGTCGCTAAAATGCTGGTTCCCGAAATTACACATGCCCACGTGAAATTCCATGAAGAATTACACGTGACCACGCCCAAGTCCTCTGTATCATTTTGCATCTTTACACGTGACCACGTGTAGTTCTTCATTGAACCTCACGTGGCCACGCATACCTCACTTATCCCACTTCACTTGCACACACGTGACCACGGGTTTTTCTTCATGAAAATTCACGTGGCCACGTCTATGTCCCCTGCCCAATTTTATGTTCTAACACATGACCACGTGTATGTCTTCATTAAAATTCACGTGGCCACGTCCCAAGTTCCCCTCCTTTATAAAACTTCATGATTTCTTCACTTCTTCTTCATTTTCATTTCATTTCACTCTCTCCGTGCCCACGCCTCACCACCACAATTTAACCCGTGACCACGGGATTTTTACTCATCACCAATCATCACCATCTCCATTTGTTTGCTCTTCCATTTTTCTCTCTCTCTTACCCATAATTTCTTCCTTCTCCATATTTTCTTCACTATTTTAGGTTTTTCTAGATCTCACACACTATCTCCACCTTGTGCTACATTTTTGGTGAATTTCTCATTTCCAAGTAAGTATTTACCTCTTCTACTCCTTAATTATCTTTTGTTTGGCATCAATGGTTGTGTTTTGTGCATATTTGTTTAATAAAAGCTTACTTTTTAGGTTAATTTGCACTTCACAGATTGTTTGCATGTTCATTCTTTTTGCTTCTTTGGATATTTATGATTAATATGTGCATGTAATAGATGATTGGTATGAAATTGGGTGGTGAACACTCTTTGTTATGCTTCTTAAATTTATGCTCAAACATATGCTCACAATGTGTTTGATGAAATGCCTCAATGAGTTTTTTTTACATAAAAACTTTTAACTTCCACTCTTTAATTGGCATGTTTATAGTTGGCATTGATGCATGGCATATACCTTGTGAAAGAGTTGTTTATGATCTTATTCACACATTCTTTGTGCTCATATTCTGCATACATCTTTTACCGATAATCACATTTGCTTTTAACTTAGCATTTCATCCAAATTGTGGATTATTTCACTTTATACATGTTCATGCACTCATAATCAATCTATTTTGGGTTAAGAATTGATATTTACATTGTGTTTTTCTTTGGTTGCAGTGGCACCTCGAAGGACTAAATACCCTGATGTCGCTAGTTCATCCGGTGTACGCATTCCGTCATATATGGACAGGGCAAAAATCAATAAGTTTGACTGCTTTAGCAATTGCACCTATGTCCAGCCAGTTTACTTAAGCCATTTGTTCCTCAATATCCCAGTAGGAAATTTGTGGGATTATGAGATCGAACCGTTGATTCAAAATATTGGCTGGGGGGAATTCATAAAAAAGAAAGGTGTACCCGGATATGGCTAGAGATTTTATTTATTCCTTTGAATGTTATTTCAGGCGAGATGCTACAGATGGAACAATGGGTTTTAAACTTAGTAAGAAAGGTTATTCTCTAACTTTCACTCAGTTTTCTGAAATTTTAGGTTTTGTGCCAATTGCTCCCTGGGAATTGGAAGATGTTTCACCTGCGAAGAATTGGGAGAGAATTAAAGATCTTGAATTGAATGAGCCTTGGGTTGGAGGACAATGCAAGGTACATGCTCTAAGAACTCATGCTTTGAGAATAATTCATCGGTTTTTGGCAAAAACTATGTATAACAATTTGAAGAATGCCAGTACTATTAGTGTCTCTCAAGCAATGGTTTTAAGATGTATGATGGATGGCATTGCAATTAATGGATCAGGCATCATAACTAGTCGAATTAAGGATTTACAGAAAATGCCAGGTAACATTGATAATATCTCTATTGGATGGATAGCTACATTTTTGGCAGGTTCAGTTAATCATCAGGTTATTGGCGAGCCACTTCCAGGAGATTTGCCTTGTATTGATAATAGAATGTTGAAAAGGATGAAGATTCTGATACTTAAGCCCCGAGGACATTGAGCAACACGAGAGGAGTATTTAAGAGAGAATCATATTAGGATTACGGAGCAAGAGGAGCAGCCAAATGAGCCAGAAGAACAGCATGTTGCCACAGCAGTCCCATCTCCCATAAATGAACCCACAACACCAGAATGGGAAGCACCATTTAATCAATTGAGTGGTCGGTTGGATACTCAACAAATGAGGCTCGATCAGATGCAAGGGAGATTAGATATACTTCGTGATATGATCATGGAAGGAAATCGGAGAATTGAGCATTTTATTCATCACTTTTGGCAGCGGTTTCCTCCACCACCACCGCCACCGTAATAGATCATCATTTGCTGAGGACAACAATGTTTTAAGGAGGGGGTAGCCTCCTTTCAGGAAGTTTTTCTTCAACTTTATTTTTCTTTTTCATGAATCAAAATTCTGTTATTTTGTGTTTTGTTTTCTTTTATTATGTTTATGTTAGTTTGAGTTTGTAAAACATAATAAAGACGTATGTAGTTCACCTTTTTCACTTAGTTTGCATGAGAACTTAGTTTGCCCTAGTTATCTTCAAAACTTGGAACACTTTGAACTTGGATATAGAATATGCATGTTTTAGACCTTTGCTTAGCAAGAGAACATATATGTTGTTTAATATGCCTTTGGATGGGTTAATCTTCAACTTGATAAATATTTGTTAGTTTCTTAAAAGCACTTAGACCAGTTTTTAACTTAGAAAAAAATCAATGCAATAAAGTAGTGAAGTAAGAAAATTTAGAACACTAGAACCTTCCTCATCACCCTTCAAAGCATATAAACAACTCAAGCATCTTAGAAAATGATCTAGGCAACAATTTTCTTGATAAACTCTTTAAAAGACTTGTGGCCTACCTTGATAAAATTATCCTTTGCTTAACCATTTTGAGCTTATAAGGGTATGCTTAATGCGTATAATTAATATTTTCTTGTTACACTTAAAGTTTTAACCATATAACTTAAAAAGCTATTATCTCACCTATGGAGTTAGCCACTTTAGGATTAAAGGGATAAGTGAAAAAATAAAGTTTTATTGGGTGTAGTAAGAAAGTTTCAAAGTTATTGATGAAGTCAATTGAAAATATACCTTGTATTACCTTGAGGTTAGCTTGTAAAGGCTAGTTCAATAAAAAAAAAGAGAAAGAAAAAATTACAAAAGCAAGAAAAAAAAAGGGAACTAGCAAATATGAAAAAATATAAGTGTGGGGTAGTACAAGGAAAGGAAAAATGGAAAAATATTGACTTCTTGGTGAAAGAGCATAAAGAAAGTTTGAAATCAAGGCAAGGATGAGAAAAATTTGTATTGCTTAAGTTATTGGAGTGTTTATAATCTATTTGGTCTTAGAGTGGCTATATTCATTTTGATTATCTTTTATCCATTCTTTGATAAAAATACCCTTAGCCCCATTACACCCTTTGTAAGACCTATATGATTTTAAGCTTGTTTTGAGTTGTTTAGCGGAGATGACCTAAGGGTTCCGGTGCTAAAGGAGAGGCCTATTGTGTTTCTAGAGTTTCAAGAACGAAACCGATTGTATGCTTATGCATTCATATATTTTATACTTCATTACCTAGTTGCGTTGATGTTTTGATTTTCAAAATTGTTTAAAATGATTTGGTCTTGCACACACTCAAGGAAACTGGTTTATATTCTCTTGTTGAAGTTAATCTATTAAGAGTTATGTTGAGTGCTCTTGTTAAAATGCTAAGTTTGGTTTTAAAATTGCATATTTTTATAAAAGTTTGATGGTTTTGAAGGAGGGTTTGTTCTAATTTGCTTGAGGGCAAGCAAGGTTTAAGTGTGGGGTATTTGATAAGTGTGAAATATATATGGTTTTTGATATGTTTTAGTTAAGTTATTTAGTTGTTTTGGTTTGATTTAGGTTAATTTAGAGTTAATTTGTTAATATTTATGTTTTTGAGGTTAATTCTGTGTTTTATTTGATTTTCAGGTTTAATTTGACATAAAAGGGCTTAAAGTGTGAAAAGGGCAAAGTTTAGGGCCAAAAGTGCAAATATGAAGAATTGATGCAAGACAATTTGATGTCTAGTCCAGAGCCTTGAGCCGTGACCACGTGAGTTCATTGAAGGATTCATCACGTGGCCACGTGAAGAAGAAAAGCATGAGAAACATGGCCATGTGAAGAAAATTGAAGAGCAAAGCTTGTTGAAGCCGTGGCCATGTCAAAGTGAAAACAAAGGCAACTATGAAGACCACGTGACCACGTGGATTCCCAGTGAAGGACCACACGTGGCCACGTGTGGAAGAAGAGGAAAATGGGATGTGCCCACATGAAGAAGAAGGCATAGTGAGGCGTGGCCACGTGATCCAACTCTCCCATGTCGCGAAGGATTTACGAACTTCCTGTTTAGCAGACTTTGATTCCTATTTTGGGACTAGAGTTTAACATGGATTCTACTACAACTCTTGCCTATAAATAGCAGTCCAAAAACACAGAAGATCATCATCAATCTTTGTCATCAAGCCTTAGAATTAAGCTTTCTTTGTTTTAGTTTTTACGTTCATTGTTTTTACAGTTTTTTTTTCCAAAACATTTGTTTCTAGTTTTAAGAATGGTTTGTGAGTAGTTTTCTTTACTTTTGCTAAGGGATACTTGAATCCTTGACTTGTATTGTTATGACTTGAGTTTGTTCTTAAATTTTAATACAAGTTGATTATTTCTTGGTTCTTAAACGTAGTCTTGTCTTTTCTCAATTTTAAGTTGATTATTAACTTGATTAAGAATTGGTTAATTAATTGGTTTGAGTTGATTAATGATTTATATGCTCTTAGGTTAATTTAGTTGGATTAATACATGGTTATAATCTGAATAAGCTATAATTGTGTGTTAATTTGAGTAAGTTAAGATTAAGAAAAGGGTAACCAAGAATAGGTGAAAGTTAAATCTCTTGAGAAAGGCTTTAATAGACATCTAGGAGACTTAATTCAGTTCTTTATGCTAAGTATTGAATTGTTCTGAATAAGAGAGTTTTAATACTTGGAATAATAATCTTGAACAAAGTTATTTGGGTTTACTAAACTGAATTTTTCATAATCACTTGTATGTTTTCTTTTAAATTAAGTCATAGCAATATTAGTTAAGGTGGATAGTCCTTTAGTGAAAGTTGTCTTTATCATTGATTTTTAACTCATTCAATTTACTTGCTTTCAAAAGATCTCTTACTTACTTTAGCCTTTTCAATTGTTTTAATTTAGTTTTAAATTATTGTTTTCAAATCATCACAACTTTGGGATTTCTCTTCTTTCTTCTTACACACAAAATTGATTTTGAAATTGAAATAGCACATACAAGCACAAGTTTCCCTTGGGTTCGATATTTTGGGTCATAATTTTATTTTCCTATATTACTAGCCGATCTAGTACACTTGCTAGACATCGGTCAGATACGGTTCTTGAAATTTCATTTTTGGGTGTTAATCGATTAAGTTTGCTTGCAATTTGGCTTAGTAAAGTTGTGCATAGCACATGTTCTATAAAATTACTCAAAGACTAAGTCCATTATTTGTGCTTACATTTTATCCTTCTTAACCATTATAATTCATTTGCATATGTTAGCATTTATCTTCACACTTGATTTCACCATGTTTTGTACTTATGCTAATGCAGTGATTTGTGAGAAAGTTGGCCTAATTATTGAGTATTTCTTTTTGAGTGAGTTTATTGATTTTTATATTGGGTGGCATTGATTTTTGGCTCTCATTATTATGTGTAGTGGCCCCTAAATGATCAAATAAGAATGAAGCATCCAACTCATCTGGTACTCATCTTTCTGCATACATTGATGCAGACGATAGAGAGTTGTATGAGTATTTTGTGGGGGTAAATTTTGTCAAGCTAGTTTATTTGTAGCAATTTTATCTGGATATTGCGGATGGCAATTTATGAGATGAAATTATCCCTTTGATCAGAAATATTGGCTGGTAAAAATTCATTAAAAAGCTCCCTGAGGTATATCCACACCTTGCTTGAATGTTCTTCACTTCTTTTAAGATCTATTTTGAAGATGAACATGATGAAGGCATAGTTAGTTTTAAGTTTGGCAGGAAGACTTACCACATGACCTTTCTAGAGTTTTCACTGAAATTGGGTTTCCCCATAGATGTTATAGGCAAATTACCTAATGCTACCCTGTAGGAGAATTGGGAATTCATTCGTGATCCCATAAACCTAGTGCTCTATCAATCTAGAAAGCTTAAGGCTCATGCTTTAGGTACTCATGCACTTTGAATCATTCACCGATTTTTGTCCCTTACTTTTTTTAGTTGTCTTGGTAGTCCAGGTGCGATCAATGCTAAAGAATATATGCTATTAAGATGCATGGTTAAGGGTATTCGGATCAATGGTGTTGTGCTCCTGTGCCGGTAGATATATGAGTTGCAAAAAGGAAGAACACTATTAAAGAAACATCACTGGGGTGAGTTGTAACTTTAATGGCAAAAGTTGTAGGTTATATGGACTTAAGGAATTCTCTTAGAAAGCCTACATTTATAGATTATGCATTGTTCATGTGGATGAAGATTTTAGTCAAGAACCTAAGGAGACATTGGTCCGATAGGGAAGAGTATTTGGACCTAGTCACCATTGGAAGAAATAGGGAGCAAGATGACAATCCAGCTAAACAACAACTAAATGAACAGGCACCTACACCATAAAAACCCTCGCCTCAAATAATTGCTTTCATGAATCAAGTAAATGGCCAGCTAGATAATATGCAGGATAGTATCAATGAAGTAAAGTAAACTCTTGAGCGGTTTGTCACTAATTTCTTGGAACGATATACGTTGCCACCATTCCCACCACCTAATTGAGCTACATTTTGGTTTGCTGTGGATAACAAATTTTTGAGAGGGGGGTACAACTTCTCTAAGCTTAATTTTGCTTAGATTCAGGAAGTAGAATCTAATTCTCCCCTTTATGAAAACACTTTTGTTTATGTGTTGTTATATTTATGTTTTGTTTTCTTTTAAAGTTTTATTCATGTTGTCTGTTAGGAGTAATTTTGTATTCTTGTTTTAAGTACTAGTAATTTTAGTGCTAACTAGTCTTTGTTAGTAGTTTGTGTTCTTGTTTTAGTTATTTTAGATCATTAGGTAGTTCATAATTATCGCTTAACTTACACTAGAATTAGTTGCCCCAACTTTGTTCTCAAAAATTGAACTAGTCGAACTTGAACTTAGAATGTGTAGTGTTTAAAATCTTTGCTACCATTAAGATAAGCATGTTGTTTAATGAGTTTTTAGCTAGTTTAATATTTAACTCGACTTATATTTGTTAGTTTTCACTTTTTGAGCACCAAGACCAATTTTAAATACAAAAAAATCAATGCATTGTAGTAGTTCAGTAAGGAATTTTAGGACACTAGAACCTTCATCATCACCCTTCAAAGCATAGAAATAACTCAAACAAATTAGAAAGTGATCTAGGCAATATTTTTCTTATTGAGTTATATTAAGACTATTTTCCACCTTTTTGATATATTTGACCCTTGTTAGCAATTTTGAGCTTAATGAGGCATGCTTAATGCATGCCATATTTATTTTTCTTATTACACTCATTTATTGACCATATAGCCTATAAAACTTTTATCTTGTCTTCTATGAATTGGCCACTCTAAGATTGAAATTGATTGATTTTTTGTGGGTAATGGAAGAGTGTAGTAAATAAGGTTCTTGGGATACTTTTATCAAGGTTTGTTATTAAAGTCATGAAAATAGTGAGAATTTACCTTGTGTTACCCATATTATCATAAATTGCTAGTAATATAGCTAGTATAAAGAAAAAACAAGAAAAAGACATTGAAAATAAAGCTAGCATTTATGGCAAAATCTTAAATGTAGGGCTTTTACAAGGGAAAAAGAATTATGACTTCTAAAAGAGGATGGATTGTGAGGGGTTTCATTGATCTTTTGTATCAAAAAGTGTTTGATATGTATGGGATTGAGAAAACAAGTTGTGTAAAAGGATTGTGCTGAGTAGTGAATTTTTTTTGAAATGTTAGTCTATCTTAGAGTGGCTATTCTTTTTGATTATCTATTGTCCATTCTTTGATAACCAACTCCTTAACCCTATTACAACCTTTTAAGACCTAAGTGATTTTAAGTTTTGTCCTAGGTTGTTGTGCAGAGATGACCTTCAGGTTTTGGTATTAAAGGAGAGGCTTATGGTGTTCTAAAGTTTCAAGTGCGAAACCATTTGTACACTTAGGTGCACATTCATTCTAAGCTTAACTATGAATTTGCATTGGTGTTTTAATTTTGAATTTGCTTCAAATGATTTGGTCTTGCACACACACATGGAAACTAATTCATATTATCTTGGTTGAATGAATCCTAGTTAGAATCTTGTTAAGTGCTCTTGGTAATTGCTAAGCTTGGTTTTGAAATGCATAATTCTTGGTTGAAGTTTGATTATTTTGAGAATTTGGTTTGTTCTAATTTGCTCGGGTGCGAGCAAGACTAAGTGTAGGTATTTGATAACTATGAATTATACTATAATTTCAATGTTTTTTTAGTGTGTTTAGCATGTTAATTTAAGGGTAATTTGGTTAATTTAGTACTTAATTTCTTAATTAGCACTTTATGAGCGTAATTGGTTAATTTGATGTTTTTAGGTGTGTAATTGAAGAAAAGGAGAATTTATAAGGGCAAAAGTGTAAGTTTAGCATTTGAAGTTTTTTTTTCTTTGATGACAAAGTTCATCGTACATCCGAAGCCTAGTTACTCGGTAGAGTGAATTCCTCACTCTACCGAGTAGGCTAAAGAGAAAAAGAAAGAAGTCTTGTGTTAGTCTAAAGAGCAACCAACGAGTGGAGCAAACATTCACTCTATTGAGTGAGACAAAGGAAACAGGGCATGAAGGAATTCACTACATGGTGAAGTGGCATCTTTACTCTACTGAGTCACTCTAAAGACCAAAGACAGAAGAGCTTCACTTAATGAAGTGAAATATCACTCTACCGAGCCTAGTGATTGAAGTTGAATAGGACTCTTATTCTTGCTGGTTTGGGATGTTTTAGTAGCCAAAATTTTTCTAGTTTTAGGATATTTAAATAGCAACAAACACCAAGGAAAGAGATGAATTGTTTTACCAATTAAACACCTTAGTTTTATTTTCATTTTGCATTTAGAGTGAGAAACTACAATTAAAGACTTTGGAAGGGTTTCAACAACAGTGGAAACTCTAAGTGTTTGTATCATTTTCATTTATTTATTTTCTTCAATTTTCAAGATGAAGTGTGAGTAGTTCTTGTACTTTTGCTAAAGGATACTTGAATCCTTAACTCTTATTGTAGTGACTCAGTTGTGCTTCCATTTAATATAAGTTTATTATTTCTTAGTTTTGTGCAACTTCGTATCTAAAGATTATGTTGAGATCAATTGTTAACTTGTTTGATTAATAGTTGGTATTTGATTTATATATGATATGTGATATGCATGCTCTTGGTTTGGTTCATTAGTATTTATGCATGATTATATGCTTAATTAGGTGTAATTGTGTGTTAATTTAGATAGACTAAAATTATGAATAGTTAAACTAAGAATAGATTGAAGTTAAGTTTGCATGAAAAAGAGTTTAATGGATGTCTAGGAGTTTAACAATCAGATTCTTATGCTATGTATTAAATCATTATGAACAAGAAATTTTAATATATGGATTAATAGTCTGAATAAGTTATTTGGCCTTATTTCACTGGTTTTCCATAATCACTTGTATTCCTTTTAGCTGAGTTATTGCAATTTTAGTTAAGATGGATAGTTCTTTAGCATAAGTTGTTTTTAATATTGATTTTTCACCAATTTACATTATTTTCTTTGCTGTGTTTAGAATTCTTTATTTAAATCTTTGCATTGTTTGTTTTTGCTAGTTGCTATTTTTAGTTCATAATTCTTCATCATCACAAAACTTGGGATTTCCTTTACTTTTTGCAAACAGTATTCATTTTAAAATCTAAAACAAGTTGCATTTACACAGTTTTCCTAAGATACGATATTCAGGATATTAATCTATATTTCCCTATATTACTAGCCGATCTAGTACAGTTGCTAGACACCGATCACCTGCATTTATCAAAATTCTATAGGGTGTCCCACATTGGTGTTATGAACGTTAATGTTGACTTGATGACTTCCCTTGTTGAGAGATAGAGGCTAGAGACACATACTTTTTACCTTATTGCTAGTAAAACTATAATTACTCTGGTAGATATACAGATACTCACCAAATTGCCTATGCAAGGACATGCTGTTACGAGATATCTTCAGCGTGACTAGCCTAATATTTGTGCTCGGCTTTTGGGGATTCTTCCCCTAAAAGAAGTCATTAGAAGACTAAAAATAAAAATGATGTGGTTGATTCAACATTTTAGTCACTTACCAGCAAATGCGACAGACTACCATATATAATATTTTGATTGTGCATGGATCCTACGTTGTATTAGTCGACTACTATGTCTTGACCAGGTTAATAATTACATACATTTAATTTTCATTCAACTACTGGAAAATTTAGCTAAAGCCGATGAGTATAGCTGGGGATCAATAGTTTTGGCATGGCTATATAGGGAGTTATGCCGTGTGACCCAACCAATTGCAAATGGACTTGGCGAATATCATCCGTTATTCCAAATGTGGGCATGGGAATGACTCCTTCAATTTTGATCGCCCTTTATCCATAAATTTGTTCTAAACTAGACCAAGTTATATGGTTATAGGTAAAATTTTTTTTATTATATTTAATGTTGGAATATATTTAGTTTTATTTTTTTTAAAAATATGTTGACAAGTTGATTATTTGTTGTGTAACAGGTGGCGATCCCTTTTGGATTTAAGAAATAATAATAATAAAGATGTTTATAAGTATCGAAAGGAACTAGACTTACAGCTCTACGATTAGATTTATATTTAATTTTAAAGTCATGGTAAATTATTTAATATCGATAATAAAAAATAAATATTTTGTAACAATATTTTTTTGATTATATGATTTTTTGTAGATGGATTGGGAGCCGTATAAGAATATGTTGCACTTATTGCTAGTTTTTTTGTACTAATGGACATGGGTGTTGGAGATCTATCATGCCACTAATATGTTTTCATATTATTAAGTCGCACTAACCCGACAGATGTCTGAGACAATTTAGTATAGACCATCCAATTCTAGCGCCTCCGCAGAATAATAATGCGGTGCATTCTATTAACCTAAGGGGACATATAGATCAAAATTTGGAAATGAAATTTTCAAATTTCATTTTTGAGTGGTACAATAGACATAATCGGGTTATTCAAAGTCAAATTCTCAGTTCACTATTGCATTCGAGGTCGCAATATATCCAATGGTATATAACGCAAATAAGATAGTGGATAACTCTAGTCGGAGCAACGACGAGGCATCAGTATGTATGTATGTAATTATTATTATTGTTGTTGTCATTGTTGTTGTTGTTGTCATTGTTGTTGTTGTTGTTGTTGTTATTGTTGTTGTTGTTGTTGTTGTTGTTGTTATTATTATTATTATTGATAATTTTTAATAAAATTTTTTTATTTACATGTAAGCCGATGTTGCCGAGCGAATATTCTACAACAATATTGCTTCATCATCCACTGAATGCGATAATATATTTTTAGCATCATAAGGCATTTTAGGTGTTGTTGGTGCAAATAATAGGACATTCACTAATTATCCTTGCCAGCCTGTAACTAATCCTACAGATATTCCACCACTATCTATACCATATAAAGATTTTTGATGTTCTAGATGTAACAGGAGTGGTATGGTAGAAAGAAAGATGATAGTTGGTTCTATTCCTATTCATCCTGGTGTGCACCAAGTACCCCAACTAATGCCCTAGCCAAATGTTCATGAAGATACTTCTAGCTCCTTCAATATGCCTTCATACCATTAGCTTTGGCAGTATGATGCTGTAGCGTATCCTTTTGGATATTATGACTATGAAGTTGGCCCATCTAAAGCTGCTAAATCTAGTTTGAATGTTGATCTAAATGTAAGCTTGTCTGAAGGAGATGTAGTACCATAGAATATTTATGGGCAGAGTAGTCATACGATACACAGGATGATTTCATTAATGAACCTTTTAGTGGTCTAAGTGTTGTAGGAACTCAAGGTTTAGCGAATCAACTATTGTATAGTGGGGGATACAATGATCCCAACCCATACAGGATGGATCCCGATACCTTTACCCATAGTATCGTATCTCATAGTAGGAGATATTGAATATCTTGTATTGGTGTAATATTTGAGTATATGGCCAGTGATAAGTGTGAATTATATATAGTTTTTGATATGTTTTTAGTTGTGTTATTTAGTTATTTTGGTTTTATTTAGGTTAAATTAGAGTTAATTTGTTAATATTTATGTTTTTGAGGTTAATTCTATGTTTTGTGTGATTTTCAGGGTTAAATTGATATAAAAGGGCTTAAAGTGTAAAAGGTGCAAAGTTGAGGGCCATAAGTGCAAATATGAAGAATTTAGGCGAGAAAATGAGCTTCCAGTCCAGAGCCTTGAGACGTGACCACGTGAAAACATTGAAGCATATGACATGTGGCCACGTGAAGAAGTCTTTGTGAGGAACCGTGGCCACATGAAGAAGTCTTTGTGAGGAACCGTAGCCACGTGATAAGAATTAAAGAAACAAATGGAGACCACGTGACCACGTGGATTCCAGTGAAGGACCACACGTGGCCACGTGTGGAGGAAGAATAAATGGAGCCATGGTCACGTGTAGAGAAGGCATATTGAGGGGCGTGGCCACGTGATCCAGTTTTCCCATATCGCGAAGGATTTTCGAGCTTCCTGTTTTAGCAGAATTTGATTCCTATTTTGTGACTGGAGTTTAACAAGGAGTCTACTACAATTTTTCCTATAAATAGCAGTCCAAAACACAGAAGAATGATCATCAATCTATAGAATTGAGCTTTGTTTTCTTAGTTGTTTTTACGTTTTTTGTTTACTGTTTTCTTCAAAACGTTGTTTTTAATTTTAAGAATGGTTTGTGAGTAGTTTTCTTTGAATTTTACTAAAGGATACTTGGATCCTTAAACTTGTATTGTTATGACTTAAGTTGTTCTTCAATTTAAATACAAGTTGATTATTTCTTGGTTCTTAAACATAATATTGTCTTTTCTTAATTTTAAGTTGATTATTAACTTGATTAAGCATTGGTTAATTAATTGGTTTAAGTTGAATAATGACTTGCATGCTCTTAGGTAAATTTAGTTGGATTAATGCATGATTATAATCTGAATAAGCTATGATTGTGTGTTGATTTGAGTAAGTTAAGATTAAGAAAAGGGTAACCAAGAATAGGTGAAAGTTAAATCTCTTGAGAAAGGCTTTAATAGATATCTAGGAGACTTAATTCAGTTCTTTATGCTAACTGTTAAGTTTATCTGAATAAGAAAATTTGATACTTGGAATGATAATCTTGAATAAAGTTATCTGGTTTTATTAACCTGAATTATCCATAATCACTTGTATGCTTTCTTTTATTTAAGTCATAGCAATACTTGTTAAGGTGGATAGTCTTTTAGTGAAAGTTGTCTTTAATATTAATTTTTAACTCATTAAATTTACTTGCTTCAAAAGATTTTTTCTTTACTCTAGTTTTTTTTTCAATTGTTTTAATTTAGTTATTTTTAGTTTTAATTCTTCACTCATCATAAATTTGGGATTTCTCTTCTCTCTTTTGCACACGAAAATTGGCTTTGAAATTACAATAGCACATACAAGCACAAGTTTCCCTTGGGTTTGATATTTTGGGTCATAATCTTATTTTCCTATATTACTAGCCGATCTAGTATACTTGATAGACACCGGTCAGCCAGTTGATTATTTGGTATCTTATTTGTATTTCATTTAATTTTCATTAATTAAGTATTATGACAAGTCATACACTCTACTAAATATATTAAATTTATTAAATCACAACATATTACAAACTATAATTTTTCGAATTTCAACCTCTAAATATTGAGTGGATGGTCTATCACCACTTATACATGTTTTTTTTATTATGACCAACATTTTCGCAATTGCTACAATGCGTTGCAAGACCCCGTTCATGCCTGTCTATCTTATTATGAATACGAGTTATTCTTGGCTGACCTTTCTTCCTCATCAATTCCATATCAAGTTTAATTTTTGGATCATAATTCTGTGGCTAATATACTTTATGCACTATAGGTCATTACATTTAAGTGACTCAGTAATGCTGTAACAGTTGTCAACAAATTGGAACATATCAATATGCCTATTCATATATGATGCGACGGCATGCAAACAAGGTATTTTTGTTCCTTGGAACTTATCGCACTCACATTCACACTTTTCGAGGCTTAATGCATATGTGGCCAGCTCAATGTTGACCTATGTTACTCTGCCAGCTATGAATTTGAACAATTTATACTGACTATTATAGCTAACAACAGTATGTCCTCTGGCCTTGTTAGCCCGTTTAGTTATAATTTCAACGTATTTAAGAGTGAAGTGTAATCCTAGGGCTATTTTAGTCATGTAGAAACCCCTCATATTCTTAAAATATTTTACCAAACGATCAAAAGTTGATGGAATATGACATGGTATGATAATCATGATAGCACAGCGAAAAAACAAAAATTTATCATGCATACCATACATATCCAAAACTAGGAACGAAAACATGCAATTTTAGGGTTTTTAAAACTTACAATAGATGATGCCTTTATTCTTTGATTTTGTGATGTCCAGCAACTAAGATGCCTTTATCCTCCTTAGTTCTCAATCACCAATGCCAAGGAATAGCCTTTTGCGCCACTCCCTCTATTCTCACACACACAATTACACTGTCGGTTTAAAAACGAGATTGCTAGATCTCTTTTTCGGTATTGTGTAAGGGTTATAGTTTGAAGCTACAAAACTTGATTTTGTACTTCTTTAGATTGCTATTACTGCTCAATAACACAAGAGAATGAGGAACAATCCTTTCTCCTTGTGAAAAATTGAACAAAAGAATTAAGAGAGAGAGAGTCACTATTCACGAGTTACTATTCATGCCACAAAAAAATTAGGTTTAGGGTTTTATTTCTTTTAATATATATGCTTATCCTTTGGCAAGTCATTAATCTGAATTCAACTATCCTAAGAAAATTAATTCAAACTCTATCACTTCCTAAAGATAAGTAATATATTTTGAATTAAACTCCTTTGAATTTAAATTCAAATTTGAAATAAAACATAAGACATTTAAATAAATGAAACCACTTAATTAAATATATAAGTGATTTAATTTAATTTAAATTCCTTTAGGTTTTAATATTCAATTAACTTAATTAACACAAGATAATTAATTAATTGAAATTAAACCTTATGAGCTGAATTTCTCTCTCTCATGGACCAAAGCCCAATAGCAATATTATAACCCATTACATACATTAATTTGACTTTAATTAAAAGCCTAAATTAATGTCCAATACTTAATTTAAATATTTTAAGCCCAATGCTTTGTGTGCGATCCTATAGGTCCATTTAATGTTGGCAATGAATTAATAAATTAATTCAAAGGCTATATATATTCTCTAGCAAGATATTATAGCATTCCAAATTAAATGAAAATGCATATGGCATTTGGTGACCTAATGCAATTTCGCATAGTCCCTTACCCATAAATATCAGAATTAATATAAGGCATGGAACTAGTCATCCTTATATACATTAATTCATTTCTTGATATTCCAGTGACACTGAACTCTCAGATAAATAATGATTACTCATTATTTCATCTCGGTATGGCCATACACTTCTCAGTTCACTGATCAAGTGGCCGGTGATATTTTTCTCTCTTATCGAGAGGGGTAATCCCTTCACTTCTCTCATGCTCTCTAACATGAATCAGTGCATACCCAATCATACCCGTACTTGTCACTCTGTTACGAGCACGTTAGGTGTATGTCAAAGTATACAGTAATTCATAAAGAGTTTCATAGAGATTTCAGGTCTAAGAACTCCGATACAAAACTTGCATATGAGAAACACTTATGACTTGTACCATGTAGTATTCTCATAAGCGGATCGAATCCAGATACCATGTTCTTTAACATGTATCTATGATCTCTGATTGACACTCTTGTCCTAATGATCCGTAAGACAGAACTCATAAGATCAGAGAGAGCATACTAGTCTTAATTCATTTGTTATTCCCATAACAATGACTGACTAGGGATATTTAGAATGATGTCTCATTTGTTTCAAGGTCTTACAATTCATGTGCCTCACACATGATAACTTAAATCGAAACAACACTCTTGGATAGTTTTATCAATTGATATGCACAGGAATACAAAGGATAAAACAAATGCCTCATTTTATTAATTTCAAGTGTTTCGTTACAATGTATTGGGGCTAGGGCTTACACTAACAAAAGTATGCTCAATGATGGCAGTGATTGGTATCATGCAAATACCTTTAAGAGTGCCATTGACACTTTCAACAATATTTGTCATCGTATGGCCATATCTATGTCCACCCTCCTCGAATAATATCTTTTTATCTAACGATATCTACATTGCCCAATTGTAGGAATCTAGGTCGAGTTCTTTAATTTCATCTATCATCTGCTGGAACTTACGTGGTTGAAATTACACACCTACAATGTTATGGGTAAATATTATATTATAATATAATAAACTAAAACAAATAATATTTAAGAATTTTTTAGCTTCCCAGCCTTGTGTAACAAATCCTTTATTGTTAAATTCCTATGGTGCATGTTGTAATGATGGATAAAACGATGCAAACAAAATCTGTGAAAGCTTAGTGGCACTTTCCATCCACTCCTTTCATTCCAGATCAATGTCATTATACCAACATGTCAGTTTGATATGATGGTAATGCTAATGCATTGAGTTATATACTTCCTAATCATCGTTATAAACCAAGTCCAGCTTGATTTATTCTCAGACTCCATAACCGCAAATGCAACTGAAAATAACTTGTCATTATCGTCAACAGAGATGGTTATCATAAGATTCTATTGGAATTTTCCTATCAAGAATGTGTCGTCGATTGAAATAATCGGCTTACAGTGAGCCAACCCATCAATGATGGTTTTAAAACTTCAAAAAACTCTTTGGAACTGTTTGATAATTGGGTTTTTGGTATCCTGTAGCACAGAATTATAGACAACTCTGGGATTGTACTCTTGTAAAGAAAATAAGAAAGCAAGCAACCTATCAAAGGATTCAATATACTTGCCAAAAATAGACTCTAAGGATCTCATCTTCTTATACCATGCCTTAGTGGATGATACCTCAAACTGAAATTGCTGCTTAATAACAACAATAATAACATCAATTGGGAGGGTTGGTTTTTCACTTACCATACCTACTATGCAATTTCAAATCATTTTCAAACCTAATTGTCTATAATCCAATGAAAGGTTGCCATCTGGACATGAATGTAGGCCCCTAAACCCTATGATAATTCGTAGTAGACTTATTCCTTTCTTTATTGCCCTTACCTCTATATGCACCTATTTTCAGCCCGTGCGCACCTAACAACCCAATAGTTTAACTTCGATTTAACCACTCTGAAGTCAATATTTCTCATTATTGAGTACTTTTTTTTACATAAGATTTAACTTCATCGTTGCTATCGAAAACCAAACCAGTCAATAACTCAGACACACCATCCCAAGTTTGAAAGTTAACACCTTTCGATATATCAACTTGGGATGCTTTGAAGTCAATATCTGTATAATGCTCTAATAGAAACACAAAATTACCTTGACCTGCCTCACCATTTGGATGCATTGATGTTAATGGACTGGTATATTGTGTATATTCGAATCCATCACCATTACCAAATTTAGAGCTATCACTTCCTGCAGTCATGTCTGCATTTTTGGCTCTGGATCTTCATTAGGTGATAGGTAATCATTCTTAATTGTAACAACTTTGAGATCATCCTCGTCACCTAAATTAATTGCTAGTTCATATCCACCATCTGTACCAGTGTTGCTAGATATGCGATCTTCAGGTAAATCACCATTTTTTCTGCAGACAAACTACCAATGCTAACTAAAGCAACATTTGCTATATGGGACAAAGAATAATGTTGATTGATATCTTGGATATACAAAATTAAACTTATGTATCAGACATCTAGGATATGGGATACTGAACTTTTCTGTTTGACTTTTGGGACATGATATATAAAGTGATGTTGGTTGGTGTATTCAATACTTTGACTTAACTCAACTGATGTACCCATCCTAAAATTCCTATCCGTTGAACGACCTCCTGATCTAGTTCTAAATATGGATTTACTTAAAAAATTACTAACCCTTTGACTCAATGATCACCTAGGTTGACTCGTACAAGTAACAGGAATTTGGTTTATCGGTATGCATATATGATCATGTCCTGAATCAACATATGCTTCCCTTCCAATCAAGTTACCACCCCGTCGACTGATAGATTATCTTGGTTGACTAGGACTAATGTAATTTATGAAGAATTGTTGAGGAGTCCTAGTGTTTTGCATTTAAAACCCTTCATTTGTAATTAATAATCATGAAGATACATAGGTGGATTGGATCCTGCAACACCCCCTATGATTATAATGATTAATTCCACCAAATTATAATGTTTATATCTCCTTAAATTGTCATATATTGCATCTACGTTGTCATCATTCGCTAAATCCACTGCCATCCAACATAATGATCCTCCACTATACAATGGACTCTTACATATAATTCTAGAAACCACATCATTGACACCTAAACCCATTTTAACGTGGATTTTATGGTGCAATGCAAGAAGAATTGGCTTGTTTTTTAGTCTCAATCTCCTTATGATGACATTTAAGGTAGATTTGTCATATTTAAAGCCTGCCACTCCATAATTTATTTTTTCTCCTATGTGCAAACAAAATTTGGTATATGTTGACATCTTCCAACTACTTATAAGTCAAAATAATATTATCATAATTTTTCTAAACCATGATGTTTGGAATTATATATTTCATGCATAAATTTATTTTTTGTGATTAGATGTAATAAAACACTAATATTACTATTATAGTAACATATGCTTAATTTACAATATTTTTTCAAACTTCACTATCACACAAGTATAATTTACATAATGTTACAAAACAATAATTTTGAGTAACATTTTTTTTGTTATGTTCTGATGAACATAATGTTTAGGCCATTTATTGTAATTATACCACTTACAATAAGTTTTTTAATCTACTGGTATAGTATCTTTAATTTTTAAGAAATTTTCGTCATTAACTTCAATTACATCTTTCACAAATATTATTACCAATTTCTCATACTTTTTTACATGCTCCCTATTCCAAATTTCTATTATAGACTTTAAATAAATAATTGGTAATGTCATACAAAAAGCGTCCACCATTTTTGCTTCTATCATCCAATATCTCATCATTATAATATCTTGCAACTTTTTATTTATTGTAATAATATGTTCAGACATTGTCATGCCATTTTCAATTCTACAGTTGTACAAATCTTTTCATTTTTGGGACACAATTTTTCTTGCAATATAACGCATCATCGCTCTTAAATTTAAGTATGTGTACACCATCTATCATATGAAAATAATAAAAAAAATGTTATATTATAGTTCAATTCGTATATTCTTTAATTTATTCCTTCCAAATAAAACTAAAAAAATATTAATTTTAAAATTTAATATAAATATTACGAAAATTATACTATAAAAAATCAAAAATATATTTATAAATACATTCATATTGAAACTTTAATAATAAACCATTATTGTCACCAACAAAATTTATTGTCACATCAAATTTATTAATAAATGTATTATTGATATATTATAGGAATAATAAATATTTATTCAAATTTATCAAATATTATGTAAATATAGATGACAACAAAAAAATACCAAAATTAATAAAATACCAATTTTTAGTAATTAGTTTAACCGCGTTCTTGTTACTCCCGAATTCACAACTTACTTCTACTTTTAAATGAATACAATAAAGAAAATTAACGTCATTATAGCAAAAATATAATTCATACATTAAATTATAAATAATTGAATGAAAATTTTACATATTTCAATTGATAATACTGAAAATGTAATAATATTGTTATAAATATTATTATAAAAAAAATTTTACACATGAATCATATTCTGAGACGTTTAGGAATTGATGAATTACTTCAAATGCAAATGAATTTCAGCATCCGAAATTTATATAAATGCTCAATATTTGAGTTTTCGATGGGGTGATGATGAGAATATTTGATGAATTGGAAAATGCAACACTATAGAGCGTCATTGAGGAAGTGACAAACAACATTGACAATGCAGCATGTGGCTGCGTCTTTATCACATCAGCCACATAGATAACACAACAGAGGGCTGTGTCTTCAGGCACGTGAGGACAGTTGCAGTCTAATAAGATGACGCGACAGATTGTTGTACCTTCTTGTAGAACCCTAATTCCACAATTATTTCCTAACATTCACCTATATTCTAATTTTTTTAAAAATTATTATTTAAAAAAATTCCCCAGCAAAATATTGGAAAAAAGGAACTATTAATTTATTTGAGAATCTTTAACAATTAATAGGAACCAGAAATGAAACAAGCCATTTTCAAAATGAAGCCTTGAAAGGCCTCGAGTAGGGATCACAATGAGTGATATTTTGAGTTAATTTCACCTATAGTCACTAAATTTAAGCCTAATAGCGCAAAAATAGCTAAATAATTTTTTGTATCGAAATTGTCACTGAACTTAGCACTATTTTGTGCAAAAATCATCATGATCAATTTTCAGTGAAGATCAATGCTGGAGTGCTGACATGGCATGCCATGTCATGCCACGTGTGCAAAAGTAGTTGATGTGGCATGCCACGTGATGCACAAATAGTTGACGTTAGCTAATAATGTGGCACGCTACATGTGCACAAGTATATGACTTAGCGTGCTACGTCTGCATTCCAGCAATAGTGTTCATCGGATATTGATCATTATGACTTTTACACAAAATAGTACAAATTCAGTGACAATTTCAATGCAAAAAATTATTTCGTTGCTTTTGTACTATTAGACGTAAATTCAATGACCCTAGATGATATTGACCCATTTTTTAGGTGTTCAATTTGATTCAAATTTAATAAAATAGATGTAGGCAGCTATTAAATGAATTGGATATTAATATTATTATTCATGTCTTATGTTGCATTGATAAGAATACTATACACACGAGTATTGTTGGGAATTAACGGTTATATGCATCACATACATAAGTAGAATTTAAAATTTTTAATCAATATATATGATCTTGCCATGAATTTACAATATAAATATTAATGAGAATAAGAAAAATAATCTTTTATTTTTTTTGAACAGTTGATTTCCCTTCTTACTAGGTTGTCGCAAACCACAGTGTCCAAAGTTAAACACCTCCAGTTGGTAATCCACACTAGAGAAGGAATAAATGAACCAAGAATGGAAGAACCACAAGGCTGGCCGAATTTCCCTTGATGCTAGCAAGGGAGTGGAGTGGCGGCTAGGGTTTTTTGAGAGCGAGAATTTCTTTTCTCTTAATTATTCATTTAACCCTAAAATCCTTATCACTTGGATTTTTGTAGTTAGGTTAAAAATCCAACTACATAATAGGATTGGGCTCTTTAAAATCGCTAGAGAAATATTAAATGGGCTTTTGAAATTATTAATAATTTATTTGGGCTCAATTAAATCCAATTTAATTCCATTCATAAATGACTATACACAAAACCCATAAACTAGGCCATTTATGCATACACTTGGATTTAATTAACCAAAAGAATTTCAAATCCATCCAAATTAAATATGTAGTCTCCATAACACTTATAAAATATATTTAATTTATTTTGGTCCAACAATTAGGCCTCTAAGGCCTTCTATTAGGGTTTGGTGTGTAACTCTTCGTCTAGAGGGTTTCTGCGCCAAAATCAATTATTTGGGCCTCTTTAAATTTTCCAATGGATCTATTAATTATTATATCAGCCCTATAACACTTATAGTCCAATAATAATAAATTATGAAATATAATATTTCAATTAGCTCCATTTTAAAGAATATTTATGAAAAGTTATGCGATCAATTCTACTTGATCATAATTAATTAAACTCTTTAATTAATTATTCTCTTACTCATTTCTCCTCTCCCAAAATAATATCAAATATTATTATCCTTGTCATTTTACCATTTTATCCTTTACTCTATTATGTGTGTGACCTATTGGGTTTCTGTCCATATTGGTAGTATAATACGTAATTATGAGTCATATTCAAAACTCACATGATTTAAACTTCTTTAAATTATTTTATCAATCCCTATTGATATTTATGATGCACTATTATACAAGTCATGAACGGCCTCTAGCTAGGCATCATGACTATCTAAATGTCAGGAAAGTCAAGTGGCTTGACTATACCCTTCCATAGAAATAGTTACCGTGCAATTACTCCTTTCACCATTCTTATCTCAATTAGATTCTGAGTATGGATTTCTATCAACTCATATAAATTTAATTATGTATGTTCTATTAATTTAACCATTGTTTCCAAAATGCCGTTCATGGATCTCTATCCATCTTGGCATATTACTCTGGCCAGAGATTCTCTGAATAAGGCAATTATAGAATCATACGAGATAACTTCCTTCAATAAATCTGGGATGGTGAATCCTTTATCGATCACTCAACTAACTTCAAGAAGGTCATGATATTATTGGAATTTTATCGGTTACATGCATCTCATACATAAGCGAAATTTAAAATTTTTAACCAATATATCCGATCTTGCCATGAATTTACAATATGCATATTAATGAGAATAAGAAAAATCACCTTTGATTTTTGTTGTAAAGTTGATTTTCCTTTGCACCGGGTTGTCGTAAACCACAGTGTCCAAAATCGAACACCTCCAATGAGTAATCCATACTAGAGAATGATAGAATGAACCGATAATTGGAAGAGAACAAGGGGTTGGCCGAAAATCCCTTGAGCTAGCAAAGGGAAGTGGCGGCTAGGGTTTTTAGAGGTGAGAAAAACTATTTCTCTTAATTATTCACTTAACCAAAATTTCCACATCACTTGGATTTTTCTAGTTAGGTTAAAAATCCAACTTCATAATGGGATTGGACTCTTTAAAATTGCTGGAGAATTATTAATTGTGCTTCTGGAATTATTTATAATTATTTGGACTTAATTAAATCCAATTTAAGCCCTTTCACAAAAGACTATGCACAAAACCCATAAATTAGGCACTTTGTACATATACTTGGATTTAATTACCCAAATGAATTCCAAATCCAACCAAATTAAATATGTAGACTCCAAAACACTTATGTAACATATTTAATTTAATTTGGTTCAAGAAATAGGCCTCTAAGGCCTTTTGTTTGGAGTTGGCGTGTGGCCCTTCTTTTGGAGGGCTTTGATCTCATTAATGGCATCTTCTAATGGAAGTGGTGGTGGATCTTTATCCAAGACATAATGGATCTTTTCAGCTCGGAGAACAATTCTCACTTGCCTGATCCAGTCAGAATAGTTGCTGCCAACCAGCTTGTTATCCAAGATTGATCGTATATTAATGTTTGATGTGCTCATGATGATGACCTAGATGTGAAAAAGAAAACTTATGAGAGTATGTTCATATATATGTATGCATTAATAAGGTCTTTAATTAATCCATTTACTTCCACTATTTTATTGCGAATTAATAGCCCTCACTATATAATCCGAGAAAACCCGATGGTTTTCCTAGTGGGCCAATATCCAATCCTTGATATGTAATTTGACATTGACTATGGTCAACAAGCCAAAATTCATACCCTTGAAAGGTAGGTATCTCTATACCAATTGTGTCTCTACACAACTATTGGATCATTAGGTTATCAACTCTTGATGCATGCATATCGTATATGCATTCCCTAATCTTACCTCTAGAACCATTAGCCTTGACTTTGGTCAACAAGCTAATGGGCTAGCTAAGATGACCTATTTAATTAGATTTGAACATATTCGATATAATGTGAGGTTGACTGTGGTCAACAACCCACACTATAAAGAACTTTGGTTCTCCTAAAATTAATGAAAGGCTTATATACCTTAATATTTGTTTGAGGGTTTTAGTTAATTAAGTCACATCATACATGGTTGGCATACATTGGAATGCATCCTATATCTATCACATAAATATAAGCATACAAATATGGTATAGTTATGGACTTTACTACATTGATTTTCCCGAGCCAAGGGGGAAATCAAAAGGTCACACCTAGGTAGTATGCATGATTCAAACAAGAAAAATAATTACATTATCTTCAAGCTTGTTGGATCTCCATCCGGCCCATCTTACTCCTTGATAGTGGTCTCCATCTCTATTTCTAATTCTAATCTAAGTAATCTAATTAGATAGTACAATTTGAAAAGAAATACAAACCAAAACCAAGTGGTCGGGATATGAAAGTTCTAATTGGGCCAAAACATGCATAATGCTCAATCACACTGGGCCTTATCCATAACTATCCATCATGCCAATCATACACCCATATATGCATTTCTAATGCATAAAGTAATGGATTACTAACTTTGTTTCAACTCTTGAAACATACTTTTGAGTTATTTTAATAATGTGATCAAATTAGGAAACTCTTTCCATTTTGGAAACTTTCATTTTAGGAAACCTTTTTGCATGCATGTGTTCTTGCCTTAATAATCAATCTAATTGATTATTAATTAATTATTAATTGATTATTTAATTAATTAATCATATTAAATAATTAAAATAATCAATTTTGGGCTTAAGATAAAGGGTAGGCCGAAACCCACCAAATAAAACCCTAAATGTGTTCACACACAAACTAGTTTTGTGTCTATTGGACCATTTGGGCCTTTTGGAATGATCCAAGCCCACTCCAGCCCGTAAAACCCATTAATAAACTTAATTATTGTTTATAATATTTAATTTAAATCAGATCCTTGGGCCCACCAAGTCATTCACTAATTTAAACCAAGTCTGTAAACATAATTAAGCCTATTAAGTGATTTTAATGAATTAAAATTAATCAAATTAATTTAAGGCCCATTTTAATTAATAAAATTAATTAAAAACACTTTAATATATCATATATATCAGATTTAGAAGATTAAAAATTGCTCTAAACAAGAACACATCAAGAACATATCAAGAACACATGAAGAACACCAATTTATCGCTAAACTAGTTTTCATGCAAAACTTATTTGATTTTAATTTTGTTTGATCCTATGTCTTAATATCACATATTAAACACATAAATTATCAAAATTAAAAGCCATTCACGCCAAAACTAGATTCTTTTCTCAAAAGAATCGGTTTTTTTTCATTTTATTTATTTGATCACACATATATCCAAAAATCAATATTTCTCATTCATGAACAATTAAATCTGATATTTTAAAGTTCATTAATAAATAACTCAAAAATAAAACTTATTCCGCATAAAAATATAGAATTGTATATTCATGGCAAAACCAAGGCTTTTATACTATGTTGGAATTTTATCAATTTCATGCATCTCATACAAAAGCGAAATTTAAAATTTTTAATCAATATATCTGATCTTTCCATGAATTACAATATGCATATTAATTAGAATAAGAAAAATCACCTTTGATTTTTGTTGTACAGTTGATTTTCCTTTGCACCATATTGTTGCAAACCGTAGTGTCCAAAATCGAACACCTCCAATGAGTAATCCACACTAGAGAATGATAGAATGAACCAACAATTGGGATAGAATAAGGGGCTAGTCGAAAATCCCTTGAGCTAGCAAAGGGAAGTGACGGCTAGGGTTTTTGGAGGAGAGAAATCCTATTTCTCTTAATTGTTCACTTAGCCCTAATTTCCACATCACTTGGATTTTTATAGTTTGGCTAAAAATCCAACTTCATAATGGGATTGGGATCTTTTGGAATTATTTATAATTATTTGGGCTCAATTAAATCCAATGTAAGCCCTTTCACAAAAGACTATGCACAAAACCCACAAACTAGGCCCTTTGTACATATACTTGGATTTAATTACCCAAATGAATTCCAAATCCATCCAAATTAAATATGTAGGCTCCACAACAATTATGTAACATATTTAATTTAATTTGGTCCAAGAAATAGGCCTCTAAGGCCTTTTTTTCGGAGTTGATGTGTGGCCCTTCTTCTGGAGGGCTTCTGTGCCAACTACATTTCTCTGGCCCTTTATGATTCCTCCAATGGACCTATTAATTATTATATCAACCCTATAACACTTATAGTTCAATAATAATCAATTATGAAATACGTTATTCCAATTAGGTCCAATTTTATAGAACATTTCTCAAAAGTTCGCGAACAATTTTACTTGATCATAATTAATTAAACTCTTTAATTAATTATTATCTTATTCACTTCTCTATCCCCATAATAATATCAAATATTATTATCCTTGTAATTTTACCATTTTATCCTTTTTCTCTATATGTGTGTGACCTATTGGGTTCCTGTCCATGTTGGCAGTATAATGTGTAATTGTAAGTTCTATTCAAAACTCACATGATTTAAACTCTTTTAAATCATTTTATCAATCCCTATTGATATTCTTGATACATCATTATACAAGTCATGATTGGCCTCTAGCTAGGCATCATGACTACCCAAATGTCAGGAAAGTCAAGTGGTTTGACTATACCCTTCCATAGAAACATTTATCGTGTAATTACTCCTTTCACCACTCTTATCTCAATTAGATTTTGAGTATGGATTTCTGTCAACTCATATAAATCTAATTATGTATGTTCTATTAATTTAACCATTGTTTCCAAAATGCCCTCCATGGATCTCTATCCATCTTGGCATATTACTCTGGCCAGAGATTCTCTGAACAAGGCAATTATAGAATCATGCGAGATAACTTCCCTTATTAAATCTGGGATGGTGAATCCTTTGTCAATCACTCAACTATCTTCAAGTAGGTCATGATATACCCAATCTCATAACTATGTTCACTCCTAGTTGGAAGTAATCAGTTATGGAGTCAAAATATACCACTTGCTATTTAAGATAACTTTGGTGATCTCAAGTCTAAGGATACTTGTACCACCGCTATGAAGAGATTCCTCACTGACATAGATTTAATATCCATGTGAGGATTCTCTTTGCAGGTCTCCAATGAACTTGTTCTTCTAACAAGCATCCACATGTTAGCTTTGATTATCTTCTATAATCACAGTTATGAGAACCACTGCTTGAACCATTCAAGAAGCATAACATGTGCTAGTCTGTCCGAATTAACAATGCCCTATCTTGTTAATTCTATGACTAGGGATATTTAGATATTAACACATTTGCATGCAATAGACATCTCACATCATGAACACTTTCATGATTGCCTCGCACTGTGTTTATAATATCTAGGACTTCATTTATTAATTTAAGATTTACAAACTCATGTATTTAAACATAGCATTAATAAATGAATTATGCCTTTTATTGACAATATAAATTCAGAAATATGAAAAACATCCCTATTACATGGGCTCTAGGGCATACTCTCTAACAGATATACCCAACCTCCTAACTATGTTCACCCCCAGTTGGAAGTAATCAGTTATGAAGTCAAAGTATACCACTTTCTACTTAAGATAACTTTGGTGATCTCAAGTTTAAGGATACTTGCACAACCGCTATGAAGAGATTCCTCATTGATATAGATTTAATATCCATGTGAGAATTCTCTTTGCAGGTCTCTAATGAACTGGTTCTTCTAACAAACATTCACATGTTAGCTTTGATTATCTTCCATAATCACGGTTATGAGAACCACTGCTTGAACCATTCAAAAAGCATAATATGTGCTAGTCTGTCTAAATTAATAATGTCCTATCTTATTAATTTTATGACTAGGGATATTTAGATATTAATACATTTGCATGTAATAGATATCTCATATCATGAACACTTTCTTGATTGCCTTTGCATTGTGTTTATAATATCTAGGACTTCATTTATTAATTTAAGATTTAAAAACTCATGTATCTAAACATAGCATTAATAAATGAATGATGCCTTTTATTAAGAATATGAATTCATACATATGAAATACATCCCTTTTACATAGGCTCTAGGGCATACTCTATAACAAGTATGAAATATAGTAATCTCTAAAAATTAGAGTATGAGTTCGTGGTATAAAATTTATTAATAAAAAATTATATAATTAATACTCATATTATAAATTTCTAAAAAATATAATTATAAAAAGTAAAGTCATAAAAATTAACTTACTCTATGAAATGAAAGAAGACACAATATTATTGTAACGCTTGCTTTTATTACCTTTTATTTATAGATTATTTTATTAAATTGCTTGTATAAGTTCACATATATACATATAAATTTAACATGCCAAAAGTACATTTACAAATTAGTTCATTACATACGTTCCAAATCCTTTACATTGAGCATTTACAGAAAAATAGCTCTACACAAAAATTTGTCTTTACTTACTATCCTTTTTAGTGGCCTATAGATGTTCTATTGTGAGCGCGAAAGGGGTCGTAACTGCGATAGAGGCTTATCCCTTTGCTTATGAAATCCTAAAGACTACTTTTAGTGTCTAACTCGCACATCGATTTAGGCATAATAAATGGCATTTTTAGGAAAATTGTTCTTCTTCAAACCTATTTCTCTATGTCTCTAGTTTCTAAAACATTTAAAATCACTCAATTATGACTTCTAAATCTCAAGATATAACTAAAATAGTATGAACTTCTCTAGATGACAGGGCAACAAATATTTCTCAAATCCTTTGACAGGAGAATCAATATTTGAGTTAAGAAAATTTTACATATTTATTTTAAATCATATGTTTTATTTTTAGTGTTTGATTAATTTTGAAACTTGATAATTAATATTCTGAGTTTGAGTAATTTTCTACAAAAATAAAGTGTGGGGTTAATTGTAACACCCTCAAACAATTATCGAGTCTGTATTATTTTGCTTATATTTCTACTGTGGTTAATTTATTATTAAATTAAAAGAAAATCAGGCAACATGATGGCTTAATATTCAAGCTACCCAACCTGCAAAAATTCAATTTACACTCCCAAATATCTTTTCTCCAACTTTCAGACTTCAATCAATCAACACAACACTTCTATAACAATTGATCACACAATCAAATAAATGTATCAATTCAAGCGCAAAACCATTAAATTCACTACATATATAAGTTATTATAGATAGACTTCATAAGATATTTTGTGAGTTATACATAACTATACAATCCAAAAGAAATAAAAAAGGTCTTCTACTCTATACATGCCACTATTAATTTTCGGTGCTAGCTGATTACACCTGTCCCTGCTCATAGTCATAGAAAACTACATGCTAAGCAACATAGTCGCTTAATGGTGGATGCATCTACATAAAATTTCTCTCAATATATATATTATATACAATTTAATTAATTAATTAATTCGTCAATAATTTAATTAAATTTCCAAATTTCATAAATTCTGAATTTATTCTCGTAATCTTAAAATTTCCTTCTAATCAGCTCAAAATTTTTCTTTCATATTTAATTTCACAATTTCTTTAATTTAAGTGAAAAAGTACAATTATACCCTTGAAGTTTGAATTTTTCAATTTTGACCCAATTTTGATTTTTTTCGTTGACTTTTCTTCCGGTTAACTGATTTAACTCCAATTTGACTCAGTTGACTTCCTTTGACTTTTATTTCCTTTTTTATTTACACAAATTATATTTTTAATCCTTAAAATTTTTCCTTAGATGGAAAATTACTGTTAAGTCCTTGTGACTTTTCTTAATTACTATTTTGCACTTTTTTAATCCATTTACCCATCTTGATCGTGTTAACTACATTTTTACCTTCGATTGACCATTTTGCCCTCAATTTATCATATAATTATGTTTTTGCCTTTATTAAACATATATACCTCATTTTTTACCTTATCTCATTCTTATTCACATTTTTAGCATTTTAGAAGCCACAAATACATCTTTTACACAATTTATTTGAAAATTACCATTTTGCCCCTAGTTGTAGACAGTAGGAAAAACCATGAACCGGATAAGCGAATAGGCAAATCCAGTGGACGGGAGCAGCCGTACCACTAGGATATGATGCCACTCCCCAGTATGTCAGTATAATGAGCTGGCTAACAGTATATCCTCATTTTTTTCAATACAGTAACAGTAAAATAATAGTACAATGTACAAAACACTATGGGGTTAGTGCCTCTATGGCTAGCCATACTATTCTATGGTCCTAGCTTACCCACTGAACACTAAGGGCATTATAAATCATTATATTTTCATACTCTAATTGTTCTCAGCGCAATGCATCAATCTTAGTATGCTATAAGTTGTTTTCACACAAACTTGATTATCCCCATCATGATATTTTAATCACATTATACCCTAATTTGTTCTCATATGAGTTTATTATTTAATAACCCTTCATATGTAGGCATTTAATATTAAAAAATTCAATTAAACCATTTCATTTCACAAGTAACAGTATTCGGCGACATCACACTTCCAAATACTTTCTTCCTCCAATTTCATGCCATACAGGCTTAAATATTCATTTTATAACACAACATAGCAATTTGCATGAATTACATTTGAATACCTTTAAGTTACCATGATTTTCACAATTATGTAACTATATCATAATTAGAATAAAACCTCATATTTTAATTTACTAAATATAATTTCATTTATTATGCATTAATTTAGCTATTTATCATAAAATACCCAATTATATGCCATTTTATACTAAGGTTCCCTAAGGTACATAATTTGGCCAACATAACTCCTACCTATTTTAATTAAATTTCTCACCTTAATTAAGTTCCTAACAACTTAATTTGACATTATATGATGTCACCTTAATTTATTTCATATTTACATGCAATTAAACATAGTTACATAATAGGAAAATTAGGGGAATTCATATAAAATAGTGAAATTTAATGTAATACACATCCACTAACCTCAATCAGGTTTGATTTCCACTTACTCTTTCCTTTCTTTTCCTTTTCCTCCTTGGCTTCCTCCTTCTCCCTTGTTTTCTTCTTTTGGTCGAATTTGAAAGGAAGAGAAACACAAGATTAATACATATTTTGAAGTAATTTAAAGTCACTACTATGATTCTCTAACCCAATTCGATATGCCTATGCAATTTTCCTTTCAAATTCTACTTAAAACTTATGAAATCACAAAATTCCATCTTAGAGTTCTTACCTCAAATCTCTAATTTCTTGGCCTTATTTTGATGGAAATCCTTTTCTAGGTTAAATAGGATAAATTGGTGAGTATTATATTGCAATTAGGGCTTGTGGTTTAGAGAGAGAAAGCTTAAAATAAAGAAAAATGGAGAAGAGAATACAAAAGGGAGGGTTCGGATTTTTGAAGAAATGAAGGGGAAAATGTGCTAATTTTTAGGAGACTTTTAGATGTATCTAGTCTATAAATCATGGCCTATTTATATGCAAAAGGAATGGCCAAGATTCACTCATTCACTATTGAATCTAAAGGCTTTACTTTTTACCACTTGTCACCTAAACACCCATCTAGGCTCTTCCTACTAATCTAGGCTCACTCACACTAGATCATGGCTTCATATTAGTAACCCATGTATCTTCTTATGGTTAAATTCTCGGGTTTGACCCTCTAAATGACTCTATCTCGATTTTGCATCCCGAAATATGAATTTTCATTTCCAATATCATATTACCCTAAAATTTTCCTCGAGTGTCCCTATATATTTAAAAATATATGGTAAAAATTATAGCTCATTCCAACATCATTTCAGTATACTTCTGGCCCTGGTGGCCTACGTAGCCAGTCCAAAGCCTAAAATTCTAGAATTGTTAGAATCAATATTTTTTAGTTCCTAGGCTATTTTTAAATTATTTATAGAATATATATGAAATAAGGGAGCAATCAGAGATCTCTAGGTTCCTCAATTGCTTGGTCAAAGTATTGGTCAACCCTAATTAAACCCGTGAAGTTTTCTTTATTTGCTCATTGGGAGGCATATTTGACCTTAGTTTCTTCTCAAATTATCTCACTAGACCCCGTTTAACTTGTACTTTTATGCCCTAATCTTAGGTGACACTACCTGCTGGGTCCCCTATGTCGAGTTTTTCGGTCCCACAACACTTATCCTTTATACTTATTATCCAATCTCCTTATTTTATTCAACTCCAATTTTTATTAATTTCACCTATAGTCACTAAACTTATGCCTAATAACTCAAAAGTAATTGAATTATTTTTCATAACAAAATTATCACTAAACCTAGTACTATTTTGCACAAAAGCCCTATTTGAAACCTGTCGCCTTCGCGTCTACTCCGGCTCCTACTCCAACCTCCACATTTGTCTCGATTTCTACTTCTATTGCCAGAGCTTACTTTACCACCACCCCTGAGTGTGCTCTGGCACCTGCTCCAACCTTCACAGCTATCTCAATTTCTTATCCTATTGCTAGAGGTTCCTTTACTGCTGTCGTGGCTCTTTTTTTGGGCTACGGATTAAAGATCTAAACCACACTAGTGGTTCATATAGCGTTTGGAGATAATAAGACCATGAAAAATGAATAAATATTTTCAATTTCCCAAAGAGTGCTTTTCACCTTTAGTTGATTGAAGACAGGGGAAAAAATTCTATTCGACCCCTATTTCTATCCCCTATTCAATTTTTAAAATTTTCCAATTTTTAATTTGTTTTAGTTGCTAATGGATCTATTAGTGGAGAAGTATGAGGGATTGATTAGCCAAGAAAATATTGTTAACGAATATGGTGTTAAAGTGTGTTTTATAGGTAATTTAAAGCTTCTGAGCAAGTAAGCTCATATTGCAATTGAAAAGATCATGAAGGCTATAGCCAACAACACTAAGTGTGTAGTTTTGACTTGTTTAGCCTATACATCAACTGATGAGATCAGGTTCTAGTGACGTCCTTAAGGTAAATGCATGGCAAGCTACAGTAGATTTACGTGTATGCCGGTGAGTATTGGAGACCTGCAAGGACTTATTTGCTGTGATTTCTACTCCACCGCATCTGACTTTTGAATTTGGCATCGTGGACTTGTAGTTTGAGATTTCCAAACTATAAGGCACTAACTGCTATTGTAGATTCAGTGGAAGACGTAATTGATTGTGTTGAAAGAGGCATTCCAGCAAGAGCTCTGATTTAATGAGTAATGTTCATGGTCATTTTCTATAAATTGTTTTTGTTTTCTCTTTCTTTTTTCTATCTTTCATATAGAAAGTGATGGAAAATGGGGTGGAAAGTAATGATATTTTTGTTTGTTTCTTTGGTTTGAAAAAGAAAAAAAATATTCAAAGTATTTTTTCTGGTTATTGGGATTTGAGCTTTAAGACTTCAATTATGGCTAATGACGTGTCAAATTCTAATGATGTGGCAATAAATACAGATCCACGTGTGTCCAAGTATTTGACATGGCATTCCACATCAGCATTCCGGCATCTGTCATCAATGAAAATTGATCAAGATGACTTTTGTGCAAAATAGTACTAAGTTCAGTGACAATTTCGCTACAAAAAATAATTTAGTTACTTTTGGGTTATTAGATGTAAGTTTAGTGACCATGGGTGAAATTAACCCCTAAAATGTGCTATTTTATCTTTTAATTATTAGTTTATTATTTGTATTGTGATTATCAAATCTTTAATGCAAAATGTTTATCATTTCTTATTGGTGGGATTTGATGGATAATATACCCATTTTGATTAAATACAAAGGAGAATGGAATGATGATAATAAATTTGAGGATTTTGAAGTTAAAGCAATATTAATTCTAGACACTTGCAGTTATAAAACATCTTATGGGCATAATATCAACTCAATTGAAAATCAATGTAGAACATACCTATTTGAATATAAAACATATATCTTTTTAAAGATTATCCATTAGAAATAAATGAAAATTTACTTTTAATTAAAAAAGAAAGAATTAGATTTCATAGCTATTTATGCTTAACCTTAAGTAAATATATGTCTTATATATTCAATACAAAAACTGAAATTTGGTATACAAGTCGGTACACCTTACTATACCTAGGTACACCCTGATTTAGATGAGGAATTTCAAATTTAGAATTTGGTACACCAGTTGTATATCTCGGTATACCAAAATTTAGAGAGGATGTTTCAAATTTAGAATTTGTTATACCTCAGCATACCAAAATCAAGGCAAGGATTTTCAAATCTAGAATTCTATATACTAGTTGGTATACCTCGGTATAACGAAATCTAAAGAAGGAATTTTAAATCTGGAATTTGATATACCAGTTGGTATACCTCAAGATTATGGTATACCAATAATATAGTCTAATAATTAAGTTGTTTGACAACCCACAGTGGAGGAACTTTCAAAGAAACTTCAATCTTGTGCTTTTTGGTGTGTACATGATAAGTACAAAATTTAAATTATAAAGCTCAAATAATATTATATTGTGACATGCATTATATACAAGGAACCTTGAAATTCAAAAGCTAATTAGAAGTGGTACGAACAACAACATCAATTGAGACCATGAATTTACCTCGCCAATTTTCTTACCCCAACAGATTTTGTAGTATCCACCCTTGCCTCAGTTTTCTCCATATGATTCTTAATAATCTACTATGGATTTTCTTTCATCCTAACAAGAGCATAGCCAGCCAAACCATATCCCACTATCAACACTCTATAATGTAGCCTCTTTAAGCAAATGTGAAGGCATGAAACTCCACCAATTTATGTCTGTATGAACGTGGCATTGATAGCCACTACATTCAACATAAAGCTAAAAGTTAGGCATAACTTAAACAAAATAACAGAATAAAATTAATCATTCAGTTTAAAACTTGAGCCAGTTAATTACATACAAAAGGACCATTTTTCATAAGATTTATAGTAATTTGATCTTTATCAAAGGACACAACATTGAAGTTAGCAACTCTTATCACCATCTTGGTCTTGTTAAATTTGCAAGCACTGTGATTAGTATCGATGTAAGGATATTCTTCCTCACACATAAGACCACCAGATTTGAGAATGTACTTAAAAACACTATGGATCGGGCCATCATTGCAACCAAAATTAAATACACCTTCTTCTTCTTGATCACACTGCATATTCATTCAAGCTTTAATTTAGGAAAAAAATCAAAAGGATCGCATCACATAATTATCATTTTACACCACAAAAAATGCTCTTTAACGAAGGAAAATTAGATCCTTAAAGTCCAAATTTAGTCGTTAAAGGCTTATGGTAATCGAAAAAATCCTGTTGTTGCTTATCACTAGAAGCCTTATGGGTAAAAGTATAGATGACCAGATGGTCACTAAAGGCCTTTAACGATAAAAAAGATTTTGGTTGTTAAGTGATTCTTTTTAGTGATGAGATTTTCACTTTGCTAATTGTGTTTCACTTTCAATGAAGGGAATTTCGGTTGTTAAAGATTCCTTTTAGCAATTGGATTTTCCTTTCATTAATTGCGTTTCACTTTCAAAGAAAGAAAATCTAGTCATAAATCTTTTACTATAGGATTTTTCCTTCATTGATTTTTTTTCACTTTCAGCAAGAGAAATTTCGATCGTCAAACACTTATTTTAGAAACTAGATTTTCCTTCATTGAAATTAAATCCAGTCATTGATATTAAATTTTCAAAAAAAAATATAAAAGCATTTAACTGGATATATATATATATATATATATATATATACAAATATATAATAAATAGTCTTTTTATAAATTGTAAAAGACTAGTTACAAAGTCTACCAATATTTTGAAATTATTTGATAATATATTTATCATATAAAAGTTTTTTCAGGAAAACAACTCCTATTTATACCAATTTTTGATCCACCTAAAATCTTCAAAAGAATGCATAATGAACCCCATATCTTCTTTGTCCATTGTTTTTAAGGCCTGTAGAAATTAAAATATAAATTTATAATTAATATTCACGCATAAAGGAAATAAATCAAATGGCAAAAGAATTTAATATTTTTAATTTAAAATGTCATTTACCTTAAAATATTAAAAATCTCCAACAAGTGCAATTGTATATACACTTGAAAATATCCAAAATTCAACAAGTGTAATTGTATACACAATTCAAAATATTGAAAAAATGAAAGGGATTGTAAAGAAATAATAAAAAAAAATACTTATTTTGATCACATAATGTAGTGGGCACCGAACCCCAAGTAGGTAGCCGGCTCATCTTTGAAAATTTATTTTTAGGACCTAAGACTAGATAAAGGTTTATATAACTCATGAAGGCTAGTTGTTTCATAATAGATAGGAATTCAACCCAATTCGCCAAGTCTTAGGACTCAAAAAGGCATGCGAATGCATTTTGGGATATCCCTACTCTATTATTAGCGATCAACCTACGAGTGCATCTGTTCGGCACCACAAGGTAGGTATCATGGAGTTACCACTCAATAAAATATTAGGAAATGAATTCTAACCTTATGAGGTCAAAACCATAGATAGATTCGGGACCTCACTCTTATTTATACCATGGTTAATGTTGCGTAAGTAGGTTTTAGGATAAACTATTTTATCTCTCCTCTCACACAAGTTATCATGCTAGAAAAGAAAGGTGCACTCAAGCACATTGAAAAGATGTAGAGCATGTTATATTAAAAGCAGTAAAGGCATGGTATAAAAAGAAGTAAAATTATGATAAATAAATGAATAAATCATACATAAAAAAAATTAAGTTAAGTATGAACATTGGTTCTTGCATGTATATTTTTAAAAAGAATAATTTGATGTGTGTATTTTGAGAAAAATTAGGATAATTGATCCCATTTAATTATGAAGAATCCATGTTTATATACAAAAATCATTTACATGTTAAAATGGTTAT